>PVKB01001088.1:0-496341 GCA_004027205.1 Ctenodactylus gundi
AACCCCTGGAGTCTTATCTGCTCTCTTCTCCTCCCCACTTTACCCCCCTCCCCCATTCTCAATTCTTATTTCCATTCCTCCTCCCTTTCTCTGCTGTCCATCACCTATATCTTTCCCCCCATATGGTGTCCGTTCCTCATATGAGTCCCCCTTCTGTCCTTCCCCTATATCAGTCCCCTCTCGGACGGTCTTTCTCTCTCTTCCTGTCTTCTATCTGGTAGCCCCTTTACATCGGTATCACTTCTTTCCTGCTCCTTCTTGGCCTCCGTGTGTTAAGTCCCATCAGTTCCTCCTCTTTCCTCTGCCCGGTGTCCGGTGTCCGGTGGAGCCCTTCTGGTGTGTGCTCTTGTCCCTAGGCATTGAAACCATCCCTTTTCAAGTTCATTCTCTTATTTGTCACCTGGCCCATCTTGTTTCTTCCCCTACTCTCCTTGTTGCCCAGTCTCGCGGCTACTTTTCCCTTCCTACTACAATCTTAATTTCCATTCCTCTTTCCTGTCTCCCATACTTCCTGGGGTGCTGGAGTCTTGGGGTGCAAAGACACTGAGGCTTCAATGGGTGGAAGAGGGTCTGTATGGGACCTCCGTGTGAGCCCACATGGGACGGCCCATTCTAGGACATTTTAACCCAGTACTAGCCGTGTTTCTCTGCCTCCTCGGATCAGTATCATTCTCTCCCAAGTCTAGATTCTGTGTGTGTGTGTGTGTGTGTGTGTGTGTGTGTGTGTGTGTGTGTTTCCAGAGTTGCTCCTAGGCACAGTTTCCTGTATTTTTCCCTGCTCCCAGGAGAAAGGTGTCCCCTGAAGTGTAACCTGGTTCCCTTAGCTGCAGCCTAGGCCAGTCCCTCCATTACTATGATGTATATCAACAGCTTTTCCCCCCAGTGTACAGTGTCTGGGTGCAGTGGGCACACTGCCTGCAGTGTCTGCAGTCTCGGAGTCTAGGTACTGGTGATCTTTGTCACTAGAGAGTATTACGTGTCTCGGAGATGGCATTGAGACAGTGGAAGTTTCAAAGTATTGTGGTTTCTAGACATTTATATTCTGGGGGTTCATCTCTGACGTGTGGGTTGGGTAAATCTAAAGGATTTTTTTTTGTAGACAGAAGGGTCTGGATTTTTCAAAAGTCCTACATTGGATAGAAGCTCACAGTCAAGTTCTGCAGTGCACCCATGTTAATTCACCCACAGAGGAAACAGAATTTGGTATTTCTTTCTCTAAACCTTCTCTCACTCTGATACTTTAAGCCTGATTTCTATCACCTTAATGTTCCCAATCTGACTTACATCTGTAAGGCCATTCCCTCATTTCCCTGTGATGCTAGGTGGCAATGAGGGTTAAAGGAGAGACAATTTGTATAGAGAGGGGCATGGCAAGAACAGCAAATATGGGGAATGCAGATCTGGAAGCATATCTGAGCTTGGGTGACCCTTGGTCTACCGCTGCGCTCTTCTGAAAGGTCTGTTTGTGCTTTGTGCTGGTGGATATGCAGTTCGTCCTCAGGCTCCTCACTGCCATGGGGAGGCTTCTATCTGTGGGGACTAGGTGGGGAGGAGAGCGATAAGGAATCTTTGATCACTGGGCATGAGATGGGGAAAGAGATCAATTTGGTTGCAATCCATCCGAACAAGAATGTATGTCTCACTTTCTCCCACCCTGGCCCTTCCACAGCCACATACTCACAAAAGCCATCTTCATCCTCTCACCAGGAGAACCAGAACTTTCCCCCAAGGTTGATCAGGGGAGGACCAGGGGAGGAGGGAGGAGAGGTGGCAGGAGAGAGGTGGCTTGGGTCTCTGACTGTGAACAGGTAACCCCTCCCCTTTTCCTTTTATTCCAGATGTTTAGCTCTCAGAATCTCTTGACCCAGTTGTTTTTACACAGAGACACACCCAAGCACGCACGCACACACACACACACACGCACGTACCCTCTTTCCCACAGCTGTTTCGACTTCCTCTCACCCTCACAGATGGGCAGTTCCACCTTCTAGGTCCATCGTACGCAGTCATTTGGATGGCTCCCTCCTCCCTTCACCTGCTGTCAACTTCTGGGTGTTTTTCTTCTGTCGCTTTTGCTGTACCTCCACCATGATATTTCCCAAGTGGAAGGACAGCTGCTTTACTCTCTGCCCCCAATCGCGTCCCTCTCTATCATGATTTAATTCCTCCTCCTGAGCTGACCTTCTGCACTCTTCCTGAAAGTCTACAGAGCTTCCTGTGATGTGATTCCCTTCTTCTCTTTCTCCCCAGATGTAAGAGCTTGTCCTCTGTTCCTTAGAGCTGCTGAGTTCATCACCCTTGGCTGTGATCTCCTCAGGGTGGGTGGGGTTTGCTCCTCTCACTTTGTGGACTCCCATCTTGCCATTTTAGACCTCTGCTCCCAAATGCATAGAGCTTCCCTTACTGTTTCTGTGTGTCTCTGTCCCCCAGATGTACGGGGCCCCCCTATGCACCGAACCCAATACGTTCATTCCCCGTATGATCGTCCTGGTTGGAACCCCCGGTTCTGCATCATCTCGGGGAACCAGCTGCTCATGCTGGATGAGGACGAGGTGAGCAGGGTGAGGAGGTTGGGAAAAGACTGCTGGGTAGTTGGGGAGTATGACAGAAAAAAATGGGGGAGTCCTCAATAGGGAAGGGAAGCTGAGAGACCCAAGGAAGGCACAGAAAGAAAAACATTTGGGAGAAGAGCTATTGCGATTTGAGTTGGGACATGATAAGGAAGAGTCATTCTCACACCTCAAACAACAAGCCTTTGAGGACCGGTCCTGGGGAGGAGGTGTGGCCCTGAAGAATTTGGGGCACCTAGTGTAGGACAGGCTGGAGTGGAGAAAGGAACGGGGAAAACAAAGTATTTAAAGAAAGGATGGAGATATGGCAAACCCTTCCCTCTAGAGTGCTCTTCTTACCCCACGGAGCAAGACTGGCCTCTCACTACTCCCACTCCGTCCTTTCCCCATCATGGGGCATGGTATGGGGAGAGCAAATTGCAGGATCCAGAGAAAAAGCAGATAGTGGGGTTTTGAGGTAAGTGGGAGGGGGCTAGAGGATACTAGAAGTTACCAGATCTTGGCGAGGATGGCGGTGGAGACTGTGAGGATAAGTGAGGTCACCTTTTAGTGACTCTGAGAGGGCTTCTGCTGGGACATCAGGAAGGATTGTAAGGCGGAAGTGCCTGAGGAGGAGGGAACCAGGAGTAAAAGGAACGGTCTAAAGGGTAGGTGCAGGGTGGAGGGAAGTAAAGGCAAAGTGGAAGGGGCGTCTTACGCGAGGCGATGGCCACACTAGGAGATCTGAGAGCCAGGGAAATGTGGGTTCCAGTCTGGGGGCAGGGTCAGCAGTAAAGGGTCCACTAGAGGACACAGTGTGAACAGGAGGAGTGAACGCCCCACAGGTCTGATAAGGCAATGATTCTGATGTGGAGGATAAGCTTTACGGAGTGGTGAGGTAGCCTGGAGAACCGGGAGGCAGCAGCAGATGAGCCTGGGAACTCCTGAAGTGAGATGGATGGTGGGGGTAAGGCAAGGCTAGCCGAAGTGTTGAGGGTCCTGGGGCACAGCTGATAAGGCCGCGAACAGATCTTAGTCCACAGAGCAAAGTAGAGGTGCTTAGGAGAGGACACAGTGACACTGACGGGAGAGGATCTAAGCGTTGGTCACTGAGTGACATACTAGTGGTCATCAGCTGTGACCAAGGATTTGGAGTCTGCAGGATGAATTAGGAAAACTGGAACCAGTAGATGTGGGTGTGAAGACTCTTGTGAGGATGAAGAGGGAGGACCGTGGGTGGGTAGCCATCCAGGTGTCCAGCCTAGGAGCCTGGGGTAGGAAGGCACGTGGGGAGTGGGCCAGGGCAGTGGATGGAACTGGGAAATAGCCAGTGTGTAAGGACCACAGGGAGGTGGAGCTGGGTGGGCTGCAGGGCTGGGGACTGGTGGTGGTGGTAGGGCCCCTGGGAGATGTCCGGGGAGGTTGGAGGTGAGACACAGGGAACTGAAAGGAACAGCGAGGTGGGTGGAGATGAAAGGTAGAGGGGGTGACCAGGCCCTCTAGGGGGAGGGGAGGTTGGGTCCCAGTCTGGCCGCAAGCCTGGCCGTGGGAGGGAGACAAGCTGTGGCTCCTGATTATAAATGCAGCTTCTGCTACCCCCGTGACAGGCTCGAGGGAGAGCCGGGGGTAAGGGCGGTGGGAGGTGGGGAGGAAAGCTGGGGGCATGGACAGACTGAAGGTCAAGGGGAAACTGGACTCAGGAGGCCGCTAACTCCTGAGGTTTCAGGACGCGCTGAGTAGGGTGTGGGAGAAACGCTCAGGAGGGTATTTGAAAAGAAATAGAGAGAAGACGGGATGAAGAGAGAGGCAGAGAGAGGAAGCAGGGAGCAAAGGGAGAGAGAAGCCCCTTACCCCGGAGACCCCTGAAGACCTGGGGCCGGAGGCCGGGGGGCGGTGGCAGGCACAGCACGGCCCGGGGAGGTCTGACACACCCCCGCATCCCCTAGATACACCCCCTTCTGATCCGGGACCGGAGGAGCGAGTCCAGCCGCAACAAACTGCTGAGACGCACGGTCTCCGTGCCGGTGGAGGGGCGGCCCCACGGCGAGCATGGTACGGCGGCCGAGCAGGCTCGAGCCCCGGACTGCGCGGGGAGGGGGCTGGAGGCGGACGGGCTGGCGGGGCGGGGGCGCCGGCAGGGGCGGGCGGAGGCGGAGACCGACTCGCGTCCCGAAGGGAGACGGCGCCCTCGTCTGGGCTGCGGGGAGGGACAGGCGCTGTGCATCTGAGGCCCCAGCGCGTCCTCGCTCGGCTCTGCTCCCCTTTTCCAGCAGCGAAGTTTGACTCTTTTCCCGGTGCTTGTAAAAATAGTCTGCTTAGATCTTGAGCTTCCTGTCCGAGCGTGCCCGGCCTGCCCCTCCCAGCCCAGGGTCTGGGATCTTGGAGAGGGTGACCTAGTTCCCGTCCTCTCCCAGACCTCTGTCCCACCCCCGTGCTCCCAATTCTTCTTCTAGACCTTCAGGCCTGCGGTTCCTCCCTCTTTTCTTGACCCCCCCCCCCTTTTCTCTTCTCATCAACTGCTTCTATTTTTTGCAGTTGTTTCGCCCCCTTTCTTTTCTCCTCCCCGATTTCTCTTTATTTTATGGGCCTCTCTGAATCCCTCAGTCCCTCCCCTCTGCTCCCGGTGGAGCACCATCAGACCCCCGTGCCATCGCTGTCTGTCTGTCTGAAGAGCTATCCGCTCAGTCTGTCTCTCCAAAACTCTCTCCCTGTCTCCATCTGTCTCTTCCCCTCCCTCCCCCTTTCGGCCCCCCCACCCCCCTCTTTAGTCATTTAAAAAAAGATTTTTGTCTTCCTGAGAAGTTCGCTTAAAAGGTTTCCATGGGAACAGTGAGGGGAGATGAAGGCAGAGAACAGAGATCTGCAGCCAAGGTGCAGAGAGACGCCCTCAGTCCCCGGAAACCCCCTCGCCACTGCCCCCTAGCTCTGCGTTTCCCGCCTAGGATCCGGGATCCAGGTCCCCCACCCCTCCAGCCCCTAGCTGACTCCTTTCTCCCGCCAGCCCGCCCTCCCCTCAGGGATCTCGGCTTCCAGCTTCTTCCAAGGTGGCCTGTCCCCACCCTCAGGCTCTCCCCAGCTGCCTGCTTGGGCGGCCTGCTTGACCCCGGGAGGGTGGTCAGGGACGTGTGTCTGTCATGGAAAACTCTGACCCACGGGGGTGTGCTGGTAGCGCAGCTCTGTGACGTGCAGCCAGGTGGTGGTGATGGAGCAGTGTGGACAGAGAATGTGTGTGATGTCTGTCACATCTGTGTCGATGAGCATGTTCCTGTCCATGTCTGGTGCATGTTTTTGCATGTGTGTATCTGTGTGACCAGGCCAGAATGGTCACATGCTCCCAGAGCATGTTTATGGTGTGTGCTGTGGTTGGCTGTTCTGCCCACATCTTTCCCATCTTTCTCCTTACCCTGAGTCTCGGGAGTCTGGGGGTCTCTGGCATGTGCCTAGTGTGTTCTGGGGGGATGGGGGGCACCGTGTGTTTGGAATTGGGATGGTACGTGGAGGTGGAGGTCGCTGTATTGGGCTCCTGGGGGGTATATCTGAGAAGATACAGTGACAGTTGATAGCTGGTGACGATCGAGGGTCCTCAGAGGGACGTGGAACGTGCAGAGGGCGTGGAGGATGTGCCGGGGACCGAGGGAGGGGTCGCTGGGGCCTTGGGGCTCGGGTCTGCCAGGGTGTTGGCTGAGGCTGTGGACTCTCCTGCCCGGGAGAGGTCGCCGGACCTTTGAGGGGCATCGGAATCCGGGGCTCCTCCTCTGCTGGGTGGAGCCGCGAGCCCTCGTTCCCTCCGCTTTTTTTTTGGCGGGGGTCTCGTTCCGGAGGGGATGGTGGGAGGCCCGGTTCGTTTGGGGGGTCCCCTCGTCCCCCTCCCCCGTCTCTCTCGCGCTGTCTCCGGGCGACGGGGCTCGTGACAGAGGCGGCCACGGCAGCAGCGGTCGCCTAGCAACGGCGGCGGGGCCCGGGCAACGGCGGCAGCGGCGGGAGCGGCGGCGGAGGGAGCCGTTCCCGCGGCCGTCACCGCGCGGCCGTCCCGGCCGTCCCGGGCCCCGCCGCCGCCCCCGCCGCGCCGGGCGGCGCCGCCCCCTCTCTCTCCGCACCCGCCCCTCCCCCGCGCAGGGGCGGGGCCCTTCCCCCACCGGGGACACCCCCGACCCCCCGGGGGGCGGTGCGAGGTAAGGGCGGGGCCGGGCGGACGAGGAGCGCGCGAGGGGGGCGGCCGCGCGCGCGTGGGGCGGGGGCGCGCGTGTGCGTGGGCGCGGGGAGGGGGGTGGGGAAGCCGCGGCGGCGGCGGCGGCAGCTGCTCCCTCCGCATGTTCTCGCTGCATCTTCCGAGTGGGGGGAGTTATGGTAACCGGAGGGGGACAGCGGAGGTCGGGGGTGGGGGCTCGGGATGGCCTCGTGGGGGCAGGGTTGGGAGCGCGCGCGCCCGCGCGCCCGCGGGCGTCCGGTGGGGGGTGGTCTTGGAGACCCCGCTGGAGGGGCTAGCCTGTGTTTGCGTGCGTTAGTGCCCATGCTCATGTACCCAGTGTGTTGGTGCCATGTGCACATGGGGCCCAGTTCCTCGTGCACACATGTGCAGCCAGCCGTGTGCAAGTGTGTCCTGTCTTTTCTTGCTGCCTCTACCTCCTTCCTGCTTAAGGATCTGTTGGGCCAGCCACTGGCTTGTAGGGCAGGCAGTGGCCATTACTGATCCGGGTCACCTCTGACCCTGAGCGTGCATGTCCCTGGCTAGGGCTCACCTTCCATCAGCTCCCCATCTGTAGGAATGTGTGGCCAGCTTCATAAGCAGAATTTTCTGTGTCCCTGGTGGCAGGTGCGTGTCTTTACATGTGTGTTCCAGTATTGGCTGGAGTATCTGTGTCAACCCCAGCCTGGGTGTCCAGGGCGTGTCTGGGTGTGGGTGGTATGACAGTGGTGGGGGACAAGTTGTGTGTGAGTGTGTTCGTTGGAAATTTGCTGTGTATGGAACACCTCGGGCTAGGCAGATATGAGCACCTGCCTGGTTCCGGAGTGGGGACAGAAGAGCTCGAAAGGGAAGGAGTGGGGTGAAGAGGAAAACTGAGAAGAGGGGATAGGAGGAATGAAAGAAGCTTCAAAAGGAGAGCAGCAAGAGGCAGGGAGAAAGACTAGCTGGGAACAGGAATGTGGGAGAGCACTGAGCCAGGCTTAGGAGAGGGAGAGGGGATAGGCTTAAGATGGGGGAGCTGGATGGAGTTGGTAGGAGAAGGGACCTGCAGCTGGAGAGCCAAGGCAAGGAAAGTCAGGCCTTTCCCTAAAGTGATCCTGGGAAAAAGGGTGGTGGTAGGGTGTGTGTGTGTGGGAGAAGACACTGGGCTCATGCAGGCCCTGGAAGATCAGGCTTGGTGGGATCAGAGGCGGACACTCAGGAATAGAAGCTGGCTGGCACTGAGGCCTGGCACAACAGGGATTGCTCTTAGAGGCTCTTGGAGATTTCTGTCCAGGGTACAGAGCACCCCTCCATTTATTTCTGTGCTTCCTGTTAAACCATGTTCCTCATCCTTCTCTGCCAACCTTTCTCCTCTTACTCCCCTCGCAAGCTGCCAGATGGATGTGGAGAAGAAAAGCCAAAGGGAAGGTTAGGGGTTTGGGGTAATGGAGGGCAGGGAAAGGTTCTGTGGGTGATGGCAAGATTGGAGACATTGGAGAGGTGGGAGTCCAAGCTCTTGCTGTGTGTGTATGTGTGTGTGTGTGTGTGTGTGTGTGTGAGTGCAATTGTGTGTGTATACAGGGTGTGTACATGTGTGGGTGTATGCACAATGCCTGTGTTACGGGTCTGTGTAGGTGGCTGTTATGTGTATGCATGTGTGTATATATCGTGCAGGGATGGGACACAGAGACCCAGCATTGCAGGGGATGCTTTTCAGGTTTGCTCTGTGTGTATACATGGTTGTATGCTGTGTTCTTGGTACATGTCACTGCAGGCAGCACTAATAACAGGATGTCCTGTGTTTCTGTCACTCTGCCCCCCCCTTCTTCTATGTTTCTGCTGTTCTTTTCCTCGCAAGCAGTGAGAGCCCTTGTAAGCATCTGTGTCTGTGTACCTGTGACCTGTGTCTGAGTTCATAGACCCTGGTAATGTGTGTAAGGTTATATTACTTCCAAAAACCAAAAAGCCAGTTAGCAAATTCTTTTTTCTTCTGTTAAACCTTTAATTCCAAAGCAAAATTTTAGTGGATTAAAAGATTTTATGCCTTTCTTAGGGGAACTTGGGTGTAAAAATAATGGCTGAGCCAGGTCCCCTGAAGTGAGAGTGAGGCGACCATGCCTGAGAAATGCGGAGAAATGCACCTGGCAAGGAGATAGCCCAGAACTTTGGCTGGGCTGTTTAGTTGAATGGACAGGCAATGAATGTGTTTGCTCCTTGGTAGCGTTCACTGATGCTGGTGCTGGAGACGGGGACCAACTGGGGGTAGAAGAGAGTTGTCCCAAGATAGAATGCATGTGGTGGTACTTTCCCTGTGAATGAAGGATGTTTGTGCTTTGGGTTGTGGGGATACATTTACACGGTTGGGATCATGATGGCATCTGGGGTCCTGGTGTGCTCAAGCATGTATCTCAGAGGTTAATCTGGCCTTTCCCTTTGTGGGGACATCTGTGTGTCTTAGGGCTTACATGTCTACTTCTATAATGTGTCGCTCACATGACTGCCCAAAGAGCTGGGCTACAGTGTCCACACCAGCAGCTCTCCTGTAGATGTCTGGGTTCCAGGATGTGCTCCTGTTACAGTGTGCACACACATCTAAGCCAGTGAGGTTGTGTGGGCCTCAGGTCTCAGAATGTGTATTCCCTGCTACTCCTGTGCAGACAAATGACTATATGTCTCATAAGCACACAGACCCCTATTCATTTCTTGTATTGTGGTTCTGATACACACAGACCCTCCACAGTTCCGTGTGTTTCTGTGCTCTACACGTATTCTTGGGAGACTCGTAGGGTTGTCTTGTCAAGAGATCCAGGTTTTGGTGTGCAAGCCTTCTAACACCTGGGTTTTACAGGAAAAGAGAAGCTGGGGATTGATTCTAGGGCAACTGCTGCAATTTGCAATTTTGGAAGCAGTCAGTGAAAATGTAGTGTGGCCCTACCGTGTTCTCTTCTGGAACCTAGAGAGTTAACAGGCAGCTCTTCCGGTCCCCCCCCCCACTCCAGCCTGTAGCTTCTTGTTGCCGTGGAGATGATGGCCCCGCCCCTGATGCAGCACCTGCCCCCCCATTGGCTGCAGTGGTGACTGTGGGGCTGAGGGGGGAGCCCAGGCTTGGGCAGCCATTCTGGAGCTGAAGCCGGGAGCTTGGCATCCCCCCCTACTTTCATTCTCCTCCAGCCCCTCGGCCCCTCTAAATTCCCTGGCAGCAGAGCCTCAGCTTCCCTCTTCGGAGCTGCCATCCCTCCAGGCTCTTGGCAGGCTGAGCTTCATCCGCATTGGCCTCCCCTCCTCCTCTCTCTTGCCCTTACTCAGGAGTCCCCAGAACCCCACTGCCCGTCCTCCCCACTCCCTGCCCACTCCCCTGCATTCTTTTCTTTTTCTTTTTGCCCCTTCTCTTCTAAGTCTGGGCCACTGCAGTGCACGTGGAACCGGCTTCTTCTCCCCTCCCCCCATCTAGCTCTTCCTTCATTTTTGGTCCCCAGGTGTCTCCCCGTCACTCCTCAAAGGGCCCTTCCGAGACTTCCCCCTCCGGTCCAGGGAGGGGGTCATGGGAGGTAGCCCGGGCCCTCCAGACAGACAGAGGTTTGGGGAGGTGCAGGGCAGGTGGAAGATGTTCCCAGCAGAAAGAAGAGGGAAGCCTGCTTACAGGCTATGACCTTTAACCCGTCCTTCCCCCCCCAGCCAGCCCGTGGGGGGGTGGCACCAGGGACCTAGCCTCCTGGATCTTCAGTACCCTTCATTAGTGGGGTCTCACTGGCCTTATCGGTCATGCCTCTCTGCTGACTGCCAACCCAAGCCATGGGTTTAAGGCCTCCCACTCCGTCCCCCTCTGGGGGCTCAGGCTCGGGTTCCTTGCCCCCTCCTTCCCGCCGCCAGCCTCTCCGCCGCCGCTGCTCTTCCTGCTGTTTTCCGGGGGGTAGGTGAGGCTGGAGCTGAGGGGCCAGGGAGGCGGGGGAAAGCTATGGGACCAGGGTGGAAGGCTCTGGGGCAGGGTGGAAAGCTGGGCTAACAGCACCTTCTCCCGGACCCTCTCCCCAATGTCCCCATGGGCCCTTTCTTCTCCAGAATACCACTTGGGTCGCTCGAGGAGGAAGAGTGTCCCAGGGGGGAAGCAGTACAGCATGGAGGCCGCCCCCGCTGCGCCCTTCCGGCCCTCGGTGAGTGAATGAAGTGCTTGCCAGATGTGCCCCAGCTGGGCCTCCGCCCCTCCAGTCCCAGCTGGAGCCCCAGGATGCTAAGAAAGGGGGCAGGAGGGAGAGAGATTGTGTGTGTTTGCCCCACCTCTTTGGTCCCCACCCTTCTTGGCTCTGCCCCCCTGCTTCTCAGACCAGTCCTCCCACCTTCTCCAATCTGTGTGTGTGTGTGTGTGTGTGTGTGTGTGTGTGTGTGTGTGTGTGTGTATTCTTGCACTGCACCCGGGCAAACGTATCAAGAGTTCCTCTCCCCTTTCCTCACCTCTAGTAGGGCCCCTTCCCCCATCCCATCTTCTCCAGGGACTCTCCATCACCTGAGGGGTAAGTAGGTAGAACTGACCCTGCCCCAACCCACCCCTATCCCTATTTCACCCCCAGCAAGGCTTCCTGAGCCGAAGGCTGAAAAGCTCCATCAAACGCACAAAGTCACAACCTAAACTTGACCGGACCAGCAGCTTTCGCCAGATCCTGCCTCGATTCCGAAGTGCAGACCATGACCGGTAAGGGGTGGGGGTGGGGGTGTGCTGGAGCATGCGGGATGAGATGGGTGCTGGTGTGTGACATGAGGCTCCGGAGTAGGGTGGGAGGGAGTACAAAGGTCGAGGGGCTCAGGTTGGTTGAGAGGTGTCATGGTTCAGGGAGAGAACAGAGAAGAGGGAGGGTGGGCTCTGTAAGCAGGGGGAGAGGGTGAGATACAGGGAGGACCCCAGACATAATGCGAGACAATGGAAATGAAGCCAGGGAGGAAGTCCTCAGCCCCAGGAGGATGGGCTCCAGCCCAGGATCACAGAGGAGCTGGCGGAGGGACAGAGGAGGGGGGGCAAAGCTCAAGGAGCATTTAAGGAACCCAGGGAAGGGGGCAATGGATTGGAGGAGGGAGAAAGCAGTAGGATCCAGAGGGAAGGGAAGATGGGAAGGACTGGAAATAGAGGGGCAGCTGAATGGAGCAGGGCTGGCCGGCTGGTCCAGGGACAAAGGCTAGGGCTCAGGGAACAGTGGATGAGGGAAGGGGCAGGGAAAGGGGACACGGGGACAGGTGTGCAGGATGGCAGAATGGGGAGCAGAGGTCGTGGGGCCAGTCCCTGGACTGAGGCACGCGCGAGAAGTCTTCAGTGAAGTTCCAAGGGCACTGTCCCTGAGGCTAGCTGAAGACCTCCTGCTTTGCTTCTCGGGGTCCCTCTCTGGGTTTCCCCCTTCCCCACTGACTCCAGGGAGAATCCTGTCCTTCCTTTTCCCCGTGTCTGGCCGCCCCCAGGATTGGGCAGGTAGGGAGGTTGGGATAAGGTGATTCACACCTTTCCCTGCCCCCCTCCCATGTCACTGAGCTTGATTTGGGGCCAGCGGGGGGTGAGGGCATGGTATTCCTGGCCGCGGGGGTGGGGGGCCGGGGGAGCGTGGCGCTGACGGCAGCCAGAGCCTGTGATGACGGGGCTGCTATAAATAACTCCATGGAGGCTCCCACACCCGTGCTCCCCCTCCCGCTCCCCACCTCTCTCTACTCTTCATCCCCTGCCCCTCTCCTCACTGCTTTCTCTGTCCTGCCCCCCTCATCTGGTGCCCCCAGCCCCTTGACCTTCTCCCTCGCCCTATTCCTGCATATCAAGCCCATCTCTGTTCCCTCTGCCCTGTCCCCATGGCACCTCCTTGTGCTCTGTCCTCACCTGCCTCTTCGCTCCTGAGTTCTGGCTTACCTCCTCTTCTTCCTCAGTCCTTGCCCCAGCCTCTGACCTTCTTTCTGCTCCTTTCTGCCCACACCTTTCTCATATTTTTTTTTCTACGCTTTTCCTTTACTCCCTTCCCTGGCTCAGCTGTAGCTTGTTCTCTTATTCGTTCATTCATACTTTGAATCGTGAAATGTTGATTAGGCGCTAGCTCTGTGCCAGGTCTAGGCCAGACAAATGGGTTGTCCTCTTTGTACCTCCTGTTCTTTGCTTCCATTTCCCCCTGATATTGAGGCTCTGGTTTCTGGAGTCACCTGGAGGTGCAGAAGGGACTCGGGCCCACCTGTTTTTCTGCCCTGGTCCAGTTCTGGGTTGTGCTATTTCTAAGTGTCTTTGGTCCTCATAACTCCTTATGGGTTACTGGGGTGAGGGAATGTCTTTTTTTTTTTTTTTTTTTTTTTGAGGCACAGTCTCACTCTATAGTCCCGGCTGGTCCTGATCTCAGACTGGCCTTGCACTCAAGGCAGTCCTCTTGCCTCAGCCTCCTGGGTGTAAGATTACAAGTATGTGCCAAATTATGTGATGCTGGGTAACTGAACCCAAGGCTTTTTACACCTACTGGGCAAATACTTTAACCACCAAGCTACATTCCCTGGACCCCGAGAGAATGTCTTAAAGGGTTCTGGTTTCTCTCCTGTCCTTCCCCAGAGAAGGCTGGATTTCTGTGAGCCTGTGTCTGTCTGAATGGAAGGGTTCTCTCCAGGTCTCCATTCCAGAGCCATGCTAGATGAGGTGGGGCCTTTGAGTATGTATGAAGTCTGTATGTGTGTATGGGGGAGGGGGTGTCCTGATCCTCTCTCCTGAACCTCCTGCCTGCCAGGGCCCGGCTGATGCAAAGCTTCAAAGAGTCGCACTCCCATGAGTCCTTGCTGAGTCCCAGTAGTGCGGCCGAGGCCTTGGAGCTCAACTTGGACGAGGATTCCATTATCAAGCCCGTGCACAGTTCCATCCTGGGCCAGGAGTTCTGTTTTGAGGTACTGGATATAGTGGTCTAAGGACAAGAGGGTGTGGACGATGGAGGGAAGGAGCAGTGAGGCCGAGAATTGGCACAGTAGGGATGTCAAGGAACCAGAAGCCTCTGGGGCTAGGGTACACCAGAAAGGAAGGGATGGTGGGCAACCTCCAGTCCTCAGGAACCACCTCCCCTTGAAAGCCCTGTCCTTCAGAGCAACACTCCTTCCCCTAGGTAACAACGTCATCAGGAACAAAATGTTTTGCCTGTCGGTCGGCAGCTGAAAGGGACAAATGGATCGAAAACCTGCAGCGGGCAGTGAAGCCCAACAAGGTATTGAGGAGTAAAGGGGACATGGCAGAGGAAGAGCCAGAAGGGATGCTGGGAGCCGGGTGGGCTAAAGCATAGGGACTGGGGGAGGAAGGGACAGTAGTGTAGGGGACCAGGATGAGCAGGGCTGACTGCCATTTTTGGAATCCTTCATTTCTTTTCTCTTCTCATATTGCTACCCTACCTCATGATCTCTTTCCTAGTTATAGAAATCACAGACTTAGACCACTGGGGAGCCCCTGGCAGTCCTCTGGTCCAGTCTCTGGCAGGCAAGAATGCCTCACTGACATGCTGACAGGTGGTCATACAGCCCCTACCTGCACATTCCTGCAGGCCACACAACGTTCAGTTAGCCAAGCCTCTGGGCCTAATGTTGGTAGGGATGGGGTCAGACCGGATGATCTATCTCTTAGGTCCCCCTGGAACAGAGATTCTGCAAGGGTGTGTTCTTTCCAAGACTGTTTCTCAGGAGAAATGCTTCTACTTATGTCAATTAGTCTCTGTATCCTAGTTTCTAGCCAGCTCATAGTACTGTCTAGTGCCACTCCTGAGGGAACTATGTTTCTCAGTATATATCCCAGCCATTTATGTATTTAATTGGTCCTGAGGATCAAGCTCAGGTCTTTCACACAGAGCTACATCTCCAGGCCATGCCCAGGTTGAGCTTGAACTTGTGACTCTCCTGCCTCAGTCTCCCAGATCCCTGGGATTACAAGCATGCACTACCATGCCTGGCTTCTCACTGTCCACCTTAAAAACCTCTATCCTAGTCCAGGCATTATGGCACAGGCTTGTAATCCCAGCACTCAGGAGGTTGAGGCAGGAAGGTCATGAGTACAAGGACAGCCTGGTCTACATAGTAAGACCCCTTCTCAAACAAAAACAAAAACAAAAAGGAACTCTTCAAGATGCTAGACTTGATCTGACGCTCAGTGTCCAAATGCCATGCTCCTTTTTAATACATTATAATACCATCTCACCATCACCATGAGCTTATGCTCAGTTGTATCTCTCCAGTCTCTCCAGGCCCTTCTCACATCAACTCTCAAGCCCAAATTATTATTATTTGCAATTTGTGACTGTTTGTATAGGACTTTCTCATTCTCCTCTTCAAATCCTACCTTAAGATTTTTGGTTTACTATATCCATTGTTTCTGTTACTCATTCAGTTGCCTAATATATGAGCTACCCTTCTTTGTTACTTTCCTGGGGCTGTTGTAAAAGATTACCACAAAAAAGAAAGAAAACAAATTACCACAACTGAGTTTCCTTTTTAAAAATTAATTAATTATTTTAAAGACAGGGTCTTACTGCTCTACAGTCCAGGCCACAAGTGGATTTCTTTCTTCCTCATTCTTATTAGTATATATATGTGACATACAATGGTAACACTGAGCTTGAAAATTTTGTGTACATAAATATCAATACATCTGAGTTTAATTTTTTTGAGATAGGGTCTCTCTCTGTAGCCCTGGCTAGTCCTGAACTCACTATGGAGCCCAGGCTGGCCTTGGACTCACAGAAATCCTCCTGCCTCAGCCGCCTGAGTGTTGGGATTACAGGCATGTGCCACCATGCCTGGCTTATGTGATGCTGGGGAATCGAACTTGGGTACTTAGTGCTTGCTAGGCAAGTGCTTTAACCACTGAGCCATTCCTCCAGCCCCACACTTGGGTTTCTTAAAGGAATAAATATTTATTGTCTCACAGTTCAGGAATCTAGAAGTCCCAAATCAAGGTGTAAGGAGGGCCTTGCTCCCTCTGAAGCTCTAAGGACAGCCCTTCCTTGCTTCTTCTGAGTCCTTAGAGGTTGCTGGCATTCCTTGGCTTGGAGCTGCAGTTGCCTGGTTTTGCCTCCATATATACATGGCTCGCTTCTTTCTATATGTTTCTATACCCCAAAATCTTCCTCTCCACAGAGTAAAGGCACCTACCATTGGATTAATGGTCCACCTTAGTCCAGAAGGCCCCCATATTTGATTCCATCTGCAAGTACCCTCTTTCCAAATAAGGTCACATGTACAGGCTGCAGACAGACATGACATTTGGGAAGGACACTGTCCAACCCAGTGTCCCTTCTTGGCCTTATGACTGCTGTGTCCTTCCATTTTCTCACTGCCTCATCTCCTTTGATGTCTCTGTCTCCCTGTGTCTTCCCTTGTCTCCATGCTGCCAACCTCACCTCACGCCAGGACAACAGCCGCCGGGTGGACAACGTGCTGAAACTGTGGATCATAGAGGCCCGGGAGCTGCCCCCCAAGAAACGCTACTACTGTGAGCTCTGCCTGGATGACATGCTGTACGCACGCACCACCTCCAAGCCCCGCTCAGCCTCGGGGGACACCGTCTTCTGGGGCGAGCACTTCGAGTTTAACAACCTGCCGGCTGTCCGCGCCCTACGGCTGCATCTGTACCGTGACTCAGACAAAAAGCGCAAGAAGGACAAGGCGGGCTATGTGGGCCTGGTGACTGTGCCTGTGGCTACCCTGGCTGGGCGCCACTTCACAGAGCAGTGGTACCCCGTGACCCTGCCAACGGGCAGTGGGGGCTCTGGGGGCATGGGCTCGGGAGGGGGAGGGGGCTCAGGGGGCGGCTCAGGGGGCAAGGGCAAAGGAGGCTGCCCAGCTGTGCGGCTGAAAGCACGTTACCAGACTATGAGCATCCTGCCCATGGAGCTGTATAAAGAGTTTGCAGAATATGTCACTAACCACTACCGGATGCTGTGTGCAGTCCTGGAGCCCGCCCTGAACGTCAAGGGCAAGGAAGAGGTGGCCAGTGCACTGGTTCACATCCTGCAGAGCACCGGCAAGGCCAAGGTAAGTGCTGTGACTAGGGAAGGGGCGCAGATTTACTAGACTGGCTTGTGCAGATACCAAGCCTTGAATTTTCCTGGGCTCTAGGACTTCCTTTCAGACATGGCCATGTCAGAAGTCGACCGGTTTATGGAACGGGAGCACCTCATATTCCGCGAGAATACGCTCGCGACTAAAGCCATAGAAGAGTATATGAGACTGATTGGTCAGAAATACCTCAAGGATGCCATTGGTATGGCCCGCCCTTAGGCCCTCTTCCTAACCCTACCTCCCCCAGCCCTCAATGTGGCCAGTCCTTCCTCAGAGTCCCAGGACCCGAGCCTCCCGCTACCTGCTTCTGCGGTTCCTCCAACCCAGGCAGCCCCCTGTCCCTGCCCTCGGAAAGTGTGACCACTCCCTGTTGTGCCCCATCCCCCAGGGGAGTTCATCCGTGCTCTGTATGAATCTGAGGAGAACTGCGAGGTAGACCCCATCAAGTGCACGGCATCCAGTCTGGCAGAGCACCAGGCCAACCTACGAATGTGCTGTGAGTTGGCCCTGTGCAAGGTGGTCAACTCCCATTGGTGAGACTGGGAACGCTGGGCAGGGGGGCTGGGGTCGGGGCAGTTGTGTGTTCATCTGTTCATCCATCTGTCCATACTCAAAGAGGACTGAGCACCAGTTTCAGGCAAAGCATTTTTCTGGGTGTCGTAGAGCAGACAGAGGCCTGGTCTCTACCCTCAGGGAGGCTCCACAGGAATGACTAGGGACAAAGGAGATGCACAGAAGGCCACAGAGCCAGAGTGCTGTGTGTGAAGGGAGTGAGAGCTCCCCCATGCAGCATCAGGTCAGAGTAGGCAGAGCTTTGGCTGAGAGACGCAAGGAAGAGGTGCCCAGGGTTGAGCGCTGGTGAACGTACATGGCAGGTCACATAGACACGTATCAGGTTGTGGGACAGACACGTGAGGGAGGGTGGGAAGGCAGAAGGCCCGGGAGCTTTCAGGGCATGACAGCTAGGACAGGCTTAAGGGAACACCAGGCTCCTGCTAGAGGTGGTGGACGGGGAGATGAGAGTTAGAATCTGACAGGTCTCTGGGGGAGCTCACCCGTAGGTCACAGGATGCTGTGAAAGGGACCGTTGACAGGAAGTACTGTGATTGAGAAGAACTGATAAGGAATAGGGGATGAACAGTAACTGGAGTAGGGGGCTGTTAAGGGTCAGGCATGAAAATCAGGCCTTGATTCTGGACAGCGACAAATGACGTAGAAGGGGCTGCTGTTAGGACCTTCTGAGGGAAGGGGCTGCAGAAGTAGTCAACTGATTGGAAAGTCAAGGGCCTGTGGGGAGCCAGGAGGACTGTGGCCATGAGGAAGGCAGTTGGGAGAGCAGCGGCCTCAGTGACAGATACAGGGAAGTCAGGAGGAGGAGCCAGTTGGAATTGTGGGGGCGACGGTGAGCTGTTTTACACTAGTCAAGTTTAAGGTGTCAGTGGGACATTGAAGTGGAGCTGGGAGGCGGGGAGAGCGAGCTCTGAGCCATCCCAGGGACTGGGGATCATGCCTGGGGCGCATCCATCCCCATTTCCCTGGAATCCAGAAGAGTTGGGGGGTCCGAGCTCCCTGTACCTCAAGTGACCCTGCATCTCTCTCCCATCTCTGTCTCTCCCTGGTGTCTGTTTTTCTTCTCTCCTAGTCTCTCTCACACGCCCCTCCGTCTCTCTCCCGTGTGTCTCTCTCCCCTCACCTTCTCTGCCTCTCCATTTCTCTCTCCCAGATCTGTCTGTTCCCTCTCTCATGGTCCTCTTCCTCCAGCAGCCTCCCGTCTTCCTCCCACGGTCCCTCCTTCCCTGTCTCTTTCGCCTGTTTCCACACCCTCACCTCCTACCACCCCCCTCAGCATGTTCCCTGGAAGCTGAGGGTCTCTGGGGCTCAGTCCCGGTCTCTCTCTTTCTCTCTCTCTCTCTCTGTCTCCCCATCCCTTACCCCCAGCGTGTTCCCGAGGGAGCTGAAGGAGGTGTTTGCGTCTTGGCGGCTGCGCTGCGCAGAGCGGGGCCGGGAGGATATCGCCGACAGGCTGATCAGCGCCTCACTCTTCCTGCGCTTCCTCTGCCCCGCCATTATGTCGCCCAGCCTCTTTGGGCTCATGCAGGAGTATCCAGATGAGCAGACCTCACGAACCCTTACCCTCATCGCAAAGGTTATCCAGAACCTGGCCAACTTTTCCAAGTGAGGAAAGCTTCCAGCAGGGGGTGGGGGCAGTGGGTGAACCAGGAGGAGTCTCCTAAGTCCTCAGACACCCTGCAGTGGGTGAGTGTGAGGCTTTCTGAACGTGTGTGACTTCTACCTTCTGGACCCCTGGCCAGGTTTACCTCAAAGGAAGACTTTCTGGGTTTCATGAATGAGTTTCTGGAACTGGAGTGGGGTTCTATGCAGCAGTTCCTGTATGAGATCTCCAACCTGGACACGCTGACCAACAGCAGTAGCTTTGAGGGCTATATCGACCTGGGCCGAGAGCTCTCCACGCTACACGCCCTGCTCTGGGAGGTGCTACCCCAGCTCAGCAAGGTCAGTAAGAGTTTCCTTCACACCATCCCTGGGGATTGCAGGGGGGCCTGGTGCCTGAGAGACCAACCCCCTGTACAGATTTTTCTGCCTCCCTGTCCCTATAATGTCATCACCACTACTTCAGCTCAGACATCCTCTACATGTGTCTTTGAGGCCTTCTTAGAGCTGAGTGGGCACTTGGCCCCTAGGTAACAGCCTTACCTTTCCAGGAGGCCCTCCTGAAGCTGGGCCCGCTACCCCGGCTTCTCAATGACATTAGTACGGCCCTGAGAAATCCCAACATCCAAAGGCAGCCGAGTCGCCAGAGCGAGCGGCCCCGGCCTCAGCCTGTGGTACTGCGGGGGCCATCAGCCGAGATGCAGGGCTACGTGATGCGGGACCTCAACAGGTGAGCACCCTGGAGCCCCCACCCTACGCCCAGGGAACCCCATCGTCCCTTACTGCACCCCACATGCACCTCTCGGGCTTGAAAAAGAGGGAAAAAAAGGCATCAAGTTCCCAGGGGGAAATGGTTCAGAGATAGGTACAGGCAGTGGGATGCTGAGAGCCCTGCAGAGCCAGAGGGAGCAGCAAACGCAGAGCCCCAGGAGAAGCGTAGCAGCTCCTCTAGCTCACAGCTGAGTCGTAAGCCGAGGGGATCCTGCTGCAAGCTTGCTCTGCTCCGTCCCTCCACATGCCCATGCTTGTCTCCAGGCTAGGTTCAGCCAGCACATGTTGGTTTAGCCATGTGGTGTCAAACAGTCTACATTTTGGTAAACAAGCACCCCCACCAGCCCTCCGCCAGAACCCGGCAGCCTTCCCGTGATACAGTGCTAAGAGAAGCCGCTCCAGCAACTAGAGGCCTGGCGGGGCCCAGAGTGTCTGTTCTAGGCCTCAGCTGTTGCCCTTATTTGATGATCACCCTGCTGTTCCTCTGCCCACCTCTTACCATGATACCATACCCATGCCGCCATCCCACCACTCCGTCCCTCCATCCACACCTGTCTCCTTCTCTCTGTCTCTGCTTGCCCCTCTTTCCATCTCTCTCCAGCTCCATCGACCTTCAGTCCTTCATGGCTCGAGGCCTCAACAGGTGAGGGGCTCTCCCCTCCCCAGCCCTCCTCTCCTCTCCTGTCGGCGCCCACTCCCACTCCACTGGCCTTCACCCTCCTCGCCTGTCCTCTCCTCAGTGCGCCTCATTGCCACCATATCTGCCCAGACCTACCCTCTTCCCCCACTTCCAGGCCTTCCCCTTCCTTTGGGCCGGACCCTGCCCTTCTCCCCATCCCATCCTCCCTGCCTGCCTCTCAGGGCTGCCACTGCTGGCTCTCAACCCTTCCCTGTGGGTCCCACTTTTCACCCAAGTTGAGACCGTGGCAGGCTCCACCCTTACCTTCTGCTTGTGTGTCCCTTCCTTTTTGACAGCTCCATGGACATGGCTCGCATCCCCTCCCCAACCAAGGAAAAGCCACCCCCACCCCCACCTGGTGGGGGTAAAGACCTGTTCTATGTGAGCCGGCCACCGCTGGCCCGGTCCTCACCAGCGTATTGCACGAGCAGCTCGGACATCACAGAGCCAGAGCAGAAGATGCTGAGTGTCAACAAGAGTGTGTCCATGCTGGACCTGCAGGGCGATGGGCCTGGTGGCCGCCTCAACAGCAGCAGCGTTTCCAACCTGGCAGCTGTCGGGGACTTGCTGCACTCAAGTCAGGCCTCATTGACAGCGGCCTTGGGGCTGCGGCCGGCGCCACCTGGGCGCCTCTCCCAGGGGAGTGGCTCGTCCATCACGGCAGCTGGCATGCGCCTCAGCCAGATGGGTGTCACCACGGACGGTGTCCCTGCCCAGCAACTGCGCATCCCCCTCTCCTTCCAGAACCCTCTCTTCCATATGGCTGCTGATGGGCCAGGGCCCCCAGGTGGCCACGGAGGGGGTGGTGGCCATGGCCCACCCTCCTCTCATCACCACCACCACCACCATCACCACCACCGAGGTGGAGAGCCCCCAGGGGACACCTTTGCCCCGTTCCATGGCTATAGCAAGAGTGAGGACCTTTCCTCGGGGGTCCCCAAGCCCCCTGCCGCCTCCATCCTTCACAGCCACAGCTATAGTGATGAGTTTGGACCCTCTGGCACTGACTTCACCCGTCGGCAGCTCTCACTCCAGGACAACCTGCAGCATATGCTGTCCCCTCCCCAGATCACCATCGGTCCCCAGAGGCCAGCCCCCTCAGGGCCTGGAGGTGGGAGTGGTGGGGGCAGTGGCGGGGGTGGTGGGGGCCAGCCGCCTCCATTGCAGAGAGGCAAGTCTCAGCAGTTGACAGTCAGCGCTGCCCAGAAACCCCGGCCGTCCAGCGGGAACCTTTTGCAATCCCCGGAGCCAAGTTACGGCCCTGCCCGTCCACGGCAACAGAGCCTCAGCAAGGAGGGCAGCATTGGGGGCAGCGGGGGCAGCGGTGGCGGAGGGGGTGGGGGGCTCAAGCCCTCCATCACAAAGCAGGTAAGTGAGGGCAAGGGGAAGGTGGGGTGGGTGAGCAACAGGGAGGGAAGAATGCAGTGGGGCCGGTGGGTGGGGGTGGTGCAGTCTTTGGCCTGAAGTCACAACTTTCTCACCTCCTTTCATTGATGAAACAAGTGCGTGTAGAAGACAGGCCTGCAGTGTGCTATGTGGACATGTAATGGAGAGTGATCAAAATGCCTGTCCCCACATTGCTCTCATTCTGGAGGGGAGACCTCTCCCCCCAGTCACTTCTGTAGTGTTCACAGGGGATAAGAGCTAGAGCAGGGGAAGTCTGACATGATCCTGTGTGTTGGCTGTGCTCTTCCTCTAAGCGTATGCTGCCTTCTCCCATCTTTTGCTCCCTGTTTGCCCCACCTTGCCCTGTCCCAGCATTCTCAGACGCCATCCACATTGAACCCTACGATGCCAGCCTCTGAGCGGACTGTAGCTTGGGTCTCCAACATGCCTCACCTGTCGGCCGACATTGAGAGTGCCCACATCGAGCGGGAAGAGTACAAGCTCAAAGAGTACTCAAAATCGATGGATGAGAGCCGGCTAGATAGGGTACGCTGGGCCCTGCCACCCTGAGTCCCAGTTCTTCCTTTCACCTTTCACTCCAAGGGAATCATCCAGGCTCAGGTAGTTAGGGTAGGAAGAAAAGACAAACTGAACACTATCTCTTGAGAAGGCTTCAGTCCATTACAGAAACCAGATGTAGTTGGTCCGTCTAAAAGCTCTATTCTGTGGGCTATGTGCATTGTTTTAAGCTTGCTGCATGTTCTCCCACAGAACCTAAGCCCTGCTCCTTGCATGGCTCAGGAAGGGAAAAGCTACTTATGAGCAGTGGGAACTACTCTTGGTCAGGGCAAAGGGAGTTGCTATTGGGCTACAGGCAATACCTGAATGACCCATTCACTGTCCGTGGGAACAGAAGGCAGAGACTCTATGCAGGGGCTACACACCAAAGCAATTCATACTGGCCATATTTGAAGGACTATCCAGAGTCTTCGTCTTTGAAACAGGGTTTCACTATGTAGCCCAGGCTGGCCTCAGCCTTCCGAGTGCTAGAATTATAGGCATGTGCCATCATGTCCAGCTTTATGTGGTGCTGAGGAATCAAACTCAGGGCCTTGTACTTGCAAGGCAAGCACTTTAACCTCTATGCCATTCCTCCAGCCTCTGTCCACAGGCACCCCTCACAGTGCGGGGTCTTGGTTGAGAGCAACTGAAGGGGGTACATGCAGATAACAGCAGGAAGTTACCTGGGGAAGCCAATGTTCCATGAACACTGAGGAAGATGGTAGCCATGGGTTATAGCCATATGACTGCCATGTGAGGTGTTAGAAAGAAGTTTCCTGGGAGGAGTTTTTTTTTCTTTTCTTTTTTCTTTTCTTTCTTTCTTTCTTTCTTTTTTTTGAGACAAGGTCTCTCTCTTTGTAGCCCAGGCTGGTCCTAAACTCACTGGTATAGCCCAGGCTGGCCTTGGATTCAGAACAATCCACCTGCGTCTCCCAAGTGCTGGGATTACAGGTGTGCGCCACCATGCCCAGCTTTATGTGGTGCTGGGGAATTGAACTCAGGGCCTTGCATTTGCAAGGCAAGCCCTTTACCAGCTCTGCCGTTACTCTAGCCCCCCTTGGGGGAAGTTTGTGTGTGTATGTGTGTGGTACTAGGGATCAAGCTAATGATCTACATCCCTATTCTGCTGTTTTTTAAGTTTTTAATTTTTTTTTTTCTTGAGACAGGGTCTTGCTCTGTAGTACAGGCTGGTCCTGAACTCATGATGGAGCCCAGGCTGGCCTTGGACTCATGGCAATCCTCCTGTCTCAGCCTCTCCAGTGCTGGGATTATAGGCCTGCACCATCACAACTGGTTTATGTGGTGCTGGGGAATCAAACTTGGGTACTTAGCGCTTGACTTACTGCTGAGCCCCTACCCCTTCTGCGCCCACTCCTGTTTATTTTTTATTTTGAGACAGGGTCTTTACGTTGCCCAGGCTCAGCTCAAACTTGCAATCCTCCCACCTCAGCATGTCAGTTCTAGGATTACAGGTCTGTGCCTCTGGGCCTGGCTAGGGAAGTGGTCTTTGAGCAGAGGAATTGTTGGGACTGACTGAGGTGACTGAGGTAGACTTAGTCCAGGAAGTTCCATGACAGAATTAATTGCTAATGCCCCAAGGCAGTCATCATGGGCAATGAATTCACATCTCTCCTCTGCATAGAGAGTGGTATTAGTTATGTATGTACCATCTTGAGAGGAAGGTAAAGGTGTCAAATAAACTTTGCTGCTCAGTGCTTTGGATGCAGAATCCTTGTTGAGAAGGGCTCCAGACTAGCACTGTCCAATGGAACCTTCTACAGTGATGGAAATGTGCTGTTATCTGCACTGTTCAGTGTGAGAGCTGCATGTGGCTGGTGGCTACTGTATTAATCATGTGGCTTGTTGCAATTCAGAAACTGAATTCTTAACATTTAAATAGTTACGTGTGCATGGGGCTATAGCTCAGTGGTAGAGTGCTTAGTGTATGTAAGAGCCTGGGTTTGATCCCAGCATTACCTGCACACACGTGTACACATATGCTCACACACATGATAAAATAGCTACATGTGGTAGTGGCTACAGTGTGAAAACAGCTCTAGCCTCTAGAGTCAGTAGGGCAGATAAAATGACTCTTTGAGCTCTTCCAGCCCCCAGAATGTGGGGGTCATATTAACAGAGAGGGATTCCTAGATTCTCCAGCTGGGGATCCCTTTGAAGACCACATATGCCCAGGTTAGAGCTAAGGAAGGAGGTACATGTAGGAGAACCGCTGCTCCCTCCTAACCTAGTGTTGCTTCCCGTTTTTCCCCAATGTGCTTGTCCTCTCTCTTAGGGCTGGGTAGTCACTTTAAATTTCTGGGTACACTTGTCAAGGTGTGTCTGTGAATCTGGGTGTTGCTTTATGGATCCTCATCCTTGTATGTTCTGATGCTGTGAGAAGGCATGGACACATCCCGGGGGCTGGGGGGGGGGGGGGAGGCCGTGACTTTGTTCCATCCACCTTGAGGGAGCCTCTCCATTATGGCTGGGCCCTCTCAAAAGCAGGCGAGTGTGGTCAGCAGGCAGGAAGAGGGTGGGATGCCCCTCCCCACACAGTGGCTGTGTTAGACACACAGGGCAGAGGCAGGTGGCCAGAACAGGCGCCCCTCACAGTGCGGGGTCTTGTGCCCGGCGGGCAGGTGAAGGAGTATGAGGAAGAGATCCACTCACTGAAGGAGCGGCTGCACATGTCTAACCGGAAGCTGGAAGAGTATGAGCGGAGGCTGCTGTCCCAGGAGGAACAGACCAGCAAGATCCTGATGCAGTATCAGGCCCGACTGGAGCAGAGTGAGAAGAGGCTAAGGCAGCAGCAAGTGGAGAAGGATTCACAGATTAAGAGCATCATTGGCAGGTGAGGGGTGGCCTGGGGAGGGGCAGCAAGGCAGAGGCGAAGCTGAAGTGTGCTACTCCTCCAACCCCCACGTCTAACTCAGGAGACCACCAGGAGAGCGTATCCCCTGGGGTGCCGCCTATCACCAGATGGGAAGAAACTTCCTGCTTAGGGCATTAGATGACCTTTTACTAATCCCTGATGTCACTCCTGATCCTACTTCTGAAACCCTTGCAAAATGTCACTGTGTCTAGGTAGAGCTTAGGCTAGGACCCCCCACTGGTTATTCTCAGCTCAGCCTGTGAGGTCCATGCCAAAGCTGGTCAGGAATCATGGTCATAGAGCCTCTGAGCACCCTTTCCTGGGTAGAAACTGTCTTCAGCCTCGGGAAAATATTCTGTCAGAAAAAAGTCTTCTAGTGTTTCTGGTGGCTTCATCAGGCACTGTGCTCAAAAGGCCCTGTCTCAGCAAGGAGGTCAGTTATCCTAAGAGCTGGGGCAGGGGCCCCAACACCCTTAGTCAGAGCCAGCTACATCTTGATCCATTATGAATGTGTTTTTGAGTAAGATTCCATTAGAAGAGGGTTGCTTGCCCTGAAACATTTTCTGAAACCTCTGCTCTAACTGATATGCTTCATGAGAAATGACCTTAAGAGTCTTCATCTGAGGCAGGAAGACAGTGATTAATGGGAATGACAGTGATTCTTGAGGCCTCTCCCGGGGTGCCCGAAGGTTGGCAGTGGAGGTGGCATGGAGCCACTTAAGCCACATCTCCAGCCACAGAGTCTAGGGCAGAGGTGTTGCTGTGCCCCTCGGGAAGGAGGGCCCTGGCTGGCTGGTGGGAGAGGTCTTTGAGGCACACGCAGAAAGCTGTCCTCAGCGGGAAGGTCTGAGGGGCCTGAGAGGAAGGCAGGGAAGACGCTGAGTGAAGGGGGAAGGATGACTGAGGACCTTCCAGAGAGCTGCAGGGGTTCTCCAGAGTCGGGTTGCATGGGCAGGCTCTGAGGCTGTGCCCGCCACTAACCCCACTGAAGCCCGTCCCTTCAGGCTGATGCTGGTGGAGGAGGAGCTGCGCCGGGACCACCCCACCATGGCTGAGCCGCTGCCCGAACCCAAGAAGAGGCTGCTCGACGCTCAGGTGGAAATTACAATGTCATTTATCTTCTCCGTGTCCCATCCCCATCCATCCCACTGTCCTTCGTGCACTCACGGCACCAGCCACCCCAACCCCATTGCCATGTGTCTCCCGCTGTCCTCCATTTGTCTACTGGCTGCTCTGCGCGGCCCCCGGTGACCCATCTTCATCCCATCGTCTGTGCCTTTGTCACTCCTGGCAGTGTCGGGCCCGTCCCTGTGCCTCCGATCCCACCTTCCCACTCCTGTCCGCATCTCAGGACCTTCTGCCAGAATCCTGGCCTTCCTGCGCCAGGACCCACCCAGCCCCTAGAGCGCCCGCCCCTTCTCCGCCCACTCCTGTTCAAAGCAAGAGGTTCGGCTTCCTCTGAGCTGTTCTTGGGCCAGGAGAGCTTTAAGTTTCTCTTTGCTAGAAAGGAGCACCGGGCAGCCTGAGCAGTGTACCCTAGAGACCTGCAGGCTCCATCATCTCCGTTCTGGCCCCTCATTCTACCTCCTTGGCAGCTTCTGCACAGCTTCTCTTCCACTCTGAGGGCCTCCCCAGACCCCCCTTTCTCCTATGGACCTTCTCCAGCTCCCTGCTGCCACTCTCTCTGCGCACAGCCAGCTTTGAGGCCCTCCCTTCTGCACCCCTGTCCTTCGCTTTCCCAAAATTCTGCTCTTTCCTACCCATACTCCGCCTTCCTCTGCTCTTACCACCAGGCCTCCCCACCAGCACCGCCAAGGCTCCTGACCCCATGACCCACTCTCTCCCCCCTGCAGCTCCTCATCAGGTAATTCTCCTGGTTCCGCTTTGACCACGGGCGGAGGACACAGGGGGAGGTGACTCCGCACCACTGCAGGTTGGTCGTGAAGCCTAACCCCCTCCAACTCTCCAGAGCCTCTTCCCCTCACGGCTGCCCTCCATACCCAGAGAACCTCCACAGAGCTCACCCTCCTGACACCTCCGGCACAGACCCACCTCCCGAGGCACCATGCAGAGTCCTTGCTGGTGCTTCCACAACTGCCCCACGATGCCTTAGCAGTCCTGAGTAGGACCCTACATGGATCCTGCACATTGACAGGTCATAGCTTTTCCCTCCAAACCCGCCTCTCCCACCCTCCTCCTGACTCTACAGCCTCCTCTTTCTCTACCTCTCCAATGTATGTCTGTCACCCCCCATTTCACCTGAGCGTCCTGGGGATGGGGAAATTGGGGGTGGGTCCATTAACGGGATGGAGGCAACAATGGGTTGAGGGCCCTGGCTAGAGGGGCTGTTGCCAACTGTAACAGGTAGGTTGGGGTTCCTCTTCTTTCCCTAACCCTGCTTCTTTACCCCTCCTTTCCACTCCTCTCTCTCTCACTTTCTTCCTCCTCCCTTCTACCTTCAAGGTAGAAGGCATCTGGTGCTCATGTTAAGATGTGAATGGGAGGAATCACGAGTGGGCAGTTAATTCAAGGAGCCTTGGAGGGGCCCTAGGAAAGATGCTATTGCGATGTCCTGACAGTAGGCAGGGATGGTAGAAGAAGCAGCAAGGAACCTTGGACCAATATGGCTGTGTCCCTATGGCCTGGGAGGGAGAAGTGCAGATGAGACATCTTCCTAGATCACATCACGGGCTCAGTAGCCATGTGGACTTCCAGGCAGAAATGCCAGGAACAGCATGCTAAATAACCTCTCTATTCTTGTCAGAAGCCACATCCCTAGATTGCTAATGGCACTCACGCCGCTGTTCTCAACACCCAGTGGCTTTGCTGGACACATAATTCTACCTAAAAAGCTAGTAAATGGGAACCTGTCAACCACAGGCATCATTCCTGAGACACTTTATTTCTGTGGGATTGATCTGTAGTGGGCATGGCTGTTCACACTGTAATTTTAACTCTGTGCCTGCCCAGTCTCTGTCAGAACAGTTAGTGAGGCACCAGGGGACCTCACCATTTAAAGGGCCCCTGCTGTGAATTCTTTTGTAAAATAAATAATAGCATCCTTATTTATCTGCTTTCTAAATCTGGGTCCTTGGGGGCATGCCCATGTGCCCCCATCAAGTGACACAGGACAGGGAATCTGGGGGTTCCTTCCCTGCGTTTCCCCCACATGGTGCCCTATCACACGTCATTTCCTCTCCCACTGCCTGGCAGTGTGTGAAGATACCCGTCATGCTGAGGAGGGCAGCTTTGCCTAGAGCTGGGGTTTGGGTGACTGAGAGGTGAGTCTTTGGTCCTGATCTGGGAGCTTTTACTTGTATCTCTTGGAAATATGGCCAGACAGAGTGACATTGCCAGACCTAAATGCCCTATGGCCCAGGAAGGGATTTAGACATTTGTTCTATACTGCTTGTAGGTACTGGTCCCTCTGCAACTCAGCCATTAATTTAAAAATCAGTTTTGAGCCCACATCTTATTTTGTTTTACTTATTTTTTGGAGACAGGGTCTCACTCTTCAGCCCAGGCTGGTCCTGAGCTCACTATGGAGCCCAGGCTGGCCTTGGACTCATGGCAATCCTCCTGCCTCAGCAAGCCTCCTGAGTGCTGGGATTACAGGCATGTGCCCCCATACTCAGCTTATGTGGTTCTAGGGAACTGAACCCATCGTCTTGCTTTAACTGCCAAGCCATTCATCCAGCCGAGCAAATTTTTAAAAGCCAAATGAGCAATCAGAAACGTGGGTGACCTTAGGTGGCTTTCTTCTCTGCTAGTAAAGGAACGGCTGAGGACAAGAGCCAGTAATTGGTCCAGGAGTAACAGGAGATGATGATAAGAGGACCAGGGGAGGGAGTAGGTCTGGAACCCCTCACCATTCCAAGTGGGGCTCCAGAGAGAAGGGCTGAAATGAAGGTGAAGGTAGAAAAGAATGGAGTCCGTTTCTGCTTCCTGGAGATGGCAGAGATTGGGGCTTGCTGTGTCTCTGCAGAAGATCCTAGTCACTTCTGCCAAGCGTGTGAGAGAGAGGCAGACCTCCCACAAGCTTTTCCCTTCCCACATCACTTCCCTGAATCCCCTTCCTTTCCCCCCAGTACAGTTAAACCTCTCTAATTTGGGATGTTATATTTGAGAAGATGGCCACTCTGAATAAGTGACAAAACTGAATGACTGTCTATTTAATGAAATGCATGCCTTCAAAATATATACAGTAAGTAGAACTCGGCGAACAAGGCTTTTTCCACACAGGCCCTCAGGGAGCATGCCTTAATGAATGGATAGGACTCAAAGGTCTGTTTGCTGCTGTATGTTAAATATCCCCTCCCACGATCACAGTGCCACCTCTAATTTGCTTCTTGACACACCCTTTCTTCACAGATAAAGGCAAACTCGAGCCCAGTTTTTGTTCAAATTATGAAAAGTTCCAAATCCGCAGGGGTTTGGATTAATGAGGTTTTGCTGTACTGCCTCCCTTGGTTCCTCAATACACAGTTCCTACCTGGGACCGGGAGTGGGCCGGGAGAGGGGGTTCCATGAGGAGGAGGGTGGGCTGAGCAGGGGATGTAAAGATGAACTAGTGGGGTGAGGTTGGGGGTAAAGTGGGAGCTAGTTTCCTGGTGTGACGCTGGGTCCAAAGCTGGAAAGCCTCTGTTAGGAGTCTGGAGGTGAGATTCTCTTCTGATCCAGAGAATCCTACAGGTAAGAAACAACACAGGAGGACTTTGGGGATTGTGCTGGGAGGAAAAGGTGGACATGGCTATGGAGCGGGCTGGCTACTAGGGAGGACACTGCTAGGGGCTGGCATCCAGGCCCCCGCGAAGCGTCTCAATAAGTCCGCGCTCTCCTCTTTGGTGTCTTGCAGGAGAGGCAGCTTCCCCCCTTGGGTCCAACAAACCCGCGTGTGACGCTGGCCCCACCTTGGAACGGCCTGGCCCCCCCAGCCCCGCCCCCCCCACCCCGGCTGCAGATCACAGAGAACGGCGAGTTCCGAAACACCGCAGACCACTAACCCACCCAGCATCACAGACCTTCTTCCCTGTGCACCCCACCCTGGAACAGCACCAACCACCAGGACTGGACGTCACCGAGGGACAATGGGATTGCCTCCCTGAATGCCTCCTTGGGGGGCACTGACCCCCCAACCCCCTACTGCACCATTTCCAGGAGGAAGAGTTGGGACCCTCAGCCGCCCCCTTTTCCTTCCTGTTGGGGTGCTGTCTTCTTTCTGACCCCCAGGGTCCCTTGCCCCAGGACACGGCGTACCTAACGGACCCCTTCACTCCGGGGTGCTATCCCCATCCTCTGCCTCATCGTTCCCCTGAGCACTGGGGGACAGACCCTCACCCCCACCCTGGGGGTGTGGCACCTCCAAACTTTCAACTTCAGGGTGATTTTTTAGCAGTAACCAGAGCTGACAATCTAACTCCCCTCCACCGCCCCATTTTGGCCTCCCCTGCCCCCCTTGTTATGGGGAGGGGACCCCGGGTGAGGGGGCCCTATTACCCCTTGATTTCTCAGGAGCGTCTGGGGGGGCTCAGCACGCACAAACTCCTTTTCCTCCTACCACTCTTAAATTTATTCCCTCCCCACCCAGAACCCATATGGGGTGGAGGGGGCCACCGGGGCAGGGAGGGGGCGGCAAGGGGGGAATGGGAGTTGTCTCCCCTTCTTCCCACACCTGATCTGCTCTCGGCTGGTCCCAGAGCGGGGTGAGGGGGCTTATGCCCCCCCCTCCCCCAGTGTGTTGGGTGGGGTGGAACTGAGGTTAGGGTGAGGGGTTAGGGTTCAGGAGGGTGGTGTGTATGTTGGGCAGGGCAGACTAGTTGATCTGTCCTAACCCAACACACACAGCCCCCCCCACCTCCCCTCTCTCTTGGTCTCGACTCCCAGGGGGAGGGGGGAACTTACTCTAGGAAAAGCCATGTCTCTCTCCCCCAGGGTGGGGGGACCTGTGTTGGAGGAGGGGTGTTGGGGGCCCCATTCCATGACTCTGTCCCCCAGGGGATGTAGGACAGGGCTGGGCTTCCCTCTCATCCTCCCCCTCCCCAATCTCCCTCCACCTTCCTCCCTCCCGCCAGCTCCACAATTTTTCGGTGTTTCTCTGTACATAGCTCTCTGGCGGGATAGGGGAGGTAGGATGGATGGGGCTTGGGGTGGGCTGGCCCTGGGAAGGGAGAAGGCCCTCCTTGGCACCCCCTCTTCCCTGACTGCTGTCCCCTACCCAGCCTTGTCCCCTCATCCCTTCTTGCGTTTGGTATTGAGACTTCCCAGACTTCACCCTTCTTTCTTTTGTATGGACAGTTCCCCTTCAGTCCCACTCCCCCACACACATATACCCAGCCGGGGCCAAATTTATACTTATATAAAAGTTGTACATATGTGAAATTTTATCCCTGTGCCCTTTCCTCTGCTTTCCCCACCTCAAGCCCTCCCCCTGGACCCCTTCCTCCTCTCTTCTTTGGCTGTTGTAATTATCTGGGGTTTGTACTGTACATATCCGGGGTGTGTGTGTGGGGGCTGGGGGCGACCCTTCTGTACAGAGCTTCCTGGCCCCCTCCCCCCCGCCCTTCCACTCTCCTCTCCACCCACCACCTTAAGGGTAGGGAGATGGCCTTTCTACCCGTTTTATTTTGTTTTCTCGTTCTCCCCGCCCCACTTCCAGCCTTCTCTATACCCCACCACTGCCTCCCTTTTTCTCCACTCCCAGCCCCATTTCCTTTTTTTCTGGAGTGTGTGGTGAATCAGAAAAATCATGTTTAATAAACGGAGATTGTTCTTTTATCGCTGCGCTGACTTTCAGTCTGGATCTCCAGACCCAAGGGCAGGGTGGCAGGATCTGCTTTTTGAGAGTCTGGAGACAAAGCCACTGGCAGTCTCTTCGACTACTACTTTCCCACCTAACGAGATTTATTCCACTTTTAGAGCAAGGGCTCTTGGCGCTGGCCGAACACCCCTAACCTAGCTCTCCCCTGACCCGCTGCTCAGTGAAGGCGCAGGAGTAGGGAGCAGCCGCATTATCGCATACAAGGAGTCAAATGCTTTTCAAAGAAATTGCCTAGAAATAAGGTTTAATTGTTAAAACGCTGCAGAGCGAAAGGAGAAAAGAACCTGGTTCCTTACCAAATCAGAGTTCCACACCCACCACTTGCCAGCACAGTGCCTCGCCCAGCCTCGATTTCCCTCGCGTGGAAACGGAGGATGGCAACACCTACCTCACAGGGCTGGTGCTGAATCGAGGGGAGGTGCCCAGCCCGCACAGGTGACCATTTAATTTCGCCGCTGTCAGCCGGGCAGGTGAACGCTATTCTTAACCACCAGGAAACGTAGCTTTCGGGGCAGCCCGCGGGCTACGCTCTTCCGAACCCGGGAACCCGGTTACGAGGAAACAGTCCTCCCGCGGGCCCCACCCGAGGCTCGAGGGCCAGCACCCGTCTACCACCCCGCCCTTCTCGTCCGAGAAACCAATCAGCAAGAGGGTTGTAGGCTGCTTCCCTCCGATTGGCTGCAGCCTTAGCCCCGCCCCGCGCCCCGCGGTCTCGTCCGGCGAGGAGGGGGCGGCTTCCGGCCTTGGGCGGCGTTGTAGTAGTAGCCCGGGTGCTGGAAGTCCTGCTGTGCGTGTTTATTGGCGGAGGCGTGTCGGCGCGAAAGGTAGCCGGGCTCAAGGTGTCGAGGTGGCTGAGGTTTCCCGGGAGCCACCCTCTCGAAGAACCGTGAGGCGGAGCGGAGGGGCGGGGCGGGGGGCGAGGTCAGGACCATGGCTGGAGGACCTTCTAGACAGCCTGGAAGTTAAAACCCGGGTTGGTGTTTCGTTGTTTCGGTTCTTAGTGGGCGGAACTGAACAGCAGAAACTACTGTGGGCTGAAAAGTTTCCAAACTGGGGGCGGCGGGGGGACGCCGAGGGGCAGTTGTTTGAGGAAACCTTGTTCCTCCTCGGCCAATATTTCTGTGACCCTCTCTTTCCTCCACAGCCCGTGTTCCGAGTCAAGCTTACCTCCACCCTCCGTTCTCTCTTCACGGTTCTTTGCGACCTCGCTGTGTTGAGGAGAACATGGACACTTCGGCATCTTTGCCACCCGCAACCCCCACGCCGATGTGCAACCCAGCCCCACGGACAATTCAGATCGAGTTCCCTCGGCACAGCTCCCTACTGCTGGAATCGCTCAACCGCCACAGGCTCGAGGGGAAGTTCTGTGACGTGTCTCTCCTGGTGCAGGGCCGGGAACTTAGGGCTCACAAAGCAGTGTTGGCTGCTGCGTCTCCTTACTTTCACGACAAACTGCTTCTGGGGGATGCCCCGCGACTCACCTTGCCCAGTGTCATAGAAGCCGATGCCTTCGAGGGGCTGCTTCAGCTCATTTATTCAGGGCACCTCCGCTTGCCTCTGGATGCCCTTCCTGCCCATCTCCTTGTAGCCAGTGGCCTTCAGATGTGGCAAGTGGTAGACCAGTGTTCAGAGATTCTTAGAGAACTAGAAACGTCCGGGGGTGGAATTTCAGCCCGAGGAGGGGGAGCCTCCTACCACACCCTTTCTACAGCAGCCACTTCGGGAGGCTGGTGCATTCGCTCCTCCCCTTTCCAGGCCCCAGGGCAGCCCTCTGTTTCTACTGAGAGTCCTGCTTCGACTGAGAGTCCCCTTGGAGGAGAAGGGAGTGAACTGGGGGAGGTGTTACAAATTCAGGTAGAGGAAGAGGAGGAGGAGGAAGAAGAGGAAGAAGAAGAAGATGAGGATCACGGGTCGGCAGCTGCACTTTCTCAGACTCCTCAGTCTCAGAGAGTGTCAGGGGGTTTCTCCTGTACTCGTGGATCCCACCCACTACCCGTGTCGGCCAATCCTGGCAGGCTTCCAGAGGGTGAGAATGCACAACTTGAGTCTCCTGCTCCTCCTACCGCTCTGCCCCCCAAAATCTTCTACATTAAGCAGGAACCCTATGATCCTAAGGAGGAGACTCAGTCTGGAGGAGCAAAGGAGGAGACCAAATTGCTCCCTGGAGGGGACACTGAAGGGAGTGGGGAGCTCACATTTTTGTTGCCCTCAGGAGCAGGGGCAACATGTGGCAGTGGGGGTCCATCCTGGAAACCAGTGGATCTTCATGGGAATGAGATCCTGTCCGGGGGTGGAGGACCTGGGGGATCGGGGCAGGCTGTGCACGGGCCTGTTAAAATAGGGGGCACGCCACCTGCAGATGGAAAACGCTTTGGTTGCTTGTGCGGGAAGCGGTTTGCAGTAAAGCCGAAACGTGACCGGCACATCATGCTGACCTTCAGTCTTCGGCCTTTTGGCTGTGGCATCTGCAACAAGCGCTTCAAGCTGAAACACCATCTAACAGAGCACATGAAGACCCACGCTGGAGCCTTGCACGCCTGTCCCCACTGCGGGCGTAGGTTCCGAGTCCATGCCTGTTACCTTCGTCACCGGGATCTGTGCAAGGGTCAGGGATGGGCCACGGCTCACTGGACTTACAAGTAACGGCTGAGACTGTACACTTAACTTCTAGGACAGGATAGCCACTGCTGCTGGTAAATACTCAACCCTTTCCTACCCCAGCCCTGGGTCTTGTAATTATACCAAGATATATTACAGACCTCTTGATCTTGCATAGGAGCTGCTGTCTGGCAGGTTTGGAACCTCAAGATTTCTCAGTTTTTTTTATTTTTTATTTTTTTGTTAACTACTTTATACAGAAGTAGTTCATAGGCTGGGCCTGGTGCCACTGTCCTGTTATCCCAGTATTGTAATCCCAGTACTTTGGAAGACTGAAGCAGGAGAATTACAAGTTTGAGCTGGTATGATAGCAATTTAGCAGCTTAGCAAGGCCCTGTCTCAAAATAAAATATAAAAAGGGTCTGGGGTTGTAGCTTGATACAAGGCCCTGGGTTCACTTCCCATTGCCACCCCAACCCCCCAAAAATAGTTTATAGGACATCCTAAAATGATCACTTGCCCATAATGGACCTTCTTTTTTGTATTATTAATATCTATTGAGGAAACCAGAGTTCAGATTAGGAAGTTATTTAGTAAGAGTTAGGGCAAAATGATATGGCACATGTTTAATTTAGTATCCATGAGGAGTTGAAGGAGCTGGACTCCACCTGAGGATGTATTTGATTTGAAGCTCAAATAATTCAGTGATTAAGCTTGCCTCTTCCTTTCATTGCTGTAACTGCATGAACAGAATACTTTCTGTTTCTTTTTTGTCTTTCTAGAAGACATTGAACCTTGCTTTCTTGCCGATAGGCACCTTCTCAACATTTTTTTATTTTAACGTATAGTTGAGCACTTTAATGAATTGAGCATTCCATGTGTCATCTTAGAACTTTCTCTAATAGGGGGTATTCCCTCACCCGCCTGTGCCTCTTGTCTGCCTTTAACCACCACTGATAACTTGTATGTTAATCACAGTGATGAATGTGACCAGTGAACTCAGGAGATGGCAACTGAACTAAAATGCTCTCAGGGTAGCACTACTGCGCTCTAAACAAGTTGCCGTGACCAGAGGAACTCAGGGCTGAGGCTGCCTCTGCTGAAATCTGGAGAGTTAACTGCACAGTGAGACCACATTGCCTCCTGTACCCGCCCCCCACACTCGGTAGAGACAACCCTTCTGTTGAGATGAAGGGGTAGATACTGGAATGGAAGAGGAGGGAGGTTTAATAGTTACTTAATTTCTTCTAATAAACTGTCTTAAAATTGGAACTGACAGTGGACTGGATTGAATAATTTGTGTGGAAGAGATGTGAGAACAGAACTGCAGACATGAGTGTGTTTCTTTTGCAGCTAGGTTTTGTTGATGAAAAAAGAGTGGGGTGGATTCACAGATGCTTTTTTTGGAGCCACAGAAAACTGACTGGGACTTAGACCCTGACCTGCCACTGAATAACCTCAAGTAAGTTACTTGACTTTTCAGAGCCTGAAAACTATTACTGCCACTTGGATTCTTGTCTTTTATTTTTTTATTAACCTGTAACATTCTCCAGAGTTTCTGTATTATGTGTAATGTTTGGGAGTGGTTTGGTTTGTTATAATAGCACAGAACAAAGCATTATACTGATGTACTGCCCTCAAAGAGTTCACAGCTACTGCTAAAGCTAGACACATAGTTATAATGCAAGCTGGGCCTGGTGGCGCAGACCAGCACTATGGGAGGCTGAGGCAGGAGAGTCACAAGTTTGAGCCCAGTTAGGGCAACTTAGCAACTTAGTGAGAACTTGCCTCAAAAACAATAACATCAAAAAATAATTGGACTAGGGATGTAGCTCACTGTAACAAACAAACCAAAAACAGTGTGACCTGGACTACAGAGTGAGACTCTGTCTCAGGGAAAAAAAAAAAGGTAAAAAGTTCATGATGGAGGCACTAGCAGCTACTGCAGTGGCACAAAGGAAATTGAGTAAAGGCCTCCTTTGTAGGTCAGCAGGTTCATAGAGTTCTTCCATGTACTAGAATCTTGCCATTAGTGTGAATGGCTGAGCTGGTATGATTAGTAAATGCAGGAATTGAAGGGGAAGACTAGGTTTGAGGCCAGGGTGATAATCTTTGCCTAAGTATGTTCCCCAAGAGTTGTTAGGTATGGCACTCAGAGATGTGACTCTGTGACTGAGAAAGTGAATTCTGTCTGGGGTTTGTTGGCCTCTCAGAAGAGACCTGTGGTGTTAAGGACTGAACAGAGTGGGAGAGACAGTGGGGAACAGGTTTGCCTATCTTGAATTAAATCTGGTCCCACTTGCTGTTCTTTACACATGTTCTATAGGAGACTGTATCCTTTGGTTGTAAGCATTTGAGGCTGACTCTGGCTAACCTTATGAAGGAGAAACTTTCAGGAGGATGGTGGCAGCTCCTGAAATGGAAGGAGAGGTCTGAGGACCAGTTTCTAGAAAGATAAGACTTGGGTGAGCTCCAGGAGTCCAGGGAGCAGGGATTCCTAGGCATACTTTTTTTAAGGGGAGGACATGGACATACATTTTAAGGCAAAGACTCATTCTTAGAGGTTGTCTCTTTATTTGCTTGGTGCTTGGGATTGAATTTTTTTTCTGAGTCAGGGTTTCACTGTGCAGTCCAGGATGGCCCTGAACTCACTATTTAGCTCAGGCTGGCCTCAAACTCATGGCAATCCTCCTGCCTCAGCCTCCCAAGTGCTGGGATTGCAGGCATATAATACCACCCTTGGCTTATACCCTGCTGGGGAATGACACTGAGGGATTTTCACTTACTTGGCAAGTGCTGTAACCACTGAGGTATCACTCCATCCCTATGCTTGGAACTGAACCCAAGGCCTCCAGTAAGCAAAGAACACTCTCTACCTCTAACTATGCACCCTCAGTCCTAATTCTTGTTTCTTGAGTTCTAAAGATTAAGTTTCCCAGGAGAGAATTTGGAGCCTCTCACATCCACCCCCTGGTCAGAGTACTTTGATTTTATGTCCCATTAAAGTGTTAACATTGATGCTGGGAGCATAACTCAGGAGTTAAGGCTCTTGCCTAGTAATTCGCAGACCCTGAGTTTGATTTCCCAGTGCCACAGAAGCTGGGCATGGTGGCGCATGCCTGCAATCCCAGCACTAAGAAGGTGGAGTCAGGAGGATTGCTGTGAGTTCAAGGCCAGCTTGGGGTCTATCGTTTAGGATCAGCCTGGACTACAGAGTAAGACACTACCTGTCTCAAAAATAGCAAAGTGGCGATTTCCAAGGGAAATTGAAGTCTTGGAACAGAATTATGGAGAATGGGTGCCAGTCAGGCCACAGTAGCAGAGGCTCACCTCAGAAACTCTCCAGTTGTTACCCATCGGGGGCCCATAGTAACTCAGATATACCTGGCATTTAGTGCAGTTTTGCTGTTTTTTTTTTTTTTTTTGGTTTTGTTTTCAGTATTGGGGATTGAACAAAAGGGCCTTTGCACTGAGTGACATCTCAACCCTTTTTAAAACTTTTTTGAGACAGGATCTCACTAAATAGCTAGATTGTCCAGTCTAGGATTGAACTTGCAATCCTCTTCCCTCTCAGCCTACCAGAGTATGGAAATTACATGTCTATGCAGCCATGCCCCTCATAGTGGGTGTTTGAGAGATGCCAAAACTGCCTGCCTTAGTTACTCATTCGTTGCTGAGATAGAACACCCAATATCCACAATTCAAGGGAGGAAAGATTTATGTAGCTCAAAGTTTCAGAAGGTCTCTCACAGTCCATTCATGGAGCCGCTGGCAGTGATGAAGGCGCATGGCAGAAACTGGATAGCTGCCCATCCCATTGCAGACAGAAGCCAAGCCAAACGAGCCATACCTAAGTGTCCATGTTTGGAGTCTCTGGCAAGACTAGAGCTTTCCCAGGAAGCTACAACAGTGTTTTTTCTTCCTTTCTTTACTTAGTTCAATATGCCAGTTGGCTCCCTCCACCTCCCTTCCTGATCCGTGAGTCAATAACACACAATTGAAAGCTCTGCCCTGGGCAAACCGCAATCTCATGAAGTTGACCCTATCTTTCCTAGTCAAACCCCGAACATCTGCTCTTTCAGCCAGGCCCAACCTCCCATAACATAGTTTGACAGTTATCCCACTACATCCAAATATATGAGACTTTGTGGAGACACCCGAGATCCAAACCATAGCACTGCCTTTTGGGTTAGGGCAGTGTACTTTCCTTGTGTGCATAAGGCCCTGTGTTCAGTCCCCAGCACTGCAAAAAAAAAAAAAAAAAAAAAAAAAAAAAAAAAAAAAAAAAAAAAAAAAAAAAAAAAAAAAAAAAAAAAAAAACCAACAAAAACCAGAAACCTGCCCAACTTCCTTCACCTTTAACTGTTGAATTTAAGGCAGAATTGCTTCCTCTGGCTTCTTAATTACTATAGGACTGTTAATTGTCTCTGTCAAGCCAGTTGCAACACCTCTATTCCAGGCTTGCCTAGTACTTGCAAGGCCCTGATTTTGATTGCCCACACTACATAAAGGTTAGCCAACTGGGTGTGGTGGTAGACGTTTATAATCCCAGTACTTGGGAGGCCAAGATAGGACGAATGCCGAGTTCAAGGCTAGCCTAGGCTACATAGTTCAGGATTGGCCTGGGGTCTACAGTGAGACCCTATCTCAAAATAAATGAATAAATAAATAAAACTAAATAAAACACCTTGTTCTGTGATGAAAGATTTTGTTTTAAACAAAGTTTAACTTACGATCTTCTCTGCCTCTGTACAAAATAGATGTCCTGCTCTCTAAAATTAGCCTTATTCTCAGAGTCTTTGCTCTTAGTTATTTCTAAGCCAGTGTCCCAGCACTCAGGAGCCTGAGGTAGAGGGATTGCTGTGTTTTCAAGGCCAGCCTGGGCTATGTAGTGAATTCAGGACCAGCCTGGACTACAGAGTGAGACCCTGTCTCAAGAAAAAAAAAAATACTCTTTTCTTCCCTTCTTAACCCTCTTTGTCACTGTGGGTTTTTGTTAGCATTTATCCGTGGTCACAGGGTTGTGAGAATGAATACTTGTACATACTTAGCACAATGCTTTGCATGCTGTGGCCATGAGGTAAATGCTAGCTAGTATGTGTGAGACCTCCGTTGTTAGTTTCCCCCATCTTCACTAGATCTGTTCTCCCAGGAAAGGATCACATGCATAAGGAGAAATATTTTCAACCAAACTGGCATTAGGTATGTAGGCTCAGTAGGGATAGGAATTACTACTATTTTACCTGTCCCACCAGTGCTAGAGTTACTCAGTGCTCTTTATACCCTGTTCTAACTTTTTTGTGCCCCTAAGTGATATTAGCCATTGTTTTAAGTTAACCTATTTAAACAGGGATGATCTTAATTTGGTATCTCCAGTTCTCCTAACTGCTGATCCCACTTGTATTTTTTTTCTTTCCTGCCCTCAACCACAAGTGTTCACTGTGTACTCAGCTCTGATAAAAAGCAGAAGGGAGCTGATACATGAAAAAATGCAAATTAAAACTACACCGAGGGCCTGGGAGCATAGTTCAGTGGTTAGAGTGCTTGCCTGGCAAGCCCAAAGTCCCAGATTCCTTCCCCCAGCACCACATAAGTCAGGCGTGGTGGTGAACGCCTGTAATCGCAGAGGCAGGATGATTGCTGTGTGTTCAAAGCTGGTCTAGGCTACATGATAAATTTAGGATCAGCCTGGACTACAGGGGAAGACTGTGCCAAAAAAAAAGAAGAAAGAAAGAAAAGAAAATATGAAAGATAATAAGAATTTCAATTAGAGGCATGAGAACTGAGGATATAGTCTAGAAATAATAGTGCTTGTGTAGCTTGTGCAAGGGCCTGGGTTTGATCCCCAGAACTGCAAAATAAAAACAGGAACAATAACAATTTAGGGGAGTAGTGATCTCAACATTTTGAAAAGATTTCTCTGCAGCAGCAGTCCCAGCCTTTTTGGCACCAGGAACTGGTTTTACGTAGACAGTTTCTTCCCTTGCCCAGAGGTGAAGTGAATACGGTTTTGGAATGATTCAAGTGTGTTACATTTATTGTGCACTTTATTTGTATTATTATTACAGTGTAGTTTGACTTGAAATAATTGGATAACTTACCATAATGAGGAATGAGTCGGAGCCTTGAGCAGGCCACATGTGAATTAAATACACAATGGACTCTGATTTAAAGCCTGCTCCCCACTAATAGGGTTTTGATGTAAATCTATAATTGATTCTTTATGGTCTCTATGCAGTTAAACCTCTGCTTTTTGTTTTTCCTGTGGTACTGGGTATCAAGTCCATGGTCTTCACACTGATCCATATTCCCAGCTCGTTCCATTTTTTGATTTTTTTGAGAGTCTCACTAAGACATCAAGTTGCCCAGGCTGGGCTTCAATTTGTGATCCTCTTGCCTACAGTGCTGCAGTTACAGGCCTGAGTCATCACGCCTGACTCTGCTAATGTTAATCTGTCTTTGTAGCCACTCCCCGGTGCTAGGATTGCTGAAGGAGTATCACAGAAGTGTTTAGAGCCTTTGCTTAACAAGCACAAGGCCCTGAGTTTGATTCCCCAGCACCACATAAACTGGGCATGGTGGCACGGGCCTGTAATCCCAGCACTGTGGAGGCTGAGACGGGAGGATTGCTGTGTGTTCTCTAGAATGGATAAACCAGGCAAGTAAAGAATACACAGTGCCCTGTCCCTTTCTCCATTTAACCAGTTGTAGTATTTGGACTTTTTTCTTTTTTTGAGACAAGGTCACACTGTGTAGTCCAGACTGATCCCGATCTCATTGTATAGACCAGGCTGGCCTCAAACTCATAGAAATCCTCCTGCCTCAGCCTCCCAAATACTGGGGTTACAGGTGTGCCCCACCATACCCGGTTTATGTGGCACTGGAGAGAGTCAAACTCAGTGCCTTGAGCTTGTGAGGCAAGCACTCTAACCATGGTGCTATTCTTCCAGCCCCTGGACTTTTATTTTGTAGTATTGGGGATTGATCCCCGGGCCTTCACACTGAGCTACCTCCCCAACCCATTTTTATTTTTGCCTTTGAGACGTGGTCTCACTAAGTTGCTGAGTTGCCCAGTTGATGCTCAGACTTGCAGACCTCCTGCCTCCGCCTCCTAGAGAGCTAGGTTTACAGGCTTGTGTGAAGGAGCCCAGCTCAGCTGATGCATTTTTGGTGCAGATTAAATTTACTGCTTGTGTTGAAAGCTGACAGCAGCAGCAAATCCTTGCAATTTAGGTCCTTCCTCCATAGCTACTCCAAATATCTCAGTTTCTGACTCAACCTTCCTGAAGCATTCACATCGTAATCTGGCTCCTCTTGTTTAGTTCAGGACCAACTGCCTTTGTCTTTGCTAACCCAGGCCATCAGCAATCTTCACTGTTAAGTGCTGTATAAAAATAAAACCGTGCTTACAAGCATGCGTGGGAACTGTGGAGCCTAGGTCACTTTTCAGAACATCCGCTCCCTGAGAAAAAAGAGAGGTAATCACCAATTGCTTTCATGAACATGACCCCTGTACAGTATGCCTCATGTCCTCTGGTCATCCTGACTGGGAGTTTATTATTATTTACATACAAGTATATTGAAAGCTGATCTCCAACTATTACAACCATAACCTCAAGAAATGGTTTAAGGGGCTGGAGGAATGGGTCAGTGGTTAAAGCACTTGCCTTGTAAGCGCTATGTCAAGTGCTAAGTACCTGAGTTCAGTTCCCCAGCATCACATAAGCTGGGTGTGGTGGCACATGCCTGTCATCCCAGCACTCCAGAGGCTGAGACAGGAGGATTGTGGTGAGTCCATGGCCAGCCTGGGCTCCATAGTGAGTTCAGGGCCAGCCTGGGCTGCAGAGCAAGACCCTGTCTGAAAAAAAAAAGATAGAAAGAAAGAAACAGAGAAAGAAAGAAATGGTTTAACACCTTGAATTCATGCAAGGTGCCAGAGGAAGTGAGAAAGCACTTTAAGGCAGAGTATGATCTTTTACAAGTGAGGAAAACATCAAGAAGGCCTCTCTCCTGAATGCCTCACCGAGTCTCATAGCTCACTTACAGCCTGAGCTAACAAAAAACTAGAGTCCTTGGTGTCCTAATTTGAGGGATTTATGACAGGTGGCAGTCAAGGTCAAGAAGCGCTTCCAAGTTTTTCTTTGCCATGGCCCATTAACACCAGCCCTTCGATAGGAAATTTCTCTTTTATTGCCTTTTTTCAAAAAATAATACTGGGGATTGAAACCAGGGCTATCACACTGAGCTGTATCCCTAGCCCATTTTTGTCTTTAAGACAGGGTCTTGCTAAATTGCCCAGGCCAGGCTTGAACTTGTAATCCTCCTGTCTCAGCCTCCCAGAGTGTTGGGAATTACAGGCCTACACCACCGGGCCTGGATCTTCCCAGAGCCAGAGCCATCTTCCTTAAGAATCCTCTCACCATGCCAGTGGCTGAGGAAGCTTGGACTCTGCACTTTGTGTCTGTATGACCCTTCCCAGCTTGCTGCAGACGTGGCAGTGATGGCCCCAACAGCCTGTGATTTTAGCTGGGCATACTCATTGCCTGGAAGGAACATATATAATTTTATTATGTTCTTAACTTTTTGTCAGGGTCTCCAGGGTCCCTGATTGCCATTGACTACCAGAGATCAGGAACCAGCGAAGTCTCGGGGAACAGGGTCTCGAGCAGCATAAGACAGATGCCATGGAATTACATCTGGGAGTCTGAATCAGTGTTAACAGCTCATTTATTGTCTGTGGGGGCCAGGCTTATAAGTAGTTGGAGGGAGTTGGGTCATCCAAGGTAAGAGGGCAAGTGTCATTTACCAATTGGAGGAAGTTTGGGGTCTGAAAGTCGCCTAATTTGTGTGGTGGGTCTCTTGAAACTTGATCACATGATTTCTGGTAAGGGTCTTGGGGTAGGAGAAAGTTTGAGATTTGAATAGAGTGAAACCTGAGCTGCGGGCCATCCTGGGCCTGGCATAAGAGGGAGGGGCTCCACTCCTGCCAGTCTGGAGACAAATTATCAGGGTCTGAGCAGCCTTCTGCCTTGTTATCCCTTGGCCTAGTCAGGGTCCCATAACTTTGAGCATGACATTACATTGTATTGATTACCTCCAACTGAAGGATAGATGGAGGGATGCTCCTTAGTTCCAGTTAAATGAAATATGGAAATTTCCTTTGCACTTGTATGGAGGTCCAAAAAGCCTGCTGAAGCTAATTTGAGCTCAGAAAGTATATCTGCTGCTCTAAATTTGTTTGGGAATGGAGAACTTCCCTTTTGTTTTAGCTCTGAATGACACAAGAAGTATATAAAGCAGCTTGACTTTACCTGTGCTTTAAACAACTTTAAGAACTTTATTGCAGGTTGGGCATAGTGGTACACACCAGCACTTGGCAAGCTGAGGCAGGAGGATTGCTATGAGTTTGAGGCCGGCCTGGACTACATAGTGAGTTCAGGACCAGCCTGTTAGGCTACAGAGGATGATCTCGTTTAAAAAAAAGTTGAAGGACAACCCACATTTCTGGGTCCTGCTTCTGTCTAGCAGAAGCTTTTACCCTATCTTTCTTTCTCCCTTTCTTCACAACCTGAAAAAAAAAAGTTAAAACCTTGGCTGGAAGAATGGCTCAGCAGTTAAAGTGCTCACCTAGCAAGCACTGAGTCAAGAGCTGAGTACCCACGTGCCAGAGTTCGATTCCCCAGCACCACATAAGCCTGGCATGGTGGCGCATGCCTGTAATCCCAGGAACCTGTGGCAGGAGGCTTACCATGAGTCCTAAGCCAGCCTAGGCTCTATAGTAAGTTCAGGACTAGCCTGGGCTACAAAAACAAAAAAAAAAAACAAAAACAAAAAAAAAAATTGAAACCTGGGACTATACTTTTTTTTTTCTTTTGGTGGTGGTGGTGGTGGTGGTACTGGAGAATGAGCCCAGAGACTTCACACTGAGCTATATCCCCAGCCCATTTTTTGTTTTCAGTTTTGACACTGGGTCTTGCCTAGTCACTAATTTGCCCAGGCTGGACTTGAACTCATGCTCCTGTCTCTACCTCCCAGAGTGCTGGGATTAAAGGTCTGTTCCACCAGGCCTGGTTTATAGCAGAGATTTGTATACCCATGTTCATAGATGCATTCTTCACAATAGCCAAGATATGGTGTCTATGTTGATATGCCATTGTGGGTTGTTGAACAGTGGGTACACATTCTGCATCCATTGGCTATTTTGCCAGTAGAGGAACACATAAGGGAGCACTGACACAAACCTAGACTGCATAGCCTGCTGAACAGCTCAGCTGCCTAGTGCATACCATTGTTTGTGAAGTCATTGCTAACTGAAATGTCGTGTGGCTGATGACTGTCACATTCATACAATGGGATATTAATATCCTTCAACAGGAAGGAAATTCTAACACATGCTGTGAGCCTGAAGACATTACACTCAGGGAAATTAGCCAATCACAGACAAGCGACTCCTGTTTTGTGATTGCCTTCATCACATGCATTTGACTAAGTGGGCTGGGTAGGGTTCCACAAGATGAGGGACCTGCAGGAACAGCAGTCCTGGAGACTGCTCAGGATGGTGGAGGGTGGGAGTTGACACTATGCAAGGACTGAGCTACTGTTTTATGGGTGTGGGGCCTCAATTTGGGAAGAGGAAGAAAGTTCTGGAAACAGATGCTGCTCGTGTTTGCACAACACTGCCACTAAATGCCACAGAGCTGTGCACTTAAAAGTGATTAAACTGGAAAATTTTATGTATATTCAGACACACACACAAATAGAACCACCTATGAATGAAACAAATGAATAGCTAGGCACCAGACATCAGTAGCTCTAAACATTGCCAGAAAGACAACCTGACATGTTCTTGTGGAAAACGCCATCACCACCTATGAATTAGTCATGCCAAAAATATTGAGGTTGAATTCTAATGAAGCCTCCAGGTCTAACTACGAACTTACAGAAAGAACACAGAGCAGGGAAACATGTCAAACTGCAGCACAGTGAATGCAATCAGCAAAATCTAGGTTGTAAGAAACAACCCATCTAGATCACACGCACATAAAAATCACAAGATGAAAAAAGAAATGGATTTGAAAGAATTTAAAAGCTAGCCAGGCCTCGTGGCACAGACCTATAATTCCAGCATTCTAGTACTAAGGAGGCAGAGGCAGGAGGATTGCTGTGAGTTTAAGGCCAGCCTGGGCTGCATAGTAAGTTAAGGACCAGCTTAGACTGTAGGGACCTTGACTCAAAAAGGTGGGGCAGGGGGAGAGTGGGCTTCCAGTCAAGATGGCAGCCAAGTAACAGAGCTGCACAATATCTCCTTGTGGACCCATTTAAAAAGTTGAGAATTTAGTCAAAAACTGCCTGTTCAATGTAGCTAGGACAGGGAGGAGCACCCCAACAAGTGAAAGGAGGCCAAGGAAGATCAGAAATCCTGAAGGAACATTGGAAGTGGAGGAAAAAAAACAGTAGCCTAGGAAGCCACCCCAGGTCAGCTGAAAATAGCTGGGAGCCACAGTCATCTGCAGACAGAGGAAAGGCCACAGGAAGCCTGGAACATCTGACTGAGCTAGGAGAGGAAGGAGTGCCCCAACAACTGACAGGAGGCCATAGGAAGGTCAGAAATCCTGAAGACATATCGGAAGTGGAGAAACACAGCAGCTGACTGGATGTGGCCCTGAGCTGCCGTCATCCACAGACCACAGACAAAGGAAAGCTTGGAGGCCAGAACCGCAGATTGAAGTAAGTGCTGATCTTGGATAAGTGGGAATTGTTAGCAGCTGGGAGCCCCAACCTCCAAAAACTGAACCTGCAAGTACTGCATACTATAAATGCAAAGTGAGCTCCCCCGAGAAAATGTCTCCTGGAGCCCAGATCAGAAGGAGTGCTCGGCAGCCGTAACGGGCAATGACGTAAGCAGGAGACATTAAAAAAAAAAAAAAAAGATTCCAAGACTGAACTGATTAGAGTAAGAGAAAGGTCAGAATAGTGCACCAGGACTTTTGAGGTCAATCTTCAACAGTACATAGGAAGAAATTGGCACAAGACGTAGTTTCAGAGAGGAGAAAAAGGTCACCGACCACCGGAACAGCTCAGTGTACTGGGAGCACCTCTGAAGGTGGAGAGCCCCACCCTAGGGGAGGGAAGCCAGGACAAGTGGGAGAGCTTTACTGAACGGTTTGGGGATGAACAGAGACTTCAGAGGCCATTGGACTGGTAGGTCTTCCCTCATGGCCTACTCCCAGCACAGAACTAGGAGGAGTTGTGGCTCCCCACCATGCACCATCATAGCCATTCAAAGAAAGCTCTTAGCTAGGCCTTTAAAGTGAAGCCCCTCAACAACAAAACATGGGAAGAAAACAAGGAAAAAGGATACCCAGAGTTGCCTGAGAACCCAGAAACTAATGTCATGGGTCCTGAAATAGTGGAACTCAGAGGGAAGGAAGTTAAAAAGCAAGTAAATGAGCCAAACAACCAGTGCAAACAAGATATTCTCTAAGAAGTGCAGACCTTGATCAGAGGGCTTAATGAGGAACTTACTAATCAAATAGTGGTCCTAATGGAGACAAAGTTCACTGAGCATATTGAAGCCACAAATAAAAAAAGTTGGCTGAGTTAAATAAGGACATGCAAGATATGAAGGAACATTTTGATAGAGAAGTGGAAAATATGAAAAGAAACCGAGATGAAATTCAGGAGATAAAAAATATATGTCAAATCGGGGGAAAATGGTTTAAATATTGTGAGGACAGAATTTCACACCTTGTAGACAAGATTGTGGAAACAAAAGCTATAGTTAGGCACAACTACAGAATTAGAAATGGGCAAAGTAACTGAATGCAACAGCTGATGGACGATTCAAGGAGAATCAACCTCAGAATTATGGATGTGAGAGAAAGAGCGGAAGATAGCACTGAAGGTGTAAAGGATTTATTCACTGAAATAGTGCAAGGAAATTTCCCTAATCTAGAAAAAGAAATTAAATTTCAAGTACAAGAAGCTTATAGGACACCAAATAACCTCAACCAGCAACATACTCACCACAACACATCATAAGCAAAACCTCAAAAATACAACATAAAGAGAGGACATTAAAAGCAGCAAGAGAAAAACAGACATTATTCTACCAAGGCAAACCCATTCGAATTACTGCAGATTTCTCAATGCAACTTTAAAGGCCAGGAGAGCCTGGAGCAAGATCTTTCTAGCTTTAAAAGACAGCAAATGTCAACCCAGGTTGTTGTATCCAGCAAAATTATTCCTGAAAATTGAAGGAGAAATAAAAATGTTTCATGACCAAGAAACTCTAAAGAAATTTGTGACCACTAGCCCAGCATTGCAGAAAATACTTGAAGGAATCTTTGAGAGAGACAGAGACAAGAAGCACCAAAGAATATGGAGGAAAGGAAATATCTAAAGAGAAAGTTTAACAAAAAATAGACTAGTATTTGAATCATTTGATTGGTACCATAAAATAATACCAAGTCTCATAAAGTCTGTGAATCTTCTCCACAGTTATTGTTTTTAATGGTATAAAAATTTGCAAAACACAATAATGATATTCAACATAGAGAATTGGTATCAAATCTTTAAAAATATGTGTGCATGAAGTTAGAAATGGATAGGTAGGTAAAATGATAAACCAAATCTGGCAAAATGTTAGTAATTAGTGAAGTGTGAATACATAAGTTATGAAAGTTAAAAAAATTCTGAAATACCTAAGCATGCCACTCTATCTGTTGCATTAAGTAATTGTAATATACTTATGTGATGTAGATTTTAGTTCATTTAATGTTGTAATTCAGTATAGATTTAAGCTTGTCTAAAGTAGTGATTCATTTATTTGGTCTTGGATGTAAGTTTATCCTAAGAAAACTGACCAATGCAATGATAACCTGAATGTCTTTTGACTGTGCAAGAAGCATTTACCTTTCAGTACGCAGCTAAGGAATTTGAAATTTAACTTCTTTTTCTTTCTCATGTTTTCTAGCCTTATGAATTTCATTGTTATAGTTCTCTTATGTAGACTGGTGGGTGAAGCCATATTAAAGACTCTCAACAAAGATATAGCAAGATACAGAAAAAAATAACTTTTGGCAAATCACCCCAAATAAAGGGCTTTGTTGGACCCAGAGAAGAGGCATCATGATATGGCCACTGCAGCCCATCTAGGGGTGAGAAATTGAGCTAGTAAGTGGTGATTTGAGTGATAGAGTGAGTCAGATGCAGAAGATTAAATATGTGAAATATTGCATGGTTTCTCTGATTTGGGAAACCCAGAACACAGACATTCTATAGAACCAAATGAATGTGATAGTGGGAGTTACAGGGGGATGGGGAGGGTGTGGGAGGGCCAAAATGGGGAGGGGAAGGGATTGTGATATTGATGTGATATGTATGTGCACAAAATACTCAAGTTCATTATAAACATTATGTATTGCATATGTATATTTATAAAATGGTGGGAAAAAAAGGGTTAAAATAGAACAGAAATAAGACTAGGTACCTGAAAATTCCTCTATGTATATTTTACCATGTATACTTTGAGTCACATAATTCTGTTACCTAATCCAAAAAATAAAGCTTTTTAAATCACTTTAATTTGAAAATGAATGAACTTAACTGTAACAACTTGGCAACATAGTCACATGTAGAAAGAATTAGTTCAAGGGACTTTACATATTTAGTAGGATGTATTTTAAAGATAAAAAAATTCCAACTCAAATTTTAGATTTAAACTCATATATTAATCTCTGGAAATTTTCAACTCTCAGAAGTTTTGCTTTGTAGTATAATCAAACAAAAATTTTCTCATAAAAGATCTAAATATACTAATAATGTAAGAAATCAATATTTTTAGTATAAGAGAAGATATATATACAATTATATAATCAGAAAAACCAAGTGAAAACATAATCATGTTAAAAATTGAATTGAAGGGGCTGGGGGTGTAGTTCAGTGGTTAGAGCACTTGTCTAGCAAGTGTAAAGCCCTGGCTTAGATGCCCAGTGCCACATAAACCAGGCGTGTTGGTGCATGCCTGGTAATCACAGCACTCAAGAGGCTGAGGCAGGGAGAGTGTCATGTGTTTGAGGCCAACCTGATCTACTTAGTGAGTTCAGGACCAGCCTGGACTACAGAATGAGATCCTATTGAAAGGAAGGAAAGAAGGAAGGAAGAAAGGGAGGAAGGAAGGAAGGAAGGAAGGAAGGAAGGAAGATAAAAAAGGGCCTTTCTCTGTAGTCCACTCTTGTCTAGAACTAACTATGTATGTAACTCATGCTGGCCTCAAACTCATGGGAATCTTCCTGCCTCAGCCTCCCAAGTAGTGAGATTACAGGCAACCAAGAAGTTTCATTTACTATTATTTGAGGCAATGGTAAAATAACACCCTATCTTGGGACGTGGGGTAGAGCTCAGTGGTTAAGGTGCTTTATGCAATCACTAGGCACTGGATTGGCTTGAACTTTATTGTCTGTCTGTCTGTCTTTTCTTCTTTTTCTTTCTTTCTGATAATCTGAGTCTGGGCTAGAGGAATAGCTCAGCAGTAAAAGTGCTTGCCTAGCAAACTCAAGACCCTGGATTCCCCAGCATCACATAAACTGGGCATGGTGGTGCACGCCTCTAATTCCAACACTTGGGAGGCTGAGGCAGGAGGATTGCCTTGTGTTCAAGGCTGGATTGGGCTACATAGTGAGTTAAGGACCAGCCTGGACTACAGAGTGAGACCCTGTCCCCTGTCCCCCCAAAAGGAGGTCTGGTCATGAACTCACTAAATAGCCCAGGCTGACCTTGAACTCATAGCAGTCCTCCTGACTCAGTCTCCCAAGTGCTAGAATTACAGTTGTGCACCACCATACTCAGTTTATGTGGTGCTGAGGAGTCAAATCCAGGGCTTTCACACTGAGCTACATCTCTAGATGTTCTTATTTTTATTCTCTCTAAATTGTCCTTCTGTCTGTCTTCCTGCCTCAGCTTCTCAGACTTCTGGGATTATGAGCCGGTGCCACCATGCTCAATTTGTATATTTTATTTATTATTTTACTTATTTATTTATTTGTTTGTTTATTAGGACAGCATCTCACTGTGTAGTCCAGGCTGGTCCTGAACTCACTACATAGCCTTGTCTGGCCTCAAATTCATAGCAATCCTCCTGCCGCAGCCTGCTGAGTGCTGGTATTACAGTCATGTACCACCACTCCCGGCTTGTGTGATGCTGGGGAGTCAAACTCAGGGCCTTCCACTTGCTAGGCAAGTGCTCTCACTGCTGTGCTATTCCTCCAGCCCAACGTATGTCATTGTTTTAAATAGAGAGAAGTGATAAATTCCCAGCATATCTAAAAACCCCAACCAATTTCCCTGGGTACTTGAAATACTCAACATAAATATGTGATAGTCAACCAGGTTTTTCTACTGAATATAAAGACTGTAAAATAGCAATCACCTAATTGCTTAACACTTAATTAACTCACTAATGAGTTTATCTGGGCAATACATTATAAGATACAAATTATGTTTTTCTGATAACTTCAGTAAGCGTGCATGGTGTTAATGAGCAGTGAAATAATATGCTAAAGACACACGAAGAAGGCAAATAGCATGTAGGAATAATAAAGTAAGTTTCTTCTTGAATAGATTAAGTTTTTAAGTGCTGGGCGTAGCTCAGCATTTCCAGCCTTTGCCTCTTGAGCTGAGCGCAAGGCCCAACACCTCACAAACCCGGCATGGTGGCACACGCGCATCATTCCAGCACTTGGGAGGCTAAGGAAGGATGATTGCACATTCTAGCCCAGCATGAACAACTCAGAAATTTAGCAAGACCCTGTCTCAAAATAAAAAATAAGATACCTGTGAGCTGAGCACATTGACATAGACCTATGATCCTAGGCCTCTGGGAGGCTGAGACAGGAAGGTTACAAGCTGGAGCACTGTCTATACAATTTAGCAGTTTAGTGAGACCTTGTCTCAAGAAGAAAGAAAGGAAGAAAGAAAAAAGAGAAAGAGAAAAAGAAAAGAGGAAAGAAAAGATGAGTTAGCTCAGTGTGAAGGCCCTGAGTTCAAATCCCTAATGCTGAAAACAAATTGATACAAGTCTCTGAGGCTGGAGTGCAAGGCCCTAAGTTCCATTCTTCAAGACCACGTAAACTGGGCACGGTGGCACACACACCTGTAATCCCAGCACTTGGAAAGCTGAGGCAGGAGGACTGCTGTGTGTTCAAGGCCAGACTAGGCTACAGAGTGAGTTCAGGACCAGCCTGAAAATCAGAGTGAGACCCTGTCTCAAGAAGAAATTTATAGGGCCGGAGGAATAGAGCAGTAGTTAAAGTGCTTGCTTAGCAAAGCTCAAGGCCCTAGTTCAATTCCCTGGCACCACATAAGCCAGGCATTATGGTACACACCTGTAATTGCAACACTCAGGAGGCTGAGGCAAGAGGATTGCCTTGTGTTTGAGCTACATAATGAGTTCAGGACCAACGTGGACTACAATGCAAGACCTTGTTTCAAATAATTTTTTACAAATACATAATTGTTTTCTCTTAAGTGAACGTAGACTGATAAAAATTGGTATAGGGAGTGGTCCCCGGAAACAGTCTGAAAAAGACGAGATCCTGGCATGGGTTGGGGTTGGTGAGGTGCCACGTGGCTGTGACATGTCGCTGTGTAGCAGTAATGGTGGCTGTAAGGGCTGTGGCATGGGACAGCTCGCTTGAGTGTAGTTGAGACTTGTAAGAGAAAACATCAAGGTCAGGTCCATGAGCTCTGAGTTCAAGTCTGAGAACCACAGAACTTCCAGCATCACCTTTAAATAATTTGTAATTTCTTGGAGATCTATGGCTGATATTACTAAAAAAAATAAAAAACAACAGCTGATGTTACAAAAAAAACAACATTTAATTGTGCAGCTTGCCAAATTATAATGATATCAGAGGCCCTAATCTTGTCAGATTTCTCGCAGGAGAGCTAGGACATTGATCAGGAAAGAATGGGACCTTGAAATTGAGTCATCACAGATGAAATAAATCATCTTGGGTCCATTCCAACATTCAGATGAAGTGGGTAGTCTTGGGCTTCCCGGTCATGGTGGTCTTTTGCCAGCAGAAGCAGCCTGTCCTCTGGTTCCTGCAGGTACTGGCTGTCCTCTGCTTGGAAATTTGTGCCACCTCACCTGATACAGATACCTTAGAAGGCTCTTCCTCCTAAGAGCCACCAGATGGTGTTGCCATTAGGTAGTGTCAGAAAAAAAATTTTTTTTTTTTTGATACTGAAGATTCAACCTGGAGCCTTCATACTAAGCTACATTGCCAGCTGCAGTCACTTCGCCTTTTTTTTTTTTTTTGACAGGGTCTCACTGAGTTGCTAAGTTGCCCGGGATGGGCTCAAATTTGTGATCATCATGCCTCAGTCCCCTAGAGTGCTGGGATTATAGGCCTGCACTACCAGGCCTGATTTAATTCTTAAAATCTCCAGAGGGATAAGAATACTCTGTGACTCAGGAGGAAATACCTTACATACCAAAAGAATTTCAGGACTGCATTAATATATATTATAGTAGTAACCTGGGGAAAATGTGTGAGAATGAGTTCTGAGGTTCTTCTTGTTAGCTTTCCACTACTGTGACTAATATTTGTGGTAATCGATTTATAAAGAAGAAAGGTTTTAACTGGGTGTGGTGGTGCATGTCTGTTGTCTCAGCACTTGGAAGGCTGAGGCAGGATTGCCATGAGTTCAAGGCCAGCCTGGGCTACAGAGTGAGACGCTGTCTCAAAAAAAAAAAAGAAAAGAAAAGAAAAGAAAAAAGAAGAGAAAAGAAAAGAAAAAGAAAGATAGGAAGGAAGAAAAGGATACAGGTTATTTGTAGCTAAAAGTTTTGGAGGTTTGGGTCCATGCTTAGGTGACCCCTTAGCTTTTTGGGCCTGTGATAAGACACAGCATCATGGTTGTGATGGTAATGGAACCACCCTGCTTACTGCATAGCCGCTGAAAAGCAAAGAGAGAGAGAAACAGAGAAAGAGAGAGAGAGAGAGAGCAACAGATGGCATCCCACAATCCTCTTCAAAGGCACACTCCCGGTGATCTCGCCTCCTCCCAACAGAACGTTAATCTTAAAGATTCCACAGCCTCTGAATAGCTCCGTGGGAGGGTTGGGAGGAATAGCTTAGTGCCTAAGTGCTTGCCTAGCAAATCTAAGGCCCTGGGTTCAATTCCCCAGCACCACATAAACTGGGCACCCCTGTAATCTCAGCACTCAGGAGGCTGAGGCAAGAGGATTACCATGAGTTGTAAACCAGCTGGGGCTACACAGATCTGGCCTGGACTACAGAGATTTAAAAAAAAAAAAAAAAGTCCTATGGGAGCTGGAGGAATAGCATGGCAGTTAGAACACTTGCCTAGCAAGCATCCCCAGCACCACATAAACTGGAAGTGGTGGTACATGCCTATAATCCCAGCACTTGGGAGGCTGAGGCAGGAGGATTGTCCTGAGTCCAAGGCCAGCCTGGGCTACAGATCAAGACCATCTCAATAAAATAAAAAACAAGAGGGAGAAAAATAAAAGTGGGAGGGAGGAGGTGAGAGAGTGGAAAGGGGAAAAGGAAGGAAACATGATTCCGATGCAGTATGTATATGCACCTATTCTTCCAGTTGAATGTAACCATTATGTATTGCAAATGCATACTCATAACAAGAATAATTTTGGAGGAATATAAAGACAAAAGCCTCTCCTCAAGATACTTTCTCAATAAATCCTTTCTTGCTTTAAAAAAATAAAAAATAGGGCAACCCACATCTCCGAGTCCCCCTTCTGACTCGCAGAAGCTTCCCATTCTGTGTCTTCCTTTCCCCTTCTGCAAGTTTCCCAATGAAGTGTTCTCTTCACAACCTACAAAATAAACAAATAAACAAATATGCACTGGGGCTGTTCTCAGTGCCCTGTGCTGCATCCCCCGTACTGCGCACACACAATGAATAAAGTTCTGTTTGTTTTGTTTTTGAGACAGAGTCTCACTCTGTAGCCCAGGCTGGTCCTGAACTCAAGATAGAGCCCAGGCTGGCCTTGGACTCACAGCAATCCTCCTGTCTCAGCCTCCCGAGTGCTGGGATTATAGGCGTGCACCACCACGCTCTCTTATGTGGTGCTGGGGAATCCTCAGGTACTAGGCAAGCACTTTGACTGCTGAGCCATTCCTCCAGCCCCAGACTTAGTAACTTTTAAACAGAGTCTCAATCTTAACATTCCATTATTTGAAGTGTTTCAGGGTCAAATTGTGTAATTTGTAATGGGTTATTTCCTTGTAAACTTTCTCATTTTGAAATGTGAGTTCATGTCAGTGACCTTGAGCCAGACCTTCCTAAGCTATTGTGAGGATCTGACAAATTAATTCCTTTGAAGGTGTATTTCAAGTTGGGGGGAGCTGGAGGAATGGCACAGTGGTTAAAAGGCTTGCCTTGCAAACACAAGACCTGAGTTTGATTCCCCAGCACTACACAAAGCTGGGCGTGGTGGTGAACACCTGTAATCCCAGAACTCAGGAGGCTGAGGCAGACAGATTGTCCTGATTCCAAGACCAGCCTGGGCTACACCAGTAAGTTCAGGACCAGGCTGGGCTACAGAGTGAGACCCTGTCTCGAAAAAAGAAAGAAAGGAAGGAAGAAAAGAAAGAAAGAAAGAAAGAAAGAAAGAAAGAAAGAAAGAAGAAAAGAAAGAAAAGTCAAGTTGGGGGAAGTGAAATCACATTGAAAAGATTTGAGAGAGGACAAGAACTGTCCTCCAGGTCATGCTGTCTGTAAAAATAAACATATACCCCAGTATCCCATAAGCTGAGTGTGGGGGTGCACACCTGGAATTCTAGCACTTGAGAGGCTGAAGCAGGAGAGTTGCTGTGAGTTTGAGACCAGCCTGGGCTACACAGTGTGTTCATGACCAGACTAGACTAGAGCAAGACCCTATCTCAACACACACACACACACACACACACACACAGCCTCATGAAGTTGCCCAGGCTGGCCTTGAACTTGCCATCCTCCTGCCTCTGCCTCCCTGGTAGCTGGGGATATAGATTCACACTACCACACCTGGCTAGAGTGTCGTATTTAAGCTCCTAATCCCTGGACAACCATCAGGGGAGAATACTAAATAAACACTCCCTCCCACGTGCCGAGGACCCTCCTCGTGTCATCTGTAGCCTTCCTGGCAGCCACAGGGAAGTGACACTTCATTTTATAGAGCAGAAATGGCAAGAAGTTCATTAGCTTACAGCTAATTGGGAAACCCCAGTGCCAGTTGGGTCCGAGTGACTGAAGATCAGACTCTCTCCGCGGTATGCAGAGTTTCAGAAACCCGGGTGGAAGGAGGCAACACCATCTTCTGGATGACATACATTTTTTTCCTGTTTTAATTTAAAATCAGGCCAGTTACTCCCATGTATCCTAAAAATGTGTTAAATAATTAATGGAAAGGGAAAAAGAATACATAAAACTATGAACGAATTGCATTTTAAGTAGAGAAATTTCAGTTCTGTATTTTCTCTCATTTTTCCAATTTGGGATTTTGTTTATGTACCAAAGAGGCAATTAACAAGCAGCTTCCTCATGAGAATCCCCAGGAGCTTCCAGACTCTAATAAAAATGTGTCTAAGCTGAGCATTCAAAATTACAACAAAGCAAACCAGCAAAACTTCCCTCCCTCCCCGAGGTGAGGAGCTTTCAAATGTAGCAAGCCAGAAAAGGTTAAAGCCAGCTGATGGGTAGCAGTAAACTTTTCTTCTTTTCTTTCTTTCTATCTTTTTCTTTTTCTTTCTTTTCTTTTCTTTCTTTTTCTTCTTTTTTCTTTTTTCTTTTTTATTTTATTGAGACAGCATTGCTCTGTAGTCTAATCTGGCCCTAAACTCACTAAGCAGCCCAGGCTGGCCACAAACTCATGGTAGTCCTGCTGCCTGAGCCTCCTGAGTGCTGGGATTACCGGCACACACCATGATCCCTGCTTTGTCTGGTGCTGGGGAATCAAACTCGGGGCCTGTGCTCGCTAGGCGAGCACTTTCATCGCTGTGCTATGACCCAGTGGCAATGCACTTCAGTAGGGGTTGTGCAGCACAGGTGGGCTTCCGATGTGCAAACTTGGGGTGTGAGGTTCAGGGCAGGCTCCTCGCCTGGCCGGCTCTTCCCAGAGTCATCTCTCAGGCATCAGCCAGAGGTGTTCAGGAATCGTGAACTGGTTGGTTGGTTGGTTTCTCTGGTTAGTGGTGCTGGGGACTGAGCCTAAGGTCCTCAGACTGAACTAATCCTCAGCCCCTCCACTTTTTGTGGGTTTGGAGACAGACAAGAGTCTTCCTGAGTTGCCGAGTTGCCCAGGCTGGGCTCAAACTTGCTCTGTTCCTGCCTTATCCTCACAAAGTGCTGGCGTTATATAGGCCCTGTGCCACCAGGCTTGGCAGAAAACTTTTCTAAACATTGTTAGTATCCAGTATTTGCAATTAGGGTATCTAATATATATATATATATTGAGACAGGGTCTTACTTTGTAGCCCAGGCTGGTTCTGAACTCGCTATGTAGCCCAGGCTGGCCTTGGATTCATGGCAGTCTTCCTGCTTCAGCCTCCAGAGTGCTAGGGTCCCATGTCTTAGTTACTTTTTGTTGCTATGACTCAATACCCGACGCCCACAAATTTAGGGGAGGACAGGTTTATTTTAGCTCTCAGTTTCAGAAGGTCACAGTTCATTCGGGGCGGCTGGCAGCAATGGAAGTACATGGCAGAGACAGAGGTGGAGGCAGCTTCTCATGACATCACACACAGGAAGCTGAGTCAAGGCAAGATGAGACTAGTTGAGACCAGTCCTAGTCCTAGTCCTCCTAGGAAGGCTGGATGCAGTTTATATATCCTCCCAGGTCTCTACCCAGAGATTAGCCCCTCCTGCATCCAGTTGTGTAAGGTGTGGCCACTACATGTTAATCCTAATTTACACACCTTTAATCCTAACTTACATGCCTTTAATCCTAACTTAATTGTAATCCACCCCTCCAGACCAGGCCACAGTCTACCAATAGCAGCACATGGTTCCATAGACAATCCATTAACAGTTAAATTCATGAGACTTTTGGGGGACATTCCAGAGCCAAACCACAATATTCCAGGTGCATCATGACTGGCTAATTTTTATGTGGTGCCAAGGAATTGAACCCAGAGCCTTGAGCATGCTAGGCAAGCACTCTAACCACTGACCTATGCTCCTAGCCCTAGGGAATCCGATTTTTGTTTTTGTTGTTGTTGTTGTTATCTATTGAGACAGGGTCTCGCTCTGTAGCCCAGGCTGGCCTTGGCCTCACAGCAATCCTCCTGCCTCAGCCTCCCAAATGCTGGGACGACAGGCATGTGCTACCACGCCTGGCTTTATGCGTATTAGAAATGGCTCATAGGAGCTTACCTGTCCAAACAAAGGATGGACGGGGGAGGTATGGATGACAGAATATAAGACATTAATTATCGTTTTGCAAAAAGGATGACCTTCCCACATGCAAGTGACGGAAGGCACACAGAACATATGGCGGATGGTGATTTAAATCCACAACTTAGCGAGGAAAGATTTATTGTAGCTCACAGTTTCAGAAGGTCTCAGTCCATTCACAGGTGGGCAGCTGGAAAATTGGGGAAGTACATGGCAGGGCTGAACCTGGTCTGGTGCCAGAGCCAAGCTCCAGAGACAGAGATCCTCACAGCATGGTGAAACAGAGAAGCCTGGGAAGAAGGGCAGGACCAGCGCTCACACCCCTCCAGGTCAATCCCCAACATCTGTCCCTTCCAGCCAGGCCCCACCTCCCAACCCTACCCAGTATCCGTAGGACCACGAGGCTTTTGGGGGACACTCCAGATGCAAACCATGACAGCTGTACTCTCAGCTACTGGGTTCCCTGAAGTCAAAGGCTGGGGTTCTCTGGATGACCCAGGCCTGCAATGGGCTGTAATCGGGGTAGGTGATCGGAGGAGGGTGTCTGACTTCCCTCCTGTGGCTGGTCCTGGGCTGCAGGCTGGACTCTCATCTCCTAAGGCTTCTAGGAAGCTCCTCCTCCCCTCCCTGTAGGCCAAGGATGTGGGGGAGCAGCTCTGGGCTCCCTTCCCTCTGTCCCAAGCATCTGCAGGGTGAGGCTGCCCCGGCAAGCCAGTTATTTACATAGGATGTTTTCAGCACCTTATCCAGCTGATTTAGTTGTTTCCAGCAGGAGGGTCGCTTGAGAGAGTCAGACTGCAGTCAGAAGTCCTGTTGTTTTAATTTGCATTTCTTTGATTAGCTGTGAATCCCAGCATCCCTTCCTGCATCAGTAGCGGTCGAGTGCGGTCTTCTGTGAATTGGCTGTTCAAGGCTTTTCTCTTGTGGTTTCCTGCCTTTCCTTCATGATTTTCTAGAATTTTCTAAATTCTCTAGATATTCTGTGCTGATTATATATTATAAGTTTATCATTTTATGTATTATAGTGACTGATTCCATCTTTTTTTCAGTACTGAGGATTGAATCCGGGGATTTTGCACTGAGCTATACCCTTAGCCCCTCCCCCACTTTTTTGAACTAGGGTCTTGCTCTGTAGTCTAGGCTGATTCTGAACTCCCTGTAGAGCCCAGGCACCCTCCAGCTCCACAGTGCTCCTGCCTCAGCCTTCTGAGTGCTGGGATTACAGGCGTGCACCACCACACACAGTTTATGTGGTACTAGGGAGTTGAACCCAGGACCTTAGGCTTGCTAGGCAAGCACTTTAACCACTGAGCTACACCTCCAGCCCCCCTCAGCCCATTTTTACTTTTGCTTTTGAGACAGGGTCTCACTGAAAGTTGCTAAATTGCCCAGGCTGGATTTACATTTCTGATCCTCCTGCCTCAGCCTCCCTGAGTGCTGGGATTACAGGCCTTTACCACCAAGCTCTGGTTACTTATTCAATATCTTTTTGGGGCCCCGTACAGAACAGTAATCCTTATTTATTTATTTTTGACACAGGTTGTCCCTCTGTAGCCCAGCCTGGCCTTGAACTCATGGCAATCCTCCTGCCTCAACTTCCCAAGTGCTGGGATTACAGGCTTGCACCACTATGCCCAGTTTAGAAATCTTTAATTTTGACACAGGGAAATTCAACATATTGTTCTTCTCAGGAAGATTTGCAGTTTGTCAATATTGTGCTTAATAATGGCCGTTCAGGGACTGGAGAAATAGCATGGCAGTTAGAGAGCTTACCTGATAAGCCCAAGACCCTGGGTTCAATTCCCCAGCACCACGTAAACCAGGCATGGTGACGCCTGCCTGCAATTCCAGCAATCAGAAGGCTGAGGCAAGAGGATTGCTGTGAATTCTAGGCCAGCCTGGGCTCCATTGTGAGTTCAGGATCAGCCTAAACTACAGAGTAAGCCCCTGTCTCAATTAAAAAAAAAAAAGCAGTTTAGGTAGGCTGTACCTTGTAGCATGGGCCTGTAATCCCAGAACTCTTGAAGGCTGAGACAAAAGGCTCATAAATTTGAACCCAACCTGGGGATTTTGGCAAGTTAATGAGTCCTTATCCATCTTCTTTTGTGATACTCTATTGTGACCATTGGAGAGATTATGTCAATTTGAGGGAATCAGGAACCACCCCTGGATGAGGGTTTGGTAACCACGCCTAGACTGGTAATTGAGAACCAGCCTGGATTAGAGTGTGAGTGATTTATGGGCCAGCCAATGAAGGAAGAGCACCCACCCGGATGTGGGAGGCCCAACTGGAAATCCAACCTATAAAAGGAAGGAAGAGGGAAGATTGTTACAGCGTCTTCCTCTGGGAAAGCCCCCACCTTCGTGATTGTCTGCAGACAGACTTGCTACACATCACAGATCTTCATCGAAGATTTGCTCCAGTCTTGACTTGTGCCTGTCTGCCCGTCGCTGCTCTTCCGTCTCTGGTCATCGACTGAGATCCGCGGCAGACTCTCACCAGCTGTCCTGCAGTCCCGGACGGACGGGAGTTCTACTTCACTGCTGAGCAGCCAGGGGACACTCCAGCTCTCACAGGTGCAGGCCACCATCTTGGACTGTCTCTGTCCTCAGATTTGTAAGCCTTCTGAATAGATCCTTTTTTAAAAAAATAATTTCTGTAAATTCTGCCTTTTGAAAGAACCCAAACTAAAACACCTACCTTACCAAAAAATAAATAAAAATGGGCAGGGGGCGGAGCTCAGTGTGAAGCCCTAGGCTCAATCCCTGGTAACACACACACACACACACACACACACGCACGCACGCACACTCCCACGCACCCATACCTCCCACAGCTCCCACCCCCAGTGCGTAGGAAGTTGGGTTTTATACTGAGAGGCAGAGCAGGGATCTCCACTATGTACTCCCCCTGGTTCAGCCGCCATCCCAGACTGCTGCGTTATTTTTGGACCATCATTCTGTCATCCAGCACTTGAGCTGTCCCAGTTTTATGCCACCTGAAACTTTGATAAATATATCATCCACTTCCATGTCAGAATAAAAGGCAAGAATGCTAAACATGAGCCGACTAAGGCTGGAGCCCTGGGCAGCCTCCCCGGAGTGCCCTTCTAGGCTGGCACATACATACGTATCTCCAGGGCCTTCGCACTGTACTACATGCTTAGCTCATTTTTAATTTTGTCTATTTTATTTATTTATTTTGAGACGCAGTCTCACTCTGTAGTCTGGGCTGGTCCTAAACTCATGTAGCCTGGACTGGCCTCAAACTCACGGCGATCCTCCTGCCTTAGCCTCCAGAGTGCTGGGATTACAGGTGTGCACTATCACACTTGGTTTATTTGACGCTGGGAAATCAAACCCAGGGCCTTGTGCTGGGTAGGCAAGTGCTTTAACTGCTGTGCTATTATTCCTCTAGCCCTGATTTTGGCATTTTGAGACAAGATCTCACTAAGTTGCTGAATTGCTCAGGCTGGGCTTGAATTTGCAGTCCTCCTGCCTCAGCCTCCCAGTACTAGGATTAAAAGTCTTGGGGCTGGAGGAATGGCTCAGCAGTTAAAGTACTTGCCTAGTAAGCACTGAGTGAAGTGCTAGGTGTCGAGTTCGATTCCCCAGCACCACATAAGCCGGGCATGGTGGCGCATGCCTGTAATCTCAACACTTGGGAGGCTGAGACAGGAGGATTACCATGAGTTTGAGATCAGCCTGGGCTACATTGTGAGTTCAGGACCAGCCTGGGCTATAGAGCAAGACCCTGTCTCAAAAAAAAAAAAAAAAAAAAAAAAAGCCTGTGCCATATGGTCCAGAGCTAGACATGTATTGTTTAGTTAATAATAATGTCTCCAAATTTTATTTATTTATTTATTTATTTATTTATCTAGAGGCAGGGTCTTCCTAGGCTGACCAAACTTGCAGTCCTCCTGCCTCAGCCTCCTGAGTACTGGGATTATAGGCGTGTGTTACCACACCCAGCTTATGTAGTGCTTGCCTGGCAGGCACTCTGACTGCTGTGTTACTGTTTATCCCTCCAACCTCTAACTCGTTTTTAGCACCTGGCAGTGAGAGGTACCAGCATATTTATCAGGCAAAGTTAAAGTAGACCCCACTTAAAATACAGTAGCCTTTGAGAGAGAGAGACCCACTCTGTAGCCTGAGGTTAGGCATATAAAAGAAGCATGATCAAAAAATACAGGGAATGTTAACATTTATTTTTCCTAAATTATAATAAAAGATAACATTGAAACCAAACCTGGTGGTGAAGGCCTGTAATCCTGGCACTCTGGGAGGCCGAGGCAGGACAATCACAAGTTTGAGTCGCCCTGGGTAATTGACTGAGAGATCCAATCTCAAAATAAAACATAAGGGGCTGGAGGAACAGCACAAGGGTTAGAGCATTTGCCTAGCAAGCACCAGGACAGGTGGATCCGTGTGTTCGAAGCAAGGGGGAAGGATTCTGAGGAAGATTAATTACACTATGCCTTTCACTGTAATAATTTTTTATTTAAGCTCATCTTTTGTTGAGACAGGTTCTCGCTTGTAGTCCAGGCTGGTCCTGAACTCACTATAGTGCCGAGGCTCGTCCTCCTGCCGCAGTCTTCCAAGTCCTGCAGTCACATGCACGTACCACCACACCCGGCCAGTGTGTGGTGCTCGGTGATTGAACCTGGGGCCTTGCAGTTCCTTGGCGAGCACTATAGTCACTGAGTGATGTCCACAGTCCACGCTGTAGGGTTTTTTTTTTTTTTTAAACAGTGTTACTGTGAGCGGCCTGAACTCACTATGGAGCCCAGGCTGGCCTTGAAGTCACAGCAATCCTCCTGCCACAGCCTCCCAAGTGCTGGGATGACAGCTGTGTGCTACAATGCATGGTTTATGTGGTGCTAGGGAATCGATCTCAGGGCCTTGCATTTGCTAAGCAAGCGCTTTAACTGCTGTGCTTTTCCTCCAGCCCCATGCTGTATTTTTTTGTCTTCGTATGTGTTCTAAGAGGTGTGCGTGTTGCATCCCTAGCCCATTTTTATTTTGAGATGAAGCCTTGCTAAGTTACTAATTGCTCAGTCAAGCCCAAACTTGCCATCTTCCTGCCACAGCCTCCCAGAATGCTGAGATTCCAGGCCGACCCTGCTGGGCCTGCTCTTGGAGATATCCTTTACGGCCAATGATTTAAATGTTTTGCCTAAAAAACGTCTTTGAGGGGCCGAAGGAATGGCTCAGAGGCTAAAGCTCTTGCCTAGTAAGAGCAAGGCCCTGAGTTCAATTCCCCAACACCACATGTATCTAGTGTGGTGGTGCATGCCTGTAATTTGGAAGACTGAGGAAGAGGGCTTGCTGGAGTCCAAGGCCAGCCTAGGCTACATAGTGAGTTCAGGACCAACCTGGTCTACAAAACAAGATCCTGTCTCAAAAAAAAAAAAACAAAATGAATAGGGGGCTGGAGGAATAAGTGGTAAAAAAAAAAATTGCCTAGCAAGTGCAAGGCCCTGAGTTTGATTACCCGACACCACGTAAACTTTACGTGGTGTTGCACACATGTAATCCCAGCACTCGGGAGGTTGAGGCAGGAGGACTGCCATAAGTCCAAGGCCAGCCTGTGTGTTCAGGACCAGCCTGGGCTATACAGTAAGACCCTGCTTCAAAAATAAAATAAAATAATAAAAACAAGTTAAGTTTCTCTACGCATGTGGCCGCTAGGAGACTTTGGACAAGTGACTCAATTTCCCCTCCAATACTATAGGATTTCAGCCTGTCTGTGGGATGTTAGGAAGAATACAATTAAGTAATAGGTGCAAATTCTTAGATCAGCACCTGGAACTTGAGGCGTGCCCGTGTGGTTATGTTTCTAGTTTTAACGATGCACTCGCCGCCCTATTTTCGCATTCCCAGCGCTATTAATTTCACTTCCTACTTTCTATTTTCGGCTGTTTAGGTCTGTGGCTTTCTAGCAATTTTATAGCAATTACCTCTCACATCTCAGAGTTTCAAGGCTCATACACCCACTTCTTCAGTTTGACGTCGGGGTGCCCGGGACAGGCCGCTGGGAGTGCCTAGCGTTCCCGAGCTGTCGCGATCCCCGGTCCCGGGCCCTTCGGTTATGGGGGGCCGGGAGAGGGTTTTGTTGTAAAATTAGAGTTCCTGCATTCTGGGAGGCTGAGACAGGAGGATCACAAGTTCGAGAGCAGTTTGCATAATTTAGCGACTCAAAACTGAAGAACAGTCTGGGGATGTAGCTCAGTGTTAAGGCTCTAGGCTCGATCCCTAGTAGCACAGAATAAATAAAAGGGCTTTTCTCCTTCCCCGTCCTAAGGAAACTTTCTTTCCGCCAGTCCCCCCCTCCCCCCGACGATGCCAGCTTCCTCTTCCCCTCCCTCCCAGGGCGGGTCGCTGTCCCGCCGCGCCCGCCACCCGCTTCCTTCCTGCGTCTATCCCGGGCGACAGGGCGGTGACGCTCCCGCTCCGTAGCTCAGCCCCGATCAGATGTCTCGCCTCCGACGTCTCTGTTCCCAGACGGCGCCTAGCTAACCCAGTTTCCGGTGTTTGGGAGCCGCCGGGCGGAAGCCATCGCCCCGCCCCCTGCCCCGCCTTCGCCTCGCCGCGAGCGCCAGCTCAGGCCCCGCCCTCGGTCCCACCCCCGGCGCGCGGCGAGCGCCAGTTCAGGCCTCGCCCGAGCGAGGGACGCGCGGACCGCTGCGGGGTTGGCCGCCTCACGGTCACGAGGGCGGCGCCCGTCCCTCCTTCCGTCCTCACCGACCGTAAGTTCCCCGCGATTCTGGTGACTTTAAGGATGGCCAGCAGGGCGGATAAATGGTCCCCTCGTTCAGAACGCTGTATTTAAACTGGGCCCCGTGGCGCGGGCCTGTGATCCCAGCGCCGTGAGAGGCTGAGGAGCAGGAGGGATTGCAAGTTGGAGTCCGGCCTGAGCCATCTCCCACGCTCTGTCTCCATAAAAATGCGCTGAGGATGTTGCTCAGGGCGAAAGGTTCGATCCCCAGTACCCCCAAAAAATACTACGCGTGCGCAGGCGCGCGCGCTTTCTCTCAATCCAGCTCTTATTCCACTCCCTTTCCTCATACCTGGCAAGCCACGCGTGGGGCGAGAGAACCTCTAAAGGAACAGTGGAGGTTACTAAGTTACCCACTTTGCAGTGAAAGTAAAATTCACGCTTGTAAAAGAGTTACAGAGGACGAGAGGGATCCAGCCAGGTGTGGTGGCAACTACCGTGACTTGGGAGGCTGAGGCCCAACGATTGAAAATTCAAGACCAGCCTGAGAAATTTAGCAAGACCCAGTTTAAAAAAAAAAAAAAGAAGGAAAAAAGCTGTAAAGTTAGAGTTGGGGGGTCGGTGGAGCTCGGTGGTGAGGCACTTGCCTGGCAGGCTCAGGCCCGCGTTCAATATACCATAAATTAATTAAAAGAAATAGAATGTTAAGATTGGAGGATGGAGCAAAGCTTGCCATTAGAAAAAAATATTCTTGGGGCTGGAGGAACAGCTCAGCCGTTAAAGCGCTTCCTTAGCAAGTGCTGAGTCAAATGCTAAGAACCCGAGTTCGATTCCCCAGCACCACATAAACTGGGCGTGGTGGCTCACACCTGTAATCCCAGCACTCGGGAGGCTGAGACAGCAGGATTGCCGTGAGTCCAAGGCCAGCCTGGGCTCCGAAGTGAGTTCAGGACCAGCCTGGGCTACAGAGTGAGACCCTGTCTCAGAAAAATAGATATATTCTTCACATTTCCTGGGTTTCTCCATTTAGTTTTGTTTCGTTTGTTTTGAGGCAGGGTCTCAGTATGCAGTCTTCATTTTGTAGCCCAGGATGGCCTTGAATTTATGGCAAGCCTCCTGCTTCAGCTTCCTAAGTGCTGGGATTACAGGTATGTGTCACTACGTTTGGTTTATGTGGCCTGGGCTGGCGAGACCAGCGCTGTAACTGCTGTGTTATTCATCCAGCCTGGTACTCTCCTTTTAAACTGCCTACAAATAGCAAGGAACTGCCCTGCTTGTATTTCCTGGTATGTATTTAGTGTCCTGCATGAGCTTGGTGGCAGGGCACCGGCACAAACTTCCAGTCTCAACAGAACTGGCTTGCATCTGGAGAAACTTCTCTAAGATACTGCTTCTAGAAACCAGTCCCCAAGGAGCTGGCTGTGAAATATTCCCCTCCCTACAGAGCTAGCAAACACACATCCTTGAGGGAGAAAACAAAAACAAAGAGAAACATTACAGTTGGTTTATCAGTAGGCAGTGAGATAGGTATTTTAGATATTTCAAGGTTTGGCCTGGGGGCATAGCTCAGGGGTTAGAATGTCACACCAGCAATTTCAAGGCCCTGAGTTCAATTTCCAAGCACCACATAAACTGGCAGTGGTAACACATGCTCATAATTCCAGCATTTTGGAGGCTGAGGCAGGAGGACTGCTGTGAGTTCGAGGCTAGCCTGGGCTCCATAATGAGCTGTAGAGCAAAACCATGTCTCCAATAAATAAAATAGGGCCAGAGGAATGGCATAGTGGTTAAAGCGCTTGCCTTGCAAGCACAAGGCCCTGAGTTTGATTCCCCAGAGCCACTTAAACTGGATGTTGTGGTGCAGGCTTATAATCCTAGCACTCAGAAGACTGAGGCAGGAGGATTGCCATGAGTCCAAGGCCAGCCTGGGCCACATAGTAAGTTCACGGCCAGCCTGGACTATAGAGTGAGACCCTGTTTAAAAAAAAAAAAAAAGAATGAAAGGATATGATTGCTAATGGTCTAGCCAGTCTCACTTAAAGAAGGAAAGAAAAATTGCTGGACGTGGTGGTGCACGCCTGTAATCCCAGCGCTGGGGAGGCTGAGGCAGGAAGATTGCTGTGATTGAATTTGAGGCCAGTCAGGCTACTTAGCTGTGGACCAACCTGGATTACAGAGCGAAGGGCCTTACATATCCAGGCTGGACAGAGAGCTGCCGCCAGATAGGAGCCAGCAGAGACCCAGACAGCGTGCACAGGAAGTGTTTGGGGCTCGTCTCATCTGCTTTCCTGAACATTTTCACGGTGCTGGGGACAGAGTCCACAGTCTTGTGATTGCTAGACAAACGTTTTGCCTCCAAGATGCATCTCTAGAATTTATTACTTTTATTTTGAGGCATAGCCTTGCTGTCACTAGGTTGCCCAGGCTAGTCTTGAACTTAGGTTCGTCCTCTTCCTGCCTTCTGAGTCCCTAACATTATAGTCATGTGCCATGGTACCTGGGTTCTGCTTTCAACTTGAACTAGTTAAAGGAATCTTCTAAAGATCTCAGAGGTCCATCTTCATTGTTGACATAAAGGCTCATTTTAATTACTTTTCTGCAGGCTGATTTTATAATTACCATTGATTGTCTTTTTTCCTCTCAAATCTTGCCCTGATTTGAGGCTGTATGTAAGACTAAGATGGACTTTTATTTTTATGTTGAGACTCAAATCCAGGGCCTCACATGCTAGGCAAGCCCTCTACCACTGAGCTACATCACGAAAGACAGGGGTTCTCTCTCCCTCTCCCCCTCTTTTCTTTCTTTTCCTCTTTTTGAGACAGTGTCTCACTCCAGGGTCTCACTCTGTAGCCCAGGCTGGTCCTGAACTCACTATGGAGCCCAGGCTAGCCTTGGACTCTAGGCAATCCTCCTGCCTCAGTCTCCCGAGTGCTGGGGTTACAGGAGTGTACCAGCACACCAGCTTATATGGTGCTGGGGAATCAAACTCAGGTACTCAGCACTTGCTAGGCAAGTGCTTTAACTGTTGAGCCATTCCTTCAGCTCTTTCTTTTCCCCTCTTCTCTTTGAGACAGGGTCTGCCTCTGTGGCCCAGGCTGGTCTTGAACTCACTATGGAACCCAGGCTGGCCTTGAACACATGGTAATCCTCTCACCTCAGCTTCCCAAGTACTGGGATTACAGGCGTGTGCCACCATGCCCAGTAATGTTTACCATAAAAAAACAGGGCAGTGCCAGGATAGATGTGGGTTGTGAAGCAAGACAGGGTCTTACAATGAGCTGAGCCGGCTGAGGAGTTTCTCAGTGGCTAAAGCGCTCACCTAGCAAGTGCAAGGCCCTGGGGTGGATCCACCAGCACCACAGAAGCTGGGCATAGTACTGCAAGACAGTAATACTAGCCCCAAGAGGCTGAGGCAGGAGGGTTGCCTTGAGTTTGAGGCTAACAAGGGCTGCAAAGTGAGCTCAGGACAGCTGATGCTATAGAGGGAGACCTTGTCTCAAAAAAGAAAAAAACGCCAGTTGTATAACCCCAGCACTCAGGAGGCTGAGGCAGGAGGATTGCTGTGAGTCCAAGGCCAGCCTGTGCTCCATAGTGAGTTCAGGACCAGCCTGAGCTACAGAGCAAGACCCTGTCTCAAAAAACAAAGACAAAACAAACAACAACAACAAGCAAACAAACAAAAACAACAAAGTTGACACGAGACCTTCCTGAGAAGCTTTGCTGTGCCCAAGCTGGGAGCCAGAGCTGTGTCCGGTTCTCAGCTATTCCGCATGAGGTACAGTTTCTGCTGAGTGCCACTTCTGAGTTTGGGAGTGCAGTCCTGAATTTCCCTTCCGGCCTTTGTTCCTGTACCGGAATTGAAGGCTGCTGCTCCTTGGATGGTGTCACCAGAAGCTAGACAGGCCTGACACTCAGGTTCAAAAAGATTTTTTTTTTTTTTTTTTTTTTGAGACAGGGTCTCACTGTGCAGCCCAGGCTGGTCCTGAACTCACTGTGGAGCCCAGGCTGGCCTTGAACTCAAGGCAATCCTCCTGCCTCAGCCTCCCGAGTGCTGGGATTACAGGCATGCGCTACCACACCCAGCTTATGTGGTGCTGGGGAATCGAACCCGGGTACTTAGAGTTCGACTTAGTGTTTGCTTTAACTGCTGAGCCCTTCTTCCAGGCCTCCCCCATTTTTAAATGTCTTATTTTCAGGCAGGGTCTTGCTACGTTGCTCAGGCTAGGCTCAGAATTCCAATCCTCTTGCCTCAGCCTCCGGGCACTTTGGAGTTCCCAGTGAGCCCACCCCACATGTCACCCCGCTGCCATTTCCTGGGCGATTGGAGGCCCGTGCAGCCTTCTTTGACTGTGCCTAGGACTTTGAGTGTTTTCCTGTTTTGTTCTGGAAGTGTCAGCTTTTATATCTATGTCATTGGGCCACTTGAGTTAATTTTCATATGGGATGAAGGATGGGGCTGTTTCAGTCTTCTACATAAGAATATCCAGTTTCCCCAGCACCATTTATTAAAGAAGCTTTTTTTTCAAGGCAGTTGTGGTGGTGCACACCTGGAATCTCAGTACCCAAGAGGCTGAGACAGGAGGATTGCTATGAGTTCGAGTTCAGCCTGGGCTACAAAGTAAATTCAGGAGCATCTTGAATTATGGAAATTATGGAACAAGACCCTGTCAAAAAAAAAAAAGAAAGAAAGAAAAGAGAAAGAAAGATAGGAAACTGTCTTTTCTAGAACATGTTTTTGGCTCCCTATCAAGCATGGAAAGGTTGGGACGGGCTGGAGGAATGGCTCAGGGGTTCAACTACTTGCCTAGCAAGTGCTAAGTACCCTAGTTCAATTCCCCAGCACCACATGGGCTGGGCATGGTGGCACACTGCTGTGTGTGTTCAAGGCCAGCCTGAGCTAAGGTAGTGAGTTCAGGACCAGCCTGAACTACAGAGGTAGACCCTGTCTCAAAAGAAAAAAATGGGTCGGGCATGGCAGCACACTCCCATAATCCCAGCACTCAGGACAAGAAAGGAGGGTTGCCCTGAGTTCAAGACGAGCCAGGGCTACATAATGAGTTCAAGACCAGCCTGCTGTACAAAAAGAAAATTTAAAAAATGGTCTGACAGTGTAGCTCAGTTGTGACGATTATGGACTCAGCCCCCAATACCCAATACCACAGAGAAAGAGAGAGAGGGGGAATGAGATAACTGTAGTAGTCTGGATTTATTTTTGTGTCCTCTATTTCATTCCATTGGCCTGTGTCTCATTTTTGTGTCAGTACTATGATGTTTTGTTACTATGGCTTTGTAGTATAATTTGAAATTCAATGTGGTGATGTCCCCAGCCTTGCTCTTTCTTCTTAGGGTTGCTCTGGCTACTGTGGGTCATGTATTTTGTGTGTGTGTGTGCTTGAGACAGGGTCTCACTCAATAGTCCAGATTGGTCCTGATCTCACTATGTAGCTCAGGCTGACCTTGAACTCATGGCAGTCCTCCTGCCTCAGCCTTCTGAGTGCTGATTTTACTGGTGTGCACCACCATGACCAGCTTATGTGGTGTTGAGGAATTGAACCTAGGGTCTTCTGCTTGCTAGGCAAGTGCTCTAACTGCTGGGCTAGGTCCCTCAGGTCTCCCAGATCTTTTTTTTTTTTTTTTTTTGAGACAGGGTCTCACTCTGTAGTCCATACTTTGATTTTTACTTTTAAAGGGGCTATGTCTAGAGTTTTTGTACAAATTTTGTTTCTCAAAAGTGTATGATAATCTTTACCAAGTAAAAGGAATTTCTGAGGAGCTGGAGGAAAAGCTCAGGGGTTAAAGCACTTGCCTAGCAGTGCTAAGTTCCCGGGTTGATTCCCAGCACCACATAAACTGGGCGTGGTGGCACATGCCTGTAATTCTAGCACTCAGGAGGCTGAGGCAGTAGAACTGCCATGAGTTTGAGGCCAGTCTGAGCTACAAAGTGAGTTCAGGACCAGCCAGGACTATAGAATGAGACCCTCCCAAGAGAAAGAAAGAAAGAAAGAAAAAGAAAGAAAGAAATTTCTGGGGCTGAAGTATGGCTCAGCAGTTAAAGCGCCTACCTAGCAAGCAGAAAGTCCTGAATTCATTCCCCAGCACCACATAAACTGAGTGTGGTGGCGCACCCCTGTAATCCCAGCACTTGGGGAAGCTGAGGCAGGAGGATTGTTCTGAGTTCAAGGCTAGACTGGGCGACATAGAGAATTCAGAACCAGCCTGGACTACAGAGCAAGACCCTGTCTCAAAGAAGAGAGAGAGAGAGAGAGAGAGAGAGAGAGAAAGAAAGAAAAAAGTCCCCCTTCTCTCAGTTTGCTGAATTTCTTTATATGACAAATCTTCAGCAGCACTTCTAGAACTATGGCAGATCACTGTTTGCTCAGCGTGTCTGGGGTCTGACCTGTCACATATTATTTCCAGGGTTTAGAATCTTAGCTCCCAAAAGAGCACCGTGATTTAAAAATATATATATACGTATTTTGGGACACAAAGAATGGTTTATAACATGGGCCATAAGGTGCCGTTAGAAATAAACAAATGTTAGAAGCATAATGTCTCCAGAGAGCTCATACGCGTGACTCATGGGGCCACCTTAAATAGCTGACATTCTGTATGGATGCAAAATATGTCCAGGTTTATCTATAATTAGAAAAGTAATCTATTACGTAAAGCGGTAATATTTAATGGTGTAAAAACAATACATTTTGCATGGCAACTCTCGGGCTAGGAAACACACCAGCAGGAATGCAATAGTATCTGATTTGCCTCTAGTGGATGCTCAAAATAGGAGTGTGGAGAAAGATGGAGTTCGCCCAGGCTGCAACCCAAGGAGGGCGTGCACCGCGGCTCGGCTGTCGTCACCTGTTCAAGCTCAGGGCTTCTCATTTCTCTCTGATCCTGTGCATCCAGACTGGTTCCTTCTGCATAATAAACGTACACAATAGACGCTCTTCTGTCCTGTTGTAAAGTCTAGAGACCGCGTGGCGGTCCAGGATCCTTCTGGGTTTTCCCACTGCCCCCCTCCAAGGTCATATATCATGGTCACAAGGTGATCACTGTTGTTCCAGTGGTCGCAACCCATGCTGGGCAGGAAAAAAAAAGAAACAAGCTTCCCTTAAAGCAGCACTTCTTAAATTGTAATGCATGTGTAGATCAACACAGGATCTTGTTAAAACGCAGATCCGGATTCAGCTGGGCTGCACCCAGGATTCAGCAGTTCTTTGGTTTTCTTGTGGTGCTGGGGGTCTAAACACAGAAACGTCATACTGAGCTACATTCCCAGCTATTATTTATTTGTTTATTTTTAAGACAGCATCTCACTCTGTAGTCCAGGTTGGTCCTGAACGCACTGTGGCCCAAACTGGCCTGCAACTCACAGCAATTCTCCTGCTCCAGCTTCCCAGGCGCTGCAATGACAGGCATGGCCCGCCAGGGCTGGCTTAGGTGATGCTGGGGAATTGAACTCAGGACCTCGCGCTCTAACCACTGTGCTGTTCCTCCAGGCCTCTTTTTCATTTTGTTATCTTGAGACTGGGTCTCGCTAATTTGCCTGGGTTGGGCCTGACCTTGAAGTCCACTTGCCTCAGCCTCCCAGGTGCTAGATTTATAGGCTTGCCCGTCACACTTGGCTATCTGCAGTCCTTGCAAGGCAGGACACTCTGCGTGGCAGGGCTTTAAAGAACTTTATGCCAGAGGCTCCACAGTGACGTCAGAACTGGCCTGGACTACAGGGCAAGAACCTGTCTCAAAAAAACCACCCCACAAAACTTTCTACTGGGCTAGCTGCATGCCTCAGTGGTTAAAGCTCTTGCCTAGCAAGTACAAGACCCTGAGTTCAATTCTCCAGCACCACGTAAGCTGGGTGGGAGGCTGAGGCAGGAAGATTGCCATGGATTCGAGGCAAACCTGGGCTCCATAGTGAGTTCAGGACCAGCCTGGGCTGCAGAGCGAGACCCTGTCTCAAAAACAACAAGCTGTCACTCCTACTCGGTGACCTCTTTGCCTGCAGGTCTGGCCACAGCTGCCGCAGAGCCCAGGTGCCCAGAGGCTGGTCTTTCTATTGAGCCCCTTGGGACCTGAGGGCCAGCGCATCCTGTTAGCGCCAAGAGGGAGAGAATGGTGCTGGTAGGTGACTGGCACCCCTGACAGATGGCTCAGGTCCCATTGATCTCTGTGTGTGAATTTGGAAACATTTCTTTAAGAATCAGTCCTATTAATAGCCACGGTTCCTTTTTCATAGAAAGTAGGTTCTCTCCTGTCTACTCTCCTGAAATTTTGTTCTGGGGCTGTTCTCAGCAGAGCCAAAATAACCCTATTCAGAGTGTGAAGTGACAGCCCTGTCATTCGCCCCAGTAGATTCCGCTCCAGCTTTCCTGTTCTGATTGTGAGATAAGCATCTGGGAATGATAAGAAATATACATCTGGGGGTGGCATGACTGTAATCCCAGCACTCAGGAGGCTGAGGCAGGAGGACTGCTGTGAGTTTGAGGCCAGTCTGGGCTACATAGTGAGCTCAGAGTTCACGGTCTTGCTCTGCAGCCCAGGCTGATCCTGAACTCACTGTGGAGCCCAGCCTAACCTTGGACTCAGGGCAATCCTCCTGTCTCAGCCTTCTGAGTGCTGGGATTACAGGTGTGAGCCACCACACCTGGCTTATGTGGTGCTGGGGAATCGACCACAAGCACTTTAACCACTGAGCCATTCCTCCAGCCCCTCAAATATTCTTCTTATATTAAGTAACAGAGTGGTCAAAATTATAGAGACAAAACAGGTGGAAAGAACAGGTGATTGCTAGTAGGGCTGGAGAAGGTGGAATAGGGATGTGATGAGACATGGTTTGTGCATGAAGACTGCGTATGCTTGTAGCCAAGCCATGTGGTGCACACCTGTAATCCCAGAACCCGGGAGGCTGAGGCAGGAAGACTGTACGTGAAAGCCCAGCCTAGGCTACGCAGCGAGACTTTGTCTTGAAAAGAAAAAGGGAAGAAGGAATAAGCCAAAAGAATCGGCATGTTGGGAACCCTGTGCTGTCAGTGGAACCTTCCGAAGGCAGAGAGCCTAGCGGAGGTGATTCTGTCACTGTCCCCAGGATGAACTAATATAGGAGGCGTGAGTTCGAGCCCAGCCTGGGCATGAAACTAATAATAATAATAAGTATTAAAAGGAGCCTTTACCTTCCTCTCCTCTTCTCCCCAGTCTGCTATGTTGATACTCTAAACTTTAATAAACTTGTTTCCTACTGTCAAATACACACACACACCCACCCACACACACACACACATGAGGTATGACCAAGACACATGGTGAATTTTTAAATTTATCAATTATTACAGTAAAAGTCACCTTGCCACGAGCCCTTCTCACGACACTCCCCGCTGTGAACATACTCAGCCACTGTTCTGGCTACTTTTGGAAATGCAGCCTGCCGTGGGCGCCCTCCAAAGGGCAGCCAGCTCTTAAAAATAGGGCAGGACTGCCGTGTCTTTGAGGCCAGGCTGGGCTACAGAGTGAGGTCAGGACCAGCCCCAGAGCAAGAGCCTGTCTCAAAAAAAAAAAAGGAAGGTTGACAGCGTGTCGCTGTGTTGATTGCACCTGGCACTCTGCAACTTCTTGCTTTTTCCCAAAGTAAAAATGACCGTCAAAGGGAAATGTTTTGAATGGATTCGGGACATCAGGGCAGCCGTGATAGTACAACTAGAGGCACTCAGGGAAGAGGACTTCCAGAACTGTTGTAGAAAGCAGCAAGAGGGCTGGAGGAAGGGCACAGCGGTTAAAGTCCTCATCATGCAAGCTCAAGGCCCTGAGTTCGATTCCCCAGCACCACATAAACTGAACGTAGTGGTACACACCTGTAATCCCAGCACTCAGGAGGCTGAGACAGGAGGATTGCCGTGAGTCCAAGGCCAGCCTGGGCTCCATAGTGAGTTCAGGACCAGCCTGAGCTACAGAGCGAGACTCTGTATCAAAAATAAAATAAAATAAAATGAAGTCCAGGCTGGCCTTGGACTCAAGGAAATCCTCCCGCCTCAGCTGTCCCAGTGCTGACATTACAGTCTTGTGCCACCTTGCACGGTTTACGTGATGTTGGGGAATTGAACCCCCTTGTGCTTGTTAGGCAAGTGCTTTAACCACTGTGCCATTCCTCCAGCCCAGGTTTATGCCTTCATAATTAAAGAGTGCTCTTCTTTTTTAAAATTATATGAGGAATAGCAAAGTGGTTAGACTGTTTGTCTAGCAAGCACAAAGCCCTGAGTTGATTCCCCAGCACGACACAAACTGTTATGGTGGTGTACACCTATAAAACCCCAGCACTCAGAAGGCAGAGGCAAGAGGATTGCTGTGAATTTGAATCCAGCCTGGGCTACATAGTGAGTTCAGGAGCAGCCTGGACTGCAGACCAAGACCCTGTCTCAAAAAAAAAGAAAAGAAAAGAAAAAAAGCTCTTGCCACCATTTTTAAGACCTTTTCCGTTGTATTAAATTTGTTTCTGGGGTGGAGGCAAAGCTCAGCAGTTAAAGCACTTGCCCAGCAAGCACAAGACCCTAGGTTCAACTCCCCTCACCATGTAAACCGATTGTGGTGGTGCATACCTGTGATCCTGGCACTTGGGAGGCTGAGGCAGGAGAATTTCAGAGTGTTTGAGGCCAAATTGGACTATTTAACAAGTTCAGGATCAGCCTGGACTACAGAGTGACACTTGGACTCAAAAAAATAAATTTTAAAATCTGTTTTGTATATATGCATGTATGTATATATGTATGTGGCACTGGGGAATCACACCTATGACATTCACCCTGAGCCACATCTCCAACTCATTTTTTAAGTTTTTCTTTCTTTCTTTCAGACAAGGTCTTGTGCTGTAGTCCAGGCTGGTCCTCCTGAACTCACTACACAGAAACTGGGCATGATGGTGCACAGCTGTAGTCCCAGCACTCAGGAAGCTGAGGCAGGAGGATTGCTGTGAGTCTAAGGCCTGCCTGGGTTCCAAAGTGAGTTCAAGACCAGCCTGGGCTGCAGTGAGAGACCCTGTCTCAAAAAAAAAAAAAAAAAGGAAATCTTGAGAACAGAAAGAACAATTCACAGTTGCACGCATTTAATTTACAACTTAGTAAAGCTCTAACTTTAGGGCTAGGGTATAGCTCAGTGATTAAAGTGCTTTCCTTGCATGTGCAAGACCCTGTGTTTGATTCCCCAGCACCACATAAAAATTATCTAAATAGCTGGGAGTGGAGGCACATGCCTGTAATCCCAGAACTCAGAGGGCTGAGGCAGGAGGATTGCTGTGAGTTCTAGGCCAGCCTGGGTTACAGAGTGAGTTTAGGACCAACCTGGACTCCAGAACAAGGTCTTGTCTCAAAAAATAAAATAAAAAGAAATCTTGCAAATCTTGTATAAAAACAAGAGTCACAGCTTGTTCTTTGATTACCATTGAATTCGCCCATGGGTTTGACATATTAAATTTGCCTGAACATTACTCATACCATTTATAAACTTAGTTAATTAAATTTCCTTAAATATTTAATCTACATTTACAACTTTAACATCCTTAATTTTTTTTTCCCAAGCACATCATATTCCTCATAGGGCAGATTTACAAGTCAAATGAGAAAAAAGTATTAAGCATGTAAATAATTCTCATAAACCTAATAACTCCAACTTCTAAGTATGCTGAATCAAGTTATCTTGAAGATGCTAATGCTGTTTACAAACATAATCAAAATATCTCACCAGGTGTGGTGGTGTGTGCCTTAATCTCAGCCTCTTGGGAAGGGAGGCAGCTGGGTTGCCAGGCCAAGACACATCTACACGGAGGTTGCTCCGGGTCTTCGAACTGAGCTGTGTACGTTTGTACTAGGCATTCAGTGCAGGGTATTTGTAATAAGCTATGTTCCTCATCCTTTTTAAATTTCTCATTTCTCAAACATGAGGGGGCTGGAGGAATGGCTCAGTGGTTAGAGCGCCTGCTTAGCAAGCACTACATCAAGCGCTGAGTACCCAAGTTCAATTCCCCAGCACTACATAAGCCTGGCAGGCATGGTGGCGTATGCCTATAATCCCAGCACTCAGGAGGCTGAGACAGGAGGATTGCCTTGAGCCCAAGACCAGCCTGGGCTCCATAGTGAGTTCAGGACTAGCCTGGGCCACAGAGCAAGACCCTGTCTGAAAATAAATCAATAAAAAATAATAAATAATAAAGGTGGATTTTTCCAGAGGCCAAGGTCAGCCTGGGCTACAACAGTGAGTTCAGGACCAGCCTTCGCTACAGAAAAACACCCTGTCTCAAAAAGAAAAAAAAAAATTTCTTACTAAATCTCTAAACTGCCCAGGTTAAGATTAAACCCACACCCTCCTGTCTCAGCTTCCAGAGTGTTGGGATTACAGATGTGTACCAGCGTACCACCACAGCTGGCCTGAAGAAAGAGCCTTTGCTGGCTGCTGTGATGTTGGCTCCTGGTGGGAAACACATAGCTCAGGGCTTCTGGCACAACTTGAATATTTTCAGTCCCTCATCCCTCCTAGATACTGTTTGGAGTAGTGTGTGTGTGTGTGTGTGTGTGTGTGTGTGTGTGTGTGTGTGGTACAGGGATTGAGCCCAGGGCCTTCACACTGAGCTATATCTCTAGCCCATTTTATTTTTAATTTTTGAGACAGGGTCTCACTAGGTCACTAAACTGCCTCTGGCATACGCCTGCCATCTTAGCACTCTGGGAAGCTGAAGCATAGGATCACAAGTTTAGCATCGCTGGGCAACTTAGACAGACCCTTTTTCAAAACAAAGGGGCTGGAGGAATGGCTCAGCGGTTAAAGCGCTTGCCTAGCAAGCACTAAGTCGAGCGCTAAGTACCTGGGTTCAATTCCCCAGCACCACATAAGCTGGGCATGGTAGTGCATGCCAGTAACTCAGGAGGCTGAGGCAGGAGGATTGCCGAGTTTGAGGTCAGTTTGAGCTGCTTAGTGAGTCCAGGACCAGCCTGGACTATAGTGTGAGACCCTGTTTCCAAAATATCAATTAATTAAACTAAAAAAAAAAAAAACTGGGGATGTAATTCTTTGCAAAGGACCTGGGTTCAATCCCCGGTAACACAGTAAATGATCATTAAAGATTTGTTTCAGAGTTATATTGACCCCAGGGTTTTTACACTAAGCTACATCCCTAGCTCCTTTTTATTCTTTGAGAGAGAATCTCACTAGGTCACTAAGTTGTCCAGGCTGAGGTCTAACTTGTGATCCTCCTGCTTCAGCCTCCCAGAATGCTAGGATTACATGTGTGTGGCACCATGCCCAACTAATATATAATTTTTTAAATTATTATTTTTTGAGGCAAGGTCTTGCTCTGTAGTCCAGGCTCATACTGAATTTACCATATCACCCAGGCTGGCCTCGAACTCACAGCAATTCTCCTGTGTCAGCCTCCCAAGTGCTGGAATTACAGGTGTGTATCACCACAGCCAGCTAACTTATTTTTTAGGTGGTGCTGGGGAATTGAACCTAGGGCCTCAAGCATTGTAGGCAAGCACTTTAACCACTAAGCTTTGTCCCCCAGTACCCCCCTGCCTTTTTGTTGAGACAGAGTGTCCCTCTGTAGTCCAGGCTGGCCTCCAACTCATGGCAGTCTGCCTGCCTCAGCCTCCCAAGTGCTGGGATTACAGGTGTGCACTGCCACCCCCAGTTATGTGGTGCTGAGGACTCAAACCCAGAGCCTTGTGCTTGCTAGGCAAGTGTTGTGCTATTCCTCCAGCCCCCCTCCACTCCTTTCTGTGACAGTTCCTCGCTCTGTAGTCCAGGTTGGTCCTCAACTCACTATGCAGCCCAGGCTGGCCTTGAACTCCCATAACCCTCTAATTCCTTTTGTATTTTCCACCTGGAGACAGGGTTTCAACTAAGTCACAAAATTGCCCAGCTGGACTTGAACTCATGATCCTCCTGCCACAGCTTCCCAGAGTGCTGGAACCACAGGCCTGGCCGTGATGCCCAGCTTCCCAACCTGTTGAATAGAAGGAGAGTTTAGAATTAAAGAAATGAGGGAAAGAGAGAAAAACAAAACATAACAGATTTAGCAACCACAAAACCCACCCAAAACAACAACTGAGGGGAGGGCGGGTTAATAAAGAGGAGGAGCATTCCTCTTTTTTCTGAGAATGGGCGGAGATTTCCCAGGAATTCAGGCCCCACCTGTTGTTGTTCCTTTTCTGGTTCCTTCCCGTCAGTTGTCATGGCGGCTGGCGGCTGGCGGCTGGCTTGGCGCTGGGGTGTGTCACCTAGTATGCAGATGAGATTATAATGAAGCCGGGAGTTGTGTGGCAATCTTCTGTTCTGGCAGTTTCTTCCTCAGGTCCGGCCAGTTTGGGATGGATATCAGCCTGAAGAGGGCCGTGCGGCTTGTGGTCACCTCGTCCCCCCAGTAAGCCATATTAATGTGAGGTCACACAATTACGTAACTAAGCAGTACAAGATTTAGGGCAGGAACCGACTGGGTGTGGTGGTGCACGCCTCTAATCCCAGAGCTTTGGGAGGCTGAGGCAGGAGGATCATAGCTTTGAGCCTAGTCTGGGTAATTTAGTGAGACGCTGTGTCAAAAAGGGGCCGGGTCTGGTGGCACAAGCCTGTTGATCACAGGCTCTAAAAGGTCACACTAAATTGTCCAGGCTGGCTTCAAACTTGTTATCCTCCTGACTTGGCCTCTTACACTGCTGGGATTGCAGGGATTTGCTACCATGCACGCCCAGTTCTATTCCTTTTTTTTTTTTTTTTTGAGATGGAGTCACTCTGTAGTCCAAACTCACTATGTAGCCCAGGCTGACTTTGAACTCAAGGCAGTCCTCCTGCATCAGCCTCCCAGAGTGCTAGAATTACACGTGTGGGCCGCCATGCCCGGCTTTTCCTTACCCTTTTTCCAGAGTGTTGGTTGTGATGTTGTGATTCTGCCCTGACTCACCTTGCACTTTGGGCCTTTGGGTGTGGTAGATAACTTGTCTTTTAGCTTTTAGATATTCCAATCAAGGACATCTGGAGACCTGATACTGATCACAGGATCTTGGTCTTAAGCCAAATGTTATCTCTTTTGGTTGCCCAGGCTGTCCTTGAACTAATGGCAATCCCCCTGCCTTGGCTGGGATTACAGGAACGCACCACTGTGCCAGGGTAAATTTTTTTTTTGAGGCAGGGTCTCGCTCTGTAGTCCAGGCTAATTCTGAACTCACTGTATAGCCCAGGCTGGCCTTGAACTCAGGGCAATCCTCTGCCTCAGCCTTCTTAGTGCTGGGATTACAGCGTGCGCCCACCACACCCAGTTTACACCAGGGTAATTTTTATGTGATATTGGGGAAGTAAACCCAGGTAGGGCCTTGCACTTTAGCCACTGAGTTTCACGCCCAGCCCTGAGGCTGGTCTTAAATTCACAGCCCTCCTATCTCTCCACAAATAAAAATACATCAACTTCCCCTCCAGCAGAAGAGAACAGGGCAGGCAAAGCCTTGAGTGAAAGGCTGGGATAATCCCCGTCTGCTGGCCGGCTGAGCTTGGGAGCTTGACTGTGGCCCCTCACCCAGAGAAGAATTCCTCCAAGTTACTCAGTTGTTCAGACCACCCACAATGACAGTCCAAGTTGTTTTTTAAATTGTTCTAGGGACTCAGCCCTGGGCCTTTGCACTGAGATAGATTCCTTAGCTCTCTTTCTTTTTTGAGCCAGGCCCAGTGATACAGGGATGAGAGGGAGGCAGGTTGGTGGGAGGCTGAAGCGGGAGACCACAGGGAAGCATCACATTAAACTCCAAGATCACAAAGCCACACGTAGCCAGGGGTGAATTGGTGGGTACGTGGATCCCAGGAGCGGCGCCCACTCGATGTGCTGCCCAGCAGATGCCAACGCACAGTCCCACCCCCACACTTCCATTTGGCGCCTGCCCACGGTTGTTGCCAAGTCCCATACTCCAGGTGTAAGAAGATTCTGTGTTTTTAAAATATGATTTTAGATTTCTGTCGTCATCTATGAGCTGACTTCTCAGGAAAATCTAGAGATTTTTTGTTTGTTTTTTCAGACAGGGTCTTGCTTTGCAGCCCAGGCTGGTCCTGATCTCACTATGTAGCCTAGGGCTAGCCTTAAACTCATGTTAATCTTCCTGCCTCAGCCTTCAGAGTGCTGAGATTACAGGCCTGCACCAGCATGCCCAGTTTATGGATCTGCTTTAACCCAGAGAGCTTAGTGGGCCAGTTTCTTACTTTGTTTTTCTATCATCTGGTGTGTCGAACTCTACCTACTCTTGTTGCTTTTGTTCAGCGCTATATCCCAGCCCTCCTTTATCTCCCTCTTTGTAATTCTGGGAATATTAAACTCAACAGCCTTCCCGTGGAAGTGCATCTCCAGCTTATTGAGACAAGCTCTCTTTAAATCACTAAATTTCCCAGGCTGGGCTCAAACTTGTGATCGTCAATCCTCCTGCGTCAGCCTCCTAGAGTGCTGGTCTCTCTAGGGATTACAGGTCTTTTTAACGTGTCTAGGAGGAACTTGGTGGCCGTAGCTGAGAAGGGGATTCTAGTCCCCGGTTTTTCGGTTTTTTCTTTTTCTTTTTCTTTTTTTTTTTTTTTTGAGACAGGGTCTTGCTCTGTAGGCCAGGCTGGTCCTGAACTCATTATAGAGCCCAGGCTGGCCTTGGACTCAGGGCAATTCTCCTGCCTCAGCTTCCCAAGTGCTGGGATTACAGGCATGCACCACCACGCCCAGGTTATGTGGTGCTGGGGAATCGAACTCCGGTACTTAGTGCTTGCTAAGCAAGCGCTTTAACCGCTGAGCCATTCCTCCAGCCCTAGTCCCTGGCTTTGAACACCGCCAGCTGCCGTGGGTGATGTTATTCATACAAACGCTACGCACACACAAGGGTTGTGAATGCCTGTTGTGATTAGGCCGAATTAAGTGTGAAAGGATCTGAGGTCAAAGCTCTCTGCATCTGAAGTGTGTATAACTCAACATGACACAATATGGTGTTTTCATTAACTTTCGTGAACTAACAGATTTGTTTTCTTTAAATGCTATGTAGATGTAGAGATCATAAAAACTTGTTCAGTTTATGGAGTATTTTTTGTTTGAGACAGAGTCTTGCTGTGTGCCCAGGTTATCTGGTGTTGGGGAATTGAACTCAGGGCCTTGTGCTTGCTAGGCAAGTGCTACTGTGCTATTTCTCTAGCCCAACATGACACCAATTTTTGAAGCTGATTGTTATTACATGTGGCACATACATCCTAATTAAAGAAAATAATATACAATAATAAAAATAAGCTGAGCGTGGTGGCACACGCCTGTAATCCTAGCACTCAGGACGCTGAGGCAGGAGGATTACCGTGAGTCTGAGGCCAGTCTGGGCAACATAGTTAGCTCAGAGCCAGCCTGGGATACAGAGTGAGACCCTGCCTCAATAAACAAAACAAACAAAAAAAATGAGGACCTGGAGGAATGGCTCAGGGGATAAAGCGGCTTGCCTAAGCAAGTGCTAAATCAAGTGCTAAGTACCCCCTGGGCTGCAGAGCAAGACCCAGTCTCAGGAAAAAAAAAAAAAATGCTGGAGATGTAGCTCCGTGCAAAGGCTCTGGGCTCAGTCCCCACTATCACAAAACAAGACGGAAACACAAAAGCCATTTCATTTGGGGGTTAGGGATGTAGCTCGGTGATAATGTGCTTACCTAGTAAGTGTGAGGGTCTGGATTCAATTCCTGGCCCAATTAATTAAGTTTCGTTTTCAAAGATTTAGAAGATGTAAAGAGGGCCTGGGCCACCAAAGGCCAAAGCTTTTTGGATTTCTCATGCCTTTCAGGCTAGAGTTCCTTTTTATCCCCCTAACGCACAGGTGCGCATTTGTTTTACTTGGAATTAAGCCCAAGGTCTTCACACTGAGCTGCATTTACATTCTTGGTCATTTTTATTTTCATTTTACTTATTTATTTTGAGACAAGGCCTTGCTAAGCTGAAAAACTGTCCAGAGGCTCAAACCACCAGCCCGGTCCATCCACCTTTCTAGCAGCTGAAAAATTAAGCGCTCTTCCCTCCAGGAGTCAAGCTGTGGTCATCCTTAAAACTCAAAAGGGAAGCTGGCCGGAGCAAAGGCCTGAAATCCCAGTACTTGGGAGGCTGGGGCAGGAGGTTCTCAAGTTTAAGCCCAGCCTGGGCAAGTTAGCGACTCAAGAGGAATCTTGTCACAAAATGAAAACTAGAAAATGAGCTGGGGATGTAGCTCATTGTGAAAACCCTGGACACGAGCCTAGTCTTGGCCTTCTGTACCACAAAACAAAAATAAACAAACGAATAAACCCATCAAGAACTTCGAAAGGGAACATTGAAAAGGTGTAAGGGGAAAAGGGAAGGGGAAATCCGCCCCTATAAGGGCACGCTTGCACGCATGAAGCAGCGGCGGCCATGTTGGATTTGGGCAACCGGCCCACTTCAAGTAATGCTGTAAATGTAATGTCCAGTGGACCGGACAAGGAACGAAAAAGCGATCAGCTGCCGGCCCCCCTAAACCTATGGCAGCTGTGCTCCCCTAAGCCCATGGCAGAGCTGTTCTTTCCTCCTCCCTGCACGTAAAACCTACAGGCAATATTCTGGTGGCAAATTCTAGGTCTCTGCCCATTCCTATCTGCCGTGGCTCCTCAAAGACACGTTCCCCTGTCTGTAAAGAGTGACAGCGCGTGCGCACCCACCCACGCACACCCTTCACCATACCTATTGTTTGGACATCAATAATAAATTTACACCATAAAGCCTGGCACACAGTACTGTGCTATGAACTTTTACCTTTTGTGGTGGGGTGCTCTGAGCAACCACTTCCTTTTTAAAAAATTTTTTTTGCAGTACCACATATTGAACTCCAGGCCTTCCGACTGGGCTGTCTCTCCAGCCCTTTTTTTTTAATCTGATGGAACCCAGAGCATTTACACTGAGCTATATTCCCAGTGCATATTTTATTTTTGATTTTGGGATAGGGTCTCATTAAGTCACTAGGTGTCCTAGGCTGGCCTCGAAATTGCCATCCTCTTGACTCAGCCTCCCAAGGTACTGGGATGACAGGCCTCTACCACCAGGTCATTTTTATTATGTTTGATACAGGGTCTCTCTCTGTAGTCCAGGCTAGTAATGAATTCACTAGTGCAGGGTGCCCTTGTTCTCACCACAGTCCTCCTGCCTCAGCCTACTGTGTGCTGGATTACAGGCATTTACCAGCACACCTGGCTAATACGATGCTAGGGAACCTAACTCAGGGCCTTGCACTCCCTAGGAAAGTGCTCTAACCACTGTGCTTTTCCTCCAGCCCCCAACTCATGTTTATTTACAAGTCACCTCCCTTTCCCCTTCCCACCCTCACCCCTCCTTTCCCTCTCCACAGCTCATCTTCTTACTTTCTTCCGTATCTCTTCCATTTCTTTATGGTTTGCCCAAGTCATTTTTAATACTTGAGATGGGGCCTCACTAAGTTGCTAAATTGCCCAGGCAGGGCTTGAACTTGCAGTCTTCCTGTCTCAGCTTCCCCAGGAGGCCAAGAGTTCAGGCCTGCACCACTTGGGCCTGCTGCGGTGACCACCCTTTCAGGCCCTTCCCTTTCCCAAGGCCGAGCCTATGCTCACTCTTTGGAGGAGCAAAGGCCCTGCCAGCTAGCCTCCAGGAGCCCAGTGCAGTCTTTGGGAGCTTACATGTGACAGTTTTGGAAGGGTGTCAAAAACCCAGACCAGGGTGCCTGGGGCTGGGACACATTTTAGAACATTGTAACGCCCCCAAGCTTGTTATTTTTATCGCCCCTGGCTGCCGCCTGTAGGGACTCCCCTGCTGTGTCAAACTGGGATGAAGAAAGCCCTGCTTGTGTAGCTGTGGGGACATCAGGAAGGGGGAGGTGGGACATTGTGTCCCAGGCAGAGCTAGGTGTGGGGGAGAACAGCCAGTGTGGGTGGTGGCCCCAGGGAGAGAGAGGAATTCAGGCCAGGCGTTAGGTAGCCCACAGGACCTGACCCCCTAAAGCAGCAAGTCACCTTGGAACCCAGGAAATGAAGGCTGGATGTGTGAAGGGGAGATGAGAAGGGGGAAGCCAGGTCTCCAGCCTCCTGGGGCTGGGGGACCACACCCAGCCCTCCACAGGAGTATGGAGGCCCAGCTAGTAGCTGGGTACCTGCAAGCACCCCAGCTTCCTGCAGGCCAGCCTAATGATAAGAGGTGGCAGAGGATTAAAAAAGATACCAGGTAAGGCCTGGAGGAATGGCCCAGCGGTTAAAGTGCTGGCCTAGCTAAACACCTAAGTCAAGTGCTAAGTACCTGAGTTCGATTCCTCAGCACCGTATAAGCTGGGTGTGATGGCACACACCTGTAATCCCTGCACTCGGGAGACTGAGGCAGGAGGATTGCTGTGAGCCCAGGGCCAGCCTGGGCTCCATAATGAGCTCAGGACCAGCCTGGGCTGCAGAGCGAGGCCCTGTCTCAAAAACAAAACAAAACAAAACAAAACAAAACAAAACAAAACAAAACAAAACAGGTGGTAAGCCAGCCCTGTAGTATAGGCCTGTAATCCCAGCAGCATGCTGGAGGCTGAGGCAGGAGGACTGCTATGAGCCTAAGGCCAGCCTGGGCTACACAGTGAGTTCAGGACCAGCCCAGACAATAGAACAAGAGCCTGTCTCAAAAACAAGTCAAAAATAGCAGGCAGGAGTGGGGGCTTTGCACTTTTTATTTCCAAGCACAGTCTGAGAGGAGGGTGCAGGTGGCCAGCAGGTCGCCCCTGCATCTCCCCCATGCATTTGGCTTACTCAAGCACTTCTCTCCCCCTGCCCCAAGCCCCCTGAAGGTGCAAGATAGAAAAGGCACCCCCACCCCAACTCCAGGAAGAGCCTAGGCAGTCCAGGAGCTGGAGGGTGGGATGGGGGTTGAGTTCAAGTATTGACAGTTCCTAAGCTGCACCCCGATCACACAGTGCCCAGGCTTAGGTTGCAGGAAGGACCCCAGCTCCATCGCAGTACTTCCAGATGACTCCCACCCCTCTGTCCAAGGCCCTGCAATCGGGGCCACATGGGGCCTCAGCATGCCTGCTTCCCAAGGTACCTGGGAGTAGGTGAGGGTCCTCACTTGTAGTGACCAAGCTGGTCATCTGGGAAGGGGAAGGGAGGACTGCAAGGACCTGGAGGTGGGGACAGGCAGGCTTAGAGGGGGCCCAATGAACACCTTGAGACAGTGCTGGCCTGTGTCCTTCGAGCCCCTTCATAGCCCTAGCCCAGAATCCCTGAGTCCATTCACAAAAGTGATATGGGGGCGGGCGTGGATCAGGGAGGATCGAGCAGGCCAACCTCCTGGCCTAGCCAGGCCTGTTCCTGGGAGCCACGTTTACAGAGGGCCTAGACTAGGCTCATGTCAGCTCACCTCCAGGCTCTGACCTTCTGGAGGAGCTGAGTCCTGGCTCACATAAAGAACACCCACTGACCTCCCTTCCTAGACGCCCTGACTTTGAGCAGAGTGATGGGGAGAAGGATCTTCTAAAAGTATTATAAAAAGGTAAAACCAGTAAAAAGTACTGGGGAAGAAATGATCCCCAGCCTCTTGCCTCCCCAGTGCCCAGAAGGCAGGGTTAAGGCGCCCCAGAGCACTGAGGAAGGAGGCTACAGCCCAGCTCTGACGGGATGGGGCCAGAGGGGGGCTGCTAGCACCATGCAATGTTGGGGCTCCTGTGCATCCACAACAACCCTTGGGCAAGGGCCCCCTGAAGAGGGGCCTCTTACTAAAGCTTTTGGACTCCCCGGGGTGGGGGACCCCTGTAGGGGAGTGGGGAGGGTTAAGTTTTGGCTGAAATCCAGGCAGGGGGTCTTGGCTGGGCCTCCAAAGGCCCCCCCAGAATCATGACGGGAAGAATCTTCGTACCACAAACTGGCCCAAAAGAACCACAGCTAAAACTATCACCACATTCCGGATGGGGGCGTAGTCCAAGTTCAGGGCCGCCACCTGCCAGGAGAGACAGGGTGGTCACCAAGGGGCTGGAACCCTGGGGACCAGGGCAGTCCAGCCACAGGACTAGAGGACACTACAGCCCTCAGACACTCACCCAACCACCTCGTTGTGCGATCCACCGCGCGATGCAGTAATTCAGCATGCAGTTCACCACCAGGCTGGTCACCTTGCCCAGAAAGCCAGAGAGGCCGCGCTGGTAGACATGCAGGGCCAGACGGTAGCCAAAGCCCAGGAGAGCCACCACACGGCCCCAGCTGATGCCACTCTTAAACAGGCTGTGAGGAGAGCACCCCAAGTCAGTAGAGAACATCTGGGACCCTTCAGCTACCCCCAGGCTCCCACCCTTTCCCAAATCAGAGGTGATATGGTGGGGCTGAGTCAGTGCTGCGAGCCGCCTTGCTGGGACGAGCCAGGGTCTCTGAAAGGACAGAGCCCAGAGTGGGCACAAACTGAATGCCGTGCTGAGGTGTGGTCCCCCCAAGGCTGCAGGACAGAGAGGGCAGAGGACACAGGCAGAGGCAGCAGGGGGATTACCTGTGGGTGATGCTGCTGGCCTGGCAGCCCGAGAGATGGCAGGGAGAGAAGGACAGAAGAGGACATTAGGACAGGTCCTCGAGTCACACAAGCACAAGGACACGGTCAGGTGGCCTCTAAGGACGTGGGCTGGACAGCTTGTCTGTGAGCATTAATTCTATCGCCTGCTCCTACCTTCTTTTTCTTTCAGTGGTACCCGTGGTGACATGCGGGTGGACCTTCTCGCTGAGCTACATCTCCATTATTTGCTTCTGAGACAGGGTCTTGCTTAGTCATCAAATTGCTCGGGCTGGGCTCAAATGTTGTGATCCTCCTGCCTCAGCCTCCTAGCGTGCCCAATTCTATCTTTACCCCTACCCTCAAACCTACCATGACACTGACTCAGTGAGGCTAGCAACCAGCCAACACTCCTAAGTCCGGACACCATCCTGAGCAAGGATCTGACTTACAGAGCCAGGGTGGAGGACCAGAAATTGCACAGTGGTGGCCAGTGGCAAAGCTGGGATTAGAACCAGGTATTTGGTTTCTTTGCTGGCTGGACTAGATTTGCCTCTGAGACACCAGCAATCGGAAGCCATGTCCTGCACCTGGTGGTAGACCAGCAACTTCATAATCCTTGGCGCTGGGCTTGGGTGCTGGGAAACATCCTCACCCCCAAGTCCCCTCCTCCTAATCTAACCAGCCAAGTCCTCGGTGGCCGAGATCCTAAGAGCTGGGAGCTGACAGACAAAGGAGGATCAGCTGGGGACCCAGAGAAAGCGAGACAGAGGTTCGAGACCACACGGGAGTCGACAGGCGTGGAGAGCACCGTGTCCCTGATGCTGAGAAGCACGCACGCGCCCGTGCAGGGGAGCCGGCCCTGGTGACAGGAAAGGAGGCCAGCAGGGCGGGGCGGGGCGGGCCGGTACCTGGAGGCGATCTTAGAGAACAGCTCGTAGGCGTTCCCAGCGGTGGGCTGCAGCTGCTGCAGCATGGCCTGGAAGTCGGCGTCATACCGTCGGTTTATGTCATCTCCAATGATGGCGAGCTGCCGGCCCACCTGCCCCAAGGTACTGTGGGAGTGTGAGGCAGCGGGTGAGTAGCGGCGGCCTCCCGGAGGGACCCCGGCATTATGCAACCCTCCTTGGTGGTCCCCGACAGTGCCTGCAGACGTGGGGGCTGGGTTCTGGGGTCCACAATCTCTAGCACGCGTGAAAATCACAATGCCAAAGGAAGCGGTCTACCCAGTGGCACAGGTCTGTAATCCCAGCGCTGTGGGAAGCTGAGTCAAGAGGATTGCCAAGTTCTAGCCCAGGGTGGGTAACTTAGCAAGACTCGGTCTCGAAATCAAAAAGAAAAATAGGATGGGGGTGTTGCTCAGTGCAAAGGCCTGGGCTCCATCACCAGAACCACAAAAAAGTTACAGCAAGAAGACAGGACCCCCCCACACACAACCTCCCGACTCACTGAGACAGAGATCTCATGTGGCTTGAAGGTCCCTGTGGGCAAGGGGTTGGGGGCTCACCTGTTAGGTTCTAAGGGCAAGGTGTTCATCTCGGGGTCACTGAGGGCGGCTGCCCCCCCAGCTTCTTGCTCCTGCTGGTGGCGGTAGAACACGTAGCTCCGGAAAACGTCCTCAGTGTCCCGGGCTACCTGCTGCTCTGAGGGTCAAACCGGGAATCAGCGATGAGGTAGGACACTCATCCCCCACCCTGGCTCTATGGGTGGCCGTGCACCCTCCCGGCCACCGTGGTCCTTGCCCATGGATAGAAAAGTCCCTATTCTAGCCTCTCAGTGGACACACAGTGCCGTTCTGCCAGCGTTTCTTTCTGTTTATTTCGTGGGATGATGGGAACCGAGCCTGGGGCTCAGCGCGCTGCACCCCCAGCCTTATCTTCTCTTCAGAACTCTCTTCAGTACTGGGGACTGAACACAAGGCCTTACTTCGGAGCTCTACGTCCCAGCTCCATTTTAGTATTTGAGACAGGTTCTCACTAAGTTGCTGAACTGCCCAGGCTGGGTTTGAAATTGGGATTCTCCTGCTCCAGCCTCCCAAAGTGCTGAGACTGCAGCCCTGTGCCACAGGGCCTAGTCATTTTTTTTTTTTTTTTTTTTTTTTGAGACCAGGGTTTTCCTAAGTCCTTAAATTGTCCAGCTTGGGCTTGAACTCTCAATCCTCCAGCCTCAGATTCCCTGAGTGCCAGGACTGCTTGTTTGTCCCTGGCTAGCCAGCATTTTAATTTTTTTTTTTCCAGGACAGGGTCATGCTCTGTAGCCTAGATGAATCCTGACCTTACTACGGACGGAGCCCAGGCTGGCCTTGAACTCAAGGCAATCCTCCTGCCACAGCCTCCTCAGTGCTAGGAGTGCTAGGACTAAACTAGTGCTGGGACTATAGGAGTGTGCCACCATGCCCAGCTTATGTGGAGCTGGGGACTTGAACTCAGGGCCTTGAGCTTGCTAGGCAAGCGCTTTAACCAGCCCTAGCCAGCACTTTCATTTAGTCTTTATAGTAGCCCTGTGAAGCAGGAGACCTTCAGCTGACAGATTGGGAAACTGAGTGGCCAAGTAATGTACACAGGGTCACAGAGCTGCAGCAAGCAGTGGAACCAGGCTACAACCTCAGGCATTTGGCTTCTAAGTCTATTTCAGTGCGATCAAGGTACCCGCCGCCGGCAGGGAATTAGTGAATGTGGAAAACAAGATTAGAAATGATGGCCTCAAGTCACAAAGTCACACCTGGATATTGACAGAGCTGAAACTTGAATCCCAGGTCCAGAGACAGCCTGTAGGGGGCTGTGAGTTGTGGCCTCCCTCACTGGCTGTCCAGTTACCCCCTCCCAGGCCATAGCTGTGGCCTCCCGGTGTGATGACCTGACTGGGTTATAAGCTAACTGACTTCCTCATACACCACAGAGTCTCCTCCCTCCCTCCCTCACCTCTGCCCCGCCCTGCCCTGGCTCCCGGCCACCCTCTGGGCCTGGCTCCTCCCCACGGGAGCTCAGCCTGGATCACAGCTGCAGCCAGGCTGGGAAACCCTTTTCTGCTTTATCTCATAGCCCCGATGTAATGCCTGGGGTCTCCTAGAGTCCCCTGCAGTACAGGACGGGTGGGAGGCAGGAGGACCCTTACCAGCTTCAGAGGGCAGGGAGTCCTCTTCGCAGCCCTCCGGGGGCGGGCCTGGGCCTTGCCCGGATGACATTTTTCAGGGCTTAGTGGAGGACAATGCCAACCTGTGGAATGGAGGAGAAAAAGCTGAGATGGAGACGGGCAGGGATCCTGACTAGGGACCCCAGAGAGGCCATCACAGCCACCCAAGAGGGCCCACTCCCAGAAGGACCCCTACTCGGTGTCTTTCTCCTTATTCTATGACCTTGGGTCCCAGCAGCACCTGCAGGGAAGAATGGGGACCTCTAGGTGCCAAAGTCCTGTGGTGAGGCAGCCAGGGCTCCGGGGCAGTGTGGCTACAGCCACGCCTCGGTGGCTCTCACGTCCTGTTTCGCGTCACTTCTGGTTAAGTGCATCTGATTTCAGGGCCTGGGTGTTCTTTTAGGTGGTCCTGGGACCTCCTGCCCCTCCCCTAGCATCCACGACCACAAGCTGGCCACATCCCAGCCAATGACCCATGACGGCCCTCCTCGAAGGCCCACTTCCCATCCACACGCCAGAACACACCTGGTGTCCAACATGGGCTGTTAGCCACAAATATTTCCTGAGTGTCATATGCTCCCACCCTCTGTGAGCACACACTGCATTAGTTTTGAGACAGGGTCTGGCTGTGTTAAGGCATGAGCCTTGAACTTGTTATGCAGGCCAAGCTAGCCTTGAACTCACAATCCTTCCCCATCAGCCTCCAAGTGTGGGGATTATTCAGCATTGTTTTTCAACAGGATTCACCAAGTAGACCACCCCTGGTGTTAAATTTAGGATCCTCCTGCCTCAGTCTCCCAAATGATAGGATCATGGGCGTGTGTGCCACCACATCCTGTACCTCTGGGTGTGGACTGTTGGAAACTGACTCCAGTCCTGGGGGAATAGTATAGTGGTTAGAGCACCTGCCTAGCAAGTGCCAAGACCCGGGGTTCGATTCCCCAGCACCACATACCCCGGGCAAGGTATGCAAATCTGTAATCCTAGTACTTGCGAGGCTGAGGCGGGAGGATTGTCACGAATTCAGGACCAGCCTGGTCTAGATAGACCAGGAGCAGCCTGGACTACAGAACAAGACCTTGTCTCAAAAAAGAAAACAAAGAAACAAATCCCAAGGAAACAAAACTCCAGCGAGGTGAACACCATCACACCCTTTTGGCAAGCGGGAAGCTCGAGAAGCAGAGGCCACACAGGTCATCGGGGTGAGTCACGGGTTCTACTCAACATTCACTTAGTGCCCAGTGTGTGGGCCCTGGGCAACGTCTCCCCCACCTCCGCCTGGCAAGGGCCTGCCTCATGCCCCAGGCCTTGGCCACGCCCGCTCTCCGGGGTCAGGGGCAGCTTTTCTCTCTGCGGGGCTGGCTCACCAGAGCAGCACTTCCTGTCGGCACCCTTTCACTTTCAGTTTGCACCCTTCCGGCACCCCGTCTCTTCCCAGATTGCCGGGCACCCATCCCTGCCCGGCCCTGGAAGAGGGCCCAGCCCCACCTTGGGCCAAGCACAGCAGCCCCTGACCCCTGTGGCGTGGGCTCCCACTTGCTCGCCTTCCTCTTGGCCTGGGGACTATTCTCACAAGTCACCAAGAGGTTTTTGGGAAGGAGTGGAGGAGGGCTGGACCCTTGCGCCCTCAGCTGTCCCCCTGCTCCCTAGGAACAGGTGAAGGGAGACCCCCTACCGCTTCACCTTTGGGGGCCAGGGCTCCTTAGAACAGACCCTGGCCTGGCCCATCCGGCCCTGGCATCACCTTTCCTCTCCCCTGAGCTCCCGAGTCTGGCGCCCTCGAAAAGAGCCAGGTAGGGAGATGCTGACCGCATCCTCCAACTCCAATAGCAGCACCCAGAGCTCCCAGCTGGGGAGCAGTTCGAACCTCAGAAGAGGGCGCCTCCCGGGGCGGGGGGGGGGGGGGGCTCGGCTGACCTGGGCCTGCCCGGCCATCTAGGCCTATCTCTCCACTCCCTGTTGCGTGCTGGGGCCCAGGATGGAGGGTCCCCAGGGAGACTTGCCCGGCCGGGCCCTAGAGTCAGGATGGACATCTAGACATGGCTGAGGATAGTGCAGTCCCTGTCCTTGACGTTGGCTCTGCCCTCTGTCCCCATCCCCCTCAGATTACGAAGGGATCCGGTTCCCTGGCATCCAGGGCCGGGGAGAGAAAGCTGAGAGGGTGGCCCTGGGGCTGCTGCCCCAGCAGGGCACGGCGGTCCTGCCCAGGCAAACCCGGAGCCGTCGCCTCCCCAGCCCTTCCCGGTGGGCACCGGGCCCCACCCTGGGGCGGGAGCTGCCAGGATCGTGGGGATGGGGGCGCCCTGCCAGCTTACCTGCCCAGACGCCGGCCCGAGCTAGGACGGCCGGGCAAGGCCGAGATCGTGGCGCTCGAGGGGCTGGTGGCCGCCTACTGGGTGAGGGTCTGAGGTCCGGCAGGCGGGTCAGTACATTGCTGGCGTGTGGACGCAGCCTCGGCGCGTCCCTGCCCAGCCCGAGGGGACCCGCGCCGCCGCACAGATCATAGAGGCGCCGGCCGCGCTCGGTGGCGACCAGCTCCCTCTAGAGGAAGTCCCTCGGTGGCCGCCGGATGCGGTCCTCGCCCCCGCCCCCAGCCCCGTCCTGGGCCCGGTCCCCGGCTCTCTGTGCTCCCACCCAACTCCCAGCCCTCACGCTTCTGATCTCTTCTTTGCGTGTCTGTAGAGGGGGTGGTACTTGGGATTGAACCCAGGGCCTTTGCACTGGGCTACACTCCCAGATTTTTTTTTTTTTTTTTAATAATTTGAAACTGGGTCTGGCTAAGTCACTAAGTGACCCGGGCTGGGCTAGAACTCGCTGTGAGAGCTGGGATCACAGGCACGTGTCCCGTTTCTAAGACCGATGGTCATCCCGGACCCTTCCTGTCTCATTAGTCGCCGTGGTGGTGAACTTTCCAAAGCACTGCTGCGAGGCTGGGCTTTGACAGCCACTGTGTCTGGATTTTGTGCATGATCCTTGGAGGTGGGTGCTGTCGGCCCAGTTCACAGATGAACAAATAGAGCGAGGCTCTGATGGCCTCCGGGACGCTCCCAGTGTCACCGAGCTGTGTTCGTAACAGGTCTGCATAGCCTGTGGGGAATAATAATTCTACACTGAGATTGAACCTGCAATTCCGTCCTGAGGACCGGGCACCTGGAGGTGGTGGGTCAGCAGAGCTGAAGACTCTGCGGGGTCTGTGTGGCCTCCAAATGTGTGCAGGCTAGATGCTAAGAGGGACAGAAGAGGGAGGGAGGAGTCCCCTTAAGTGTGCACAGGGACCCCAACAGCTTCTGACCCATTCTCCGGGCACCTCCCTCCAACCTCCCCTGCCCACCCCTACCAGGGATCCCTGGGTTCTCACAACATTTTCTCCTTTGTTTATTTTATTTTATTTTATTTTTGAGACAGGGTCTCGCTCTATAACCCAGGCTGGTCCTGAACTCACTATGGAGCCCAGGCTGACCTTGGACTCACAGCAATCCTCCTGCCTCAGCCCCCCTAAATGCTGGGATGATAGGCATGGGCCACCAACTCTGGCTTATGTGGTGCCAGGGAATCGAACTCGGGTACTTAGTGCTTGACTTAGCGCTTGCTAGGCAAGCGCTTTAACTGCTGAGCCACTCCTCCAGTTCTATATTCTGATACTGGGAATTGAACCCAGGGCCTTTGCACTGAGCTATATCCCAGTCCGTTTCTTAATTTTGATTTTGAAACAAGTTCTCGCTAAGTTGCTAAAGTGTCCAGGCTAGACTTAAACTCGCAGTCCTCCTGCTGCAGCCTTCCAGAGGGTTGCAGGCCTGTGCCCCTGAGCCCCAACAGCACCTTCTTCAGTTTCCCTACACCCACCTTTAGGCCACCTCCCCCGCTCCTGGGGCTTTATCACCAGCCCAGTGCCCCTCCCTCCTGCCTCCAGCTAATCTCCCCCCACCCTGTGCACACACCCACCTCATCTTTGCCTTCTAGAACTTCTGGAAGTTTCCAACTGAAAGTTGGCTTCTTAAGCAGTTGGTCCTGGGCCGGCCACTGTGCCCCTCTGCACTGGCGTCCCTCTCAGGACAGAGGCCGCAGCTCCAAACCCCCCTCCACCCCCGTCACCAGTGTGGGCTGCTCCCTCTTGTGACACTTTTTCTCCTAGCCTGGTAAGCAGCAAGGAAGTGGGGCCCAGTGGGTCTTCTCTGTGACCCCGGCCAGGGTCCTTCACTCTCAGGGAGGCACAATGCCTTGGGACTGGGCATGGGGAAAAAAGGGGCTGAGACCCCCCACCCCAAGGAGCTCCCGAGGCTCCCAGCTGGGGATGTACAGACTGTCAAGGTCAGTAGCACCCAGAGGGAGCCAGGAGGTGCTGGGCTACATGCCAGCGGAGGAGGAGGAGATTACAGAGGCCTCTGAGGAGTCCAGGGCCTCAGACAGGTGAGGACCGGGACTGGGGTCCTGGCTGGGACCTGTGGTGGGGACCCAGGTGGCGCAGAGGCATGTAACAGTGGTACCCAGAAGAGGCCTGGCATAAGACGGAGGAAACATGTGACCCTGAGATGGGGACCCCAGGTGGAAAATAGTCTGTGATCAAGGGTCTGTGGGTAAATGGCCAGAACGAGGTGAACCCTGTGACACAGGACCTGAAACCCCACCACTCTGGGAGACTGAGGCAGGAGGATCTCAAGTTTGAGACTAGTCTGGGCAATTTAGTGACTTAGTGAGACTACCTGTCTGAAAATCAAAGCTAAAATGTGGGCTGGTATCTCGGTGTAAAGGCCCAGGGCTGAATCCTCTGTACCACGTATAATAGTAATGATAACAAAACAGTGATGGCTGGAGGAATGGCACCCCGGTTGAAGTGCTCTCCCTGCAAGTGCAAGGGCCTGAGATCAATCCCCCAGCACCACACCAAGCTGGGCGTGGTGGTGCCCTCCTGTAATTCCACAGCTTGGGAGGCTGAGGCAGGAGGATTGCTGGGAGTCTGAGGCCAGCCTGGGCTACATAGTGAGTTCAGGACCAGCCTGGGCTACAGAGCAAGACTCTGTCTCAAATATAAAATAAAGATAAAGGGGTTGGGGCTGGAGGAATGGCTCAGTGGTTAAAGCGCTTGAGCAAGTGCTAAGCCAAGCGCTAAGTACCCGAGTTCAATTGCCCAGCACCACATAAGCTGGGCGTGGTGGCGCACGCCTGTAATCCCAGCACTCAGGAGGCTGAGTCAGGAGGATTGCCATGAGTCCAAGGCCAGCCTGGGCTCTAAAGTGAATTCAGGAGCAGCCTGGACCACAGAGCGAGACCCTGTCTCAAACCAATAAAAGATAAAAGGGGAACAGGAAAGGGCCTACCTAGACAGGCGAAAGCCAGACTGGGTTGGACTTCCAGCTCATTTTCTGCCCTCTCCCCCTGCTCCCCGCCCAGTCCTGCCTCCCTGCTGGCACTAGGCCTGTAGCCATCCTATAAGGAAGGAACCCACCTCTCTTGCTCCCCACTCCCCTCATCACCCTTTTTTGGGGAAGGGATAGCTCCTCCATGACCAAGACCCCAGCAGCCAGAGCAGGGGCCGTGGGAGAGAGGTCTGAGTGGCCAGGAAGACCAGGGAGGGGGCCTGGGCTGCCTCCCACATCTGACCGTGCTTTGGGTCTAGGGATTGCACAAACCAGGCCCTGGAGAGGGCTATGGGGCAGCTGGCGGACAGACTCGAGGCCTGCACCGGGGAGGATGAGGAGGACGAGGAGGAGGAACAGGAGGAAGAGCAGTGCCTGTACAATGGTGAGGATGGTGGTCACAGACAGTAGGGCTGAGGGACAGTAAAAACGGACCCCCTTCCTCTACAGCTTCTGAGGGTGGCACAAGGGCGCTGCAGGGCACAGGGACACCCCCGGGAATGTTGGCGCTACCCTGCCTGGCTTTGGAGGCCACCTCCACTCTGCTGAGCTGTGTGGTGGGTGCTGGCGAGCTGTTCAGCCTCGCCTGCCTCAGTTTCCTCATCTGTCTTCTGGGAATAAGAGTGCCCATCTCTCCTGGGTAGTTGCAAGGATTAACTGGGATGCTGTTAGCTCCTAAACCTGGGCCTAATTCACAGCAAATTCTGTGTGAAAAACCACAGGACAAGCCAGGTGTGGCGGCAGCTGCTTTTAATCCCGCCACTACTGGAGGCTGAGGCAGGAGGATTACCGCTAGTTCAGTAGCAGCCTGGCTACCTAGTGAGTTCAGGACTAAACTGGACTATAGAGCAAGACCTTGTCTCCACAAAAGAAAAAAAATCAGAACTAAAACATAGGCTGGGACTGTAGCTCAGTGAGAGGACCCTGGGTTCAATCCCCAGTACTGAAAAAACAAACAGAACAGTAACAGAAGACACAGGGCCGCTCCACCCTCAGCCCAGGCCTGGTCCATGTCCTGCTCCCTGAGGCCTGAGCCCTCCACTGCCCCCCAGCTCTGAGCCTGCCAGTGCCCACCCCCCTTCACAGGAAACCCCAAGCCGGCCTGTCCCCAGGCAGGAGCCACCCTCTGGCACTGCCTCTGCCGCCAGCACAAGAAGCACCTGAGATCAGCCAAGGTCTGTGCAGTGGGGGGCCCTGGCCGCGTGGTTGGACCCTGGGGAACAGCCTCCTGACTTGATCTTTAAAAAAGCGTTTCCTGATTTCTCATCAGTGGGCGGGGGGAAGGTTCAGGCTTGGGGACCCTCTGCACCTGCTCAGGGACCCACCTTTCTCTTCCCTCCCCAGGAGGGCTTGGCCCATGAGGAGAAAGGGAACGAAGAAGAGGACAATTCCCTCAAGCGTGCCCCAGGAATTCCCACCTTCCGGTTGCCGCTATATAAGACATTTAGGTCCACGGATACAGTGCGTGAGTGCCTTAACCCCCTGGTCCCCCCACGGTCAGGGAGCCCCTGTGCCTCATGGGTACGATATACGCATCGACCACCAGGTGGCAGCAGAGGATCTAAGATGGGAAGGCTGGGCAGTGGGCGGGGCTGGGGACCCTCAATACCCGTCCTCCCTGGGGTGGCTGGCCACCTGCTGACACAGGACTGTGGCAGAGCTCTGAAGGGCCCCGTCCCCCTCTGCCAAGGCAGCTGTAAGCATGGAGAGCAGTTAGATTGGTTTTAAGAGCATAAAACAAGCTGGAAGTATCTGCAGTGGCCACCAGCAGTGTCCTCCTGTTGAATTCAGTTCTGACACTGCCCGCTGGAGGCGGCATCGGATCCCTTGACGCGAGTGCCAAGCCAGAGGCCTGACTCTTGAGGTCCTAATGAACAGATTTGGCTGGCCCCCCCAAAATCCCAGTTGGAGAGGTGGCAAGGAGCAAATTTGTTCCTTTTGACCAGTGGGGAAGGAACAGGGGACCAGTGTTGGGTGCCGAGAAGAGCATCAGGATTATGTAGGGGTGGGGGACAGAAGGCAGCAGGGCTTTGCGGTCAGATCGTGTGGGTTCGAGCATTTTGCAGCCCTGGTTCTACCTGCCAGCTCCAGCGACACTGTCACTGTTTGAGGGGGCAACCCCAGTCCCCTGGATTGCCTGCAAAATTGGCTGTCCCTGGATCCTAAGGTAAACTGAGGAGATGTGACCCTGAGAAAGAACAGGCCAGAGGAGCAAAGTGGACAGGCAGGAGGTGACTGGGTCTTCCTTTTAAATCCTTAGTTCTGGGGGCTGGAAGAACAGTGCTTGCCTAGCAAAAGCAAGGCCCTGGGTTCATTCCCCTAGCACCACGTAAGCCAGGTGTGCTAGCCCATGCCTGTAATATAAGTTCTCAGGAAGCTGAGGCAGGAGGACTGCTTTGTATTCAAGGCCAGCCTTGACTATATAGCAAGTTCAGAACCAGCCTGTACAGTGAGACCCTGTCACAAGATTTAAAAAAAAATTGAATCCCCAATCTTGGGGGCTGGGGTCATAGCTCAGCACTTGTCTAGTATGCACAAGGCCTAGGGCTCAATTCCCCAATACCACACACAAATTAGTTGGATATGGTGACACAGGTCAGTGATCCCAGCACAGAGGAGGCTGAGGCAGCAGGATTGCCATGAGTTTGAGGCCAACTCGGGCTACATAGGGAGTTCAAGACCAACCTAGACTACAGAGGGAGTCCCTGCCTCAAAAAAATAAAAAATAATAAAAAAAAATACTGTGGATGTAGACCAGTGTGAAGGCTCTGGGATGGATCCCCAATATTGCAAGAGAGAAAAAGAGAGAAATATACCACCTGCCATGCCTGGCCCTGCTGCAGAGGATCAGTTTAACCCGCATCCCCCTCCAGAGGCTGGAGAGCAGGGCTGGCACCCCAACCCAGACTCCTGCCTGGGTCTTTGTGGTGGGGAGGTGGGTAGGGGGTTGGGGTGGTCGTGGGGGGTGGGGAGGGTCCCCATCCTGGAGCCACTTTGGGTTGCCAGCTAGCAGTCACTCCTTGGTGCTGTGAAGGACGATTCCAAGATTTTAAGCAGTTGCCTTCCAGACAAGAGAACGAAGACCAAATTCTTAACTCATTGTATCATGGCACACTCATGTCTCTGGCTCTCAGGTTTTGTGGAATGGGAGTTGAAAAAGCCCCGCCTTCTGAAGATGGGCAGAAGAGACGACCAGGAGCTGCTGACAGGGCCAGAGGCTGGAGCCGTGGGTGGCCAGGTAGGCCCCATATCCCAAGGCCAGCCCCGGAGAAGGTGGGGCTGGAGGGCCCTGCTCCCTGGCTCCAGCTCCAGCCCCTCTACCCAGGTAGTGTCTCCATGATCCCTTCTCAGTTGTAATTCTTTTGAACTCAGGACCCTGGCCCTCCTCTGTGGTCCAGTGGGTGGAGCCTGGGCTTGCCACACTGAGCTACATCCTCAGCCATTTTACCTTTTTTTTTCCTTTTATTTTTTCTGAGACAGGGTCTCACTCTGTAGCCCAGGCTGGTCCTGAATTCACTATGGAGCCCAGGCTAGCCTTGGACTCAGGGCAATCCTCCTGTTTCAGCCTCCCAAGTGCTGGGATGACAGGTGTGCGCCATCAACTCTGGTTTGTGTGGTGCTGGGGAATCGAACTTGAGGGAGTACTTAGCGCTTGACTCAGTGCCTACTAGGCAAGTGCTGTAACCGCTGAGCCATTCCTCCAGCCCCTCTATTTTTTTTTTTCATTTTTATTTTTTATTTTGAGACAGGGCCTTTCCAAATTGATAAGTTGCCTAGGCTAGGCTCAAACTGTGATCCTCCTGCCTCGGTCTCCCAGAGTGCTGAGATTACAGACTTGTGCCCCCAGGCCCAGCCAGGGGAGTTTCTGGGTGGTACCAGTGGACCCTGCCTGGAGAGTCCTCCCCTTCGGGCACAGCTGCATCTGGAGCCTGCCTCTCACGGGGGCTTCAGGGTCCCATCCTCACCACCTGGCTGTCTCCCTCAGGGTCACCAAGCCGAGGGGGTAGGAAGTGTCCCTCCAGCCGCTAGGGAATGCTGTGGGCCTGGGCAAGGGATTCGGCAGTGTCAGCATCACTGTACAATGAAGGGCAGAGTGCACAGGCCCCTCTGTGTGGGGTCCTCGATGGAGGTGAGAGCTGGGTGGGCTGCCTAGCTCTGGGGGCTTCCAAGGAGCCCCCCAAGCTGAAGGTTATAGGAAGTGGGCGACTCAGCGTTGGTGGAACTGGGTCAACTTTGGGGTGGGGGAAGGCGTGGGAAAGACGGCCCAAGGGGCTCGTTTCTTGGGGGCAGGTGGGGAGGTCGTGTCCTACTGAGAGGGGTGGCTCAGAGCTCCACCCGTGTCTGCCCCAGCCCCTGCTCCGCGAGGTGGATGAGACAGGAGACTGGGTCCTGGAGTGAGCCAGCACACACCCTGGAACCCCACCAGGGGATGCACAGCACTCTTTCTGGGCAGCCCCAAGGGTCCAGGGCCTGGAGTCTTGGCATAAGCAGTATCTGTGGGGGAAGCCAGCCCAGCACACGGTCCCAACCCAGCAGACTCTGGCCTATGATGTTATTAATAAAAGCCTGGTTGACTCTGTGTTCCTTGGGTCTCTGTGCTTGGAACTTGCCTCCCTCGTCCTCTGAGCCCACATCCTGCAGGTCCCGGTCTAGACCCCAGTCTAAGCCCATGGATCTGCTAGGGCAGCTCTGGTGGGCTGCAGCAGGGCCTCTGCGTAGAAAGGCAAGAGTGTTGGTGACCTGGGGGTGCCCCAGAGCCCCTGCTGCCCACAGCTCTGTGTGTCAGGAGAGTCCCTGACACCCCCACCCCCACCCCCAGCCCCACTTCCCAAGTTCCCTGGCCATGCTGCAGCCTCCCAGGGAGGATCCGGGAATTCTCCAGCAGGAAGTTCCTGCCCAGCCAGCTCAGGGACAAAGCCAGGAAAGAGGCCAGGGACTGTGCGGACCTGCCGCAGGAGGCTGTGCTGGAGGGCAGGGAGAGAGGGGCTCCTGGGGTTGATGCAAGAGGGGGTTCTCCTGGGCTAGATGCCCACCCCCTGCAGGCCTGCGGTATGGGTGGGAACAGGGCACCCTGTGCTGCCCTCAGGCCTGGAAGCTGGGGATCCTAGGCAGGGGCCATTAAGGGGGTGCTCTGGGCCTGTGGTACATCCTGGCAGTGCTGGGAGGCTGAGCCACGTTCAAACCCAGCCTGAGCAACCTGGCAACTTGGCAAAACCCGGTCTTTAGAAGACTGGGGATGTAGCTTAGTGTGAAGGCCCTGGGTTCAAACCCCAGGACTCCCACGCTCCCCACCCCCCAAAGAAGAGGTACTGTGCTGGGTGACCTCAAGAGAGATCCAGACATCTGATCCAGTGTTGCCTAATGCTGGAATTAAAAGGGGGACTTGAGTTGGGGGCCCGTGATGCTGTGTTCCTCCTGGAGTCTGGCATGGCTTCCAGGATCAGAGGTGCAGGTGAGCTGACACCAGGAGGTGCTGTTTGCTAGGAGGTCCTGCAGAGGGGACCCTAATACCCCCTCCTCGGGCCTACGCTGTGCGCATCCCTGCATGTGTAGGGGAAAGAGAGCCCACGAGGCCCCTGCTGTTCCTGCTGCCCGTGCTCACAGGACCGCATCTCTTGTGCCGTCCCCGCGTGTCCAGCCCAAGGCCTGCTGCGGAGCTGAAGTTCCCTAGCAGAATGTGGCTTTTCTCATTTATTAACCACAGAAACTGATAACAACAGCTGTCCTTGGGGTGACCACCCCATGGCCACAGCAGCGGGTCTGGTGGGGGACATTCGGCAGCGGGTCTCCAGCTCCAGCCAAGCCCAGCCACCACAGGCGGGAGTCCCTCTTCTCATCCCCGACCCACGTGGGGGTTGGGGGTGGGGAACGGACAGGTGCAGGGTGGGGTGGGGCGTGTGGCACATGCTTGTAGTCACGGCATTCCTGGAGGCTGAGGCAGGAGGACATCCCAGCCACTCGTGAAAGCCTGTCTCAAAACCAAAGAATAAAAGTCCTAGGGATGTCGCTGAGTGGCTCAGTGACAACAGGAGTTTGGAGAGGGTCAGGAAGGGGTGTTGTGACGGGGAGGGGGGTTCTCCAGGCTTTCTGATCAGGGCCAAGGAGCCCTTGACTCAGTCCACGTTGAGGGTGGCAGGAGGGCCATCTGCACTGTCTCTGAGTCACCGGGAGTCTGCCGTGTGACCGTATGACTCACCTGTGCCCTAATTGCTCTGGTAATCCTTTCCTCCTGGAGTGTGGGCTGTGGGAAAGGGTGGGGCCCTGGGGCACAAGAACCCCCACTGCTGGTGTGGAGAAGAGGGTAGGGAGAGGGGCTCAGGGGGTCAGGGCGAGGGCTGCGTGCCCCTGGGGAGCCTGGGCCAGCTTCTGCAGGTGGCCTGGCTCGGGACTCATTGGTGCCCAGGGTGGGGATGGCCTGGCATAAGGACCTAGTATAAGGAAAGGCCCATGGGTGGGCACAGAGGCATTTCGAAAGGGCTCCGAGGGCCCCATCCTCCCTGGAGGCCAGGCCTGTGGGCAAGGAATGCCAAGGCCCCACTGAGGTACGACCTCCAAGAGTCCCCAACCAGGGCTGTGTCCTACAGGGGGCGCACTTTTCTCATTTTCTTAAGGACCAACAGGGCTGCCCGTGGCCCTGGTCATTAGGACAGAGCTCAGTAAGTTTCTGTCACAATGTTACTCTTTTTTTTTTTTTTTTTTGAGACAAGAGTTTTACTCTGTGACTCAGGTTGGCCTTAAACTCACAGCAACCCTCTTGCCACCTGAGTGCTGGGATGACAGGCGTGGGCCACTATGCCCAGCTTATGTGCTGGGGAATCGAAGTCAGGAATTGAACCCGGGGCCTTGTACTTGCTAGGTAAGCGCTCTAAGTGCTGTGCTACCCCTCCGGTACCCCCTCCTTTTTGAGACAGGGTCTTCCTAAGTTGCTAACCCTTCCAGCGTACTGGGATTATAGGCTTGTACCGCCACATCCTCTCCCAGACCTCTAGGAAGGAGGCCGGGTGCGTGGGAATGCCTGGGACAAAGACATCACAGGCAGAGAGAGAGAAGAACCCTGGGGCAGGAGTTTGTTGTTTTGGGGTACTGGGGACGGAGTTCGGGGCTTTTACACTGAGCTACATCCTCAGATCATTTGTGATTTTGGGATAGGTCTCAAGAAATTGCTAAACTGCCCAGGCTGGTCTTGAGTTTGCAATCCTCCTGCCTCAGCTTCCTAGGGTGCTAGGACTATAGGTCGGCTGCACTGGCCCAGCTGGGGCTGACGCTTTGGGGGAGCTAGAGAGAGCTGTGGGCAGGGAGTGGATGGGGCGGGGGACGGGAGGTGATGTCAGAGGGGAACCGAGCCGATGTCCTTGGCCCATCAGGGGTTTGGGGGGTTCTCTGATCAGAGTGTGGGGTGACATCCTTAGGCTGTTGAGTGTGGGGGCGACTGTAGAGGCGGGTCCCCTCATTGTGAGGCTACTGGAGGTGTCCCTTGAGTCCTTACCACCTGGGGGCGCGCCTCAGCCCTTCCCTCTGAGAAGTGGAGCTCCAGCCCCGCCTTAGGGGCACGCCACCCCGGCCTGGGCCTTGGAAGGATGTGCCAGGGTGTGTAGGCGCCCAGCTGGCGTGTGGGTGCCGGCAGCGGCAGGGTGGGGCCAACGGGTGACACTGGCCGGGCCACAGGGTGGGCGCGCACCCCGGCGCCACTAACAAGTCCTGCCCACGACAGTGGCACTCCTGGGGCTGCCTCGCCCGGCTAGGCTTCGCGCCATGTGCCCCACCGAGGCTGACCGGCCTGTTTTTCTGATGGTCCCCAGGCTCCCCGCGGGGAAGCCCCAGGGATCATGTTGCCAGGTTTGGGAGCGCAGAGGAGGAGTCTGGAGGGCTTCCAGGAGAAGACACTCCTGCTGGCAGACGCGCTGCAGGGATTGACAGGTGAAGTCAGGGGACAAGGGTGTCTGTCACGGGGAGCTGCATGCACTTAAGCAGTGTCCAGTCTGCACAGTGATGCCTCGTCCTCCCTTCCGGACCAAGCCAGCGCCATCCTGGTCCCCTCATGCTGGTCCCCCTCTCCCCAGCCACCCGGCACATTCCTACTCTGGGTGCTTTTGCCAGCTCCCTGCTTTTTTCTCTCCGGGGGTGGTGTGGGGGGTGCAGTGTGTGTGTGTGTGTGTGTGTGTGTGTTGCTGGGGAGACTGTGTTGAGCGGCATCCCCAATTTATTTATTTTATTTATTTGTTTATTTATTTATTTTGTTTTTTTGAGACAAGGTCTCACTCTGCAGCCCAGGCTGGTCCTGAACTCACTACGGAGCCCAGGCTGGCCTTGGACTCAGGGCAATCCTCCTGTCTCAGCCTCCTGAGTACTGGGATTACAGGCAGAGTCCACCATGCCCAGCTTTATGTGGTGCTGGGGAATCGAACTCAGGGCCTTGTGCTTGCAAGACAAGCACTTTAACTGCTGTGCCCTTCCTCCAGCCCCTTCTGATTTAATTTTAAGACAGGATCTCGCTAAATTGCTAAATTCCCCAGGCTGGGATTAGTAATCCTCCTGCCTCAGCCTCCTAGAACGCTGGGATTGTGGAGCCTATCCAGCTCCTCCTCTTTCATATAGATTAAAGGGGAGAATTAGAGGGTTTAATGTATGTTCAGTGTCTACAATCATGATTAAAAAGCTGTTGTTTTAAAACACTAAGTCTTGCCGGGCTCAGTGGCACAGGCCTTTCATCCCAGCACCGGGAGGCTGAGGTAGGAGGATTACAAATTTGAGCCCAGCCTCAGTAATTTAGTAAGATCCTGTCTCAAAATAAAAATAAAAGTGGGCTGAGGATGTAGCTCAGGGCAAAGACCCTGGGATCGATCCCCAGTACCCCCCACCAAAATAGAAATCTGTTTAAAAGGCTCCTCTGCGCCAAATCCTCCTGGCAGCCCTGCGCCATCTGGCTGTCCCTAGGTCTTCTAGCCTGGCTCCCTGCTTTATGTGCTCTGTGCATACCGGCTTCCCAGCACACTCTGTGTCCATTCCTGCCTCCGGGCCTTTGTACTTGCTGTTTGCTCTGCTTTGGAATTTCTGACTCTAAGAATAAGCTTGACCTCTTACCTTACCTCCTTGAAGTCTCTGCTCAGCCGCCCCCTTCCCTCGGGCTATTTCCTAACCATCCTTTGGGATGAGGGGGAGAAAAAGGAGCATCGGTTCCTTTCTTATTTTTTAGACCTTCTGTAATTCGGGCTGGTCCTGAATTCAGCATGTAGTCTCGGCTGGCCTTGAACTCCCAGCAATCCTCCTGCCTCAGCCTCCCGAGTGCTGGGATTACAGGGACGTGCCATACGTCCGGCTCTGGCTGCCTTACTTTGATTCCTGGGTTTTATTTTTCCTGCCCTAGCTCTCTTCACATCACTTTCATCATCTAGCAGGTTTGAGGGGGAAGCTGTTGGCGTGTCAGTCTCCGTGAGGCGGGATTGTGGCTTCCTGCGCGTAGGCGCTGAGCCCCAGAGCGTGAGCCCACCGGGCATACAGGTGCGGGGCTTAGGCAGATGGCGGGTGGGCAGATGAATGAGTGAAAACCTCCAGGACTCAGGAGAGACAGCAGGGGACTGAGGTTGTGGGCACATGGAACAAAAGGGAGGGGCCTGGATGGACCCCTAAGAGAGGCCAGGTCCCGGGCCACTGAGCTTGGCCTCACCAGGCCGAGCCACCCGCAGCCACGCCCTGTGGTCCCTCCAGCAGGCACTGAGTGCGGGAGCCCTGCCAGGCTGACAGCCAGGCCTGGAAGAGTTGTGCTTTCCCCTCCGATCCGGGCACGGGGGCAGGATGTGTCTTGCGGCTGAGGAAGTGCCCAAGGAGTGGGCGTGGGGGCTGGGTGCTTGTCACCTTGGCTGCTGACCATCTTGGAGGCTGGAGTGGAAGTGCCTGGGGCAGGGGCTGGGGCGGGACTCAGAGTCACCCACTCTGCGTCACGCTATAAAACTTTATCCTGTGTCTCTGGGAACACAGCCGTGACCACGTCGCCACCCACGTGGACCTCAGGGGCCAGCCAGGCTGGTGCTCTGAGGCTGAGATGCCCGGACTGGGCTGCCCCACACAGAGACCCTGGCCTTAAGAGCAATACAGACAGGCTGGTTCCCTGCAGAGTGGGCAACACCAGTGCCCCCTTGCTAGGAGGAGGGTCCTAGGCTTGACCTTTTATTATTATTATTATTATTATTATTATTATTATTATTATTATTATTTTGGTGGTACTAGGAATTTTGAGCCTGTGAGCTTTGCACTAAACAATATTCCTCTACCCCCTCTTCTTTTTTTAATTTTAAGACAGGGTCTTTAGGTCTTTAGGTGATCCTCCTGCCTCAGCCTCCCAGAGTCTTGGGATTATAGGTCTGCACTTCTGGGCCTAGCTACCCAAGCTTCCCTGATCCCCACCTGTCCCTTCCCCTCCCTGCGAGGGCCTTTTCATGGTTGACCGTGTGCTGCCAGGTGTTTTTCTAATGACAGGCTGCAGCTAGGCTCCGCTGGAACAGAGACCAGGCCCAGAGGCCCAGTCCCTCCCAACCACAGGTCTCCTGCCTCCATCCTGGCCCCTCCCCCAGGGGCTGTGCCCTCCGCTGGGCTCCTCGGGTGGGGCAGGACAGGACCAGGACAGGGGCTGGGCCAGGCCTGTGTTCTCTGGTCCTGTCTTGGAATTTGGACCTTGGATGCTGGCCTCAGGTGTCTTCACGGCCTTGAGGGCTGTGGCCTGTCACAGATCCCTGAGAGCATGGGAAGAGAGACTTGATCATACTGGGGGGAGAGAGGGGAGGATCTAGTGATCCCAGGGCCTTTGTGCCCTGGCTCTTTTTGATACTGGGAATTGAACCCAGGGACTTCAAACTAAGATGTACTTCCAGCCTGTTTTTATTTATTGATTGATTGATTGAGACACTCTGTAGCCCAGGCTGATCCTGAACTCACTGGTATAGCCCAGGCTGGCCTTGGACTCAGAACAATCCACCTGCCTCAGCCTCCCAAATGATGGGATTATAGGTGTGTGCCACAACACCTGGCTTATGTGGTGCTGGGGAATTGAACTCTGGTACTTAGCACTTGCTAGTCAAGTGCTTTAGCTGCTGAGCCATTCCTCCAGCCCCTTGTTTTGTTTTTTCAGACTGGATTTCACTCTTTTTTTTTTTTTTTTTTTTTTGACAGGGTCTTGCTCTGTAGCCCAGGCTGGCCTTTTACTCACGTCAATCCTCCTGTCTCAGCTTTCTGAGTGCTGGGATTATAGACATGTGTCTCCATGGCTGGCTTCTATGGTGCTGTTGAATTGAACTCAGGGATTTGAGGCTGTTAGGCAAGTGCTTATTTATTTATTTATATTTTTAATTTTGTATTTTTTTGAGACACGATCTCACTCTATAGCCCAGGCTGGTTCTGAAATCACTGGTGCAGCCCAGGCTGGCCTTGGACTCACAGCAATCCTCCTGTCTCAGCCTCCTGAGTGCTGGGGTTACAGATGTGCACCACCATGCTCAGTTTATGTGGTGCTGGGGAAGCAAACCCAGGGCTACTTGCTGGGCAAACGCTTAACCGCTGTGCCATTCCTCCAGCTCTTTCTTTCTTTCTTTCTTTCTTTTTTTTTTGAGACAGGGTCTCACTTCATAGGTCTAGGCTGGTCCTCACTATGAAGCCAAGTTCACAGCATTCCTCCTGCCTCAGCCTTCTGCGGGTTGGGGTTACATGCATGGGCCACCCCGCTTCCCTGTGGCGTCGTCCCCTGCTGCCTTTCCTTGGGTCACTTCCTCTCAGCAGCTAGCCAGTGCCCAGCAGATCCAGAGGTCACAGTGGGCTGAGTTTCTCCTGGGAGTGACTCTGTTTGGAAACAGAGCTTAGGACAATGGCAGTGCCACCAGACAGAGTGGCTGAGGCTGTGTGTGGCCCAAACCAAGTCTGTCAAAGGCCTGCAGGGGTCGGAACTGGAACCCTGGCAGGCGGGGTGCTCAGGCCCCGGCGTCCCCAGCCTCCTGATCTGCTTTAGCTGGGGGTGGGGATGGTCCCAAGTCTTGCAGGATCACACCTGTGGGTCTGAGGGCTGGCCACAGGGCTGTCCCACCCCAGGGCCCTTCCACAGACCCGAGGTGCCATATTCTCCTGCTTCTGTCTGTCTTGAAATGTGCCTGGCACACAGGAGACCCAAAGAGGAACAGCAGAGGGCCCAGGCTGGTGCTTCATCACTGGCCCCCGGAGACAGACACGCTGGGACCTATGGACCCAGGGTGCCTCGTGTGGAAGGTTGGAGCCTTGCTGGTCTCCCGGCTTCCCCAGCTCTCACAGGGGCCTCTGAGGCCGCCAGACACACCCCCGGCAGGGGCCTGTCACCTCCTGGGCTGGTGGTTCCCGAGGTCTTCTCTCATTTGAGCCACTTCCCCTGAGTCCTGGCCTCAAAATCTGTTTTGTGGGGAACTTGAATGAAGCCAGAGTCACGGCCCGTCTGCTGTCACCACGTCACCCCCAGCAACCTCAACTGCTGACGCCTCTCCAAGCCCCAGTTCCCTCACCTGACAGCTGTCCCTATGGTCCCCACCCTCAGCAGGGGCCAGGATCATGTCCTGGCTTGGGGCCTGGGGAACAGTCTGTGGGCAGGAAGCCACTGGGTCGGGACTCACATTGGGAAGTGACAGCCTTCTGCCTGTCACCACGACGGTAAACATACGACATTCTAAGGGTGCCAGCTCCCGGTACCGCTCCAAGAGTGAGCCCCGTGTGCAGCACAGGCGCGAGCGAGGGGACAGCGGCGTGTGAATACTGGTTGGCTCCTCGCTGGACCGTGCCAGAGTGTGGGGACACGAAGGGAAACTGAGTCAGGGGCAAGAAGAAGCTGCATTATCTGCCCGACTTCTCTGCAGACCTCAGCCTGTTCTCCAGAAATAAAATCTGTGAGGTGTAAATGAAAAATGCAGTGAATGTTTACATTTTAAAGAATTTGTTATAGTAAAAGACACGTTGCTGGGCTGGGAGCCTTGCTCAGTGGTTAGAGCACTTGCCTAATGTGCAAACGTCATGGGTTCGATTCCCCAGCACCACATAAAATGTAGCTGAGTGTGCTGGTGCTGCCTGTAATCCCAGCAGTTGGGAAGCTGAGGCAGGAGGATCGCTTTGAGTCTGAGGCCATCCTGGGCTACATAGTGAGTTCAGGACCAGCCTGGACTACAGAGGAAGATCTTGTAAAAAAAAAAAAAAGAAACAAAAAGGATACATTAATATTCTTTAATATTCTTCAAAACACTCCCCTTTCCAAACTCACTAATTCACCTTTCTTTCTTTTTTCTTTTATTTTATGTTTTGAGACAGGGTCTTGCTCTGTAGTCCAAGCTGGTCCTGAACTTGCTATGGAGCCCAGGCTGGCCTTGGACTCACAGCAATCCTTCTGCCTCAGCCTCCCAAGTGCTGGGATTACAGGCGTGTGCCACCATGCCCAGTTTATGTGGTGCTGGGGTGTTGAACTCATGGCCTTGTGCTTTCGAGGCCAGGGCTCTCTCTACCTGCTGTGCTGTTCCCCACCACGGCAGATCACTTGAAAAAGGTCCATGAGGACACCTGGTCATGTTTTTACATGCCTACTTTTTTTTTTTTTTTTTTTTTTTTTTTTGGAGCCAGGGTCTAGCTCTGTAGTCCAGGCTGATCCCAAACTCACTATGTAGCTCAGATAGTCCTCAAACTCATGGCAACCCTCCTGTCTTAGCCTCCTGAACACTAGGATTATGCCACCATGCCCAGTTTATGTGCTACTGGGAAATCGAACTCAAGGCCTTGAGCATACTAGGCAAAGGCTTTAATTCTTCAGCCATGCCCTCAGCTCCTCTAGTCCGTTTTTGATTCTGAGCCAGGGACAAACTCAATTGTCCAAGCTTAGCATGAATTTGCAGTCCTCCTGACTCGGCCTCCTAGAGTGCTAGGATGATGGGTTTGTGCTTCCAGGCCTGGATGTAATTTTTTTTAAAAAATTGAGGTGATGGGAATGTAGCCAGGGTCTTTGATCTGAGCTAGCTTCTTTTCATTGTTTATCTCGAGACAGGGTCTCACTAAGTTGCTTAGTTGTGCAGGCGGAATTTGAGTTTGTGATCCACCTGCCTCAGCCTCCTACGATCCTGGGATGACAGGCTCATGCTCCTGGGCCCAGCAATCCATTTTTAAATTTCAGCATGCACCATGGATTTAAATCATGCCTTGTAATGATTGGAAAGTAAAGGAGGAGCAGCCTTCAGACGGGGAAGGCAGGGCTTGGACTCTCTTTGGAACTGCTGCTGGGGACCCCACCCATCTCGGGTGAGGTCAGCGCGGTGGAGGAGGTGGGCCTGGCCGCCAGGCTCAGCCACTAATCAGCAGGAGAGTCACCAGACTCCAGGAGGAACTCGTCAAGCTGCCACGGGACCCAGGAGGTTGAGATCTTCCCGTGACCCACAGAGGACACCCTGCGGTGAGATCTAGGTGCTGGGAGGCTGGGAAGGACATGTGGGACGGGATGAAAGCCACTTCCCCCAGATTGTGACACGTCCCCTTGGCCCCTGAGCTGGGGGTGTGAGGGCCAGGAGCCACTGTTATGTTCTGCATGCGGTGGCTTCCAGAGACAGCAGTTCCTTGCTCTGGACTCCAATTCCCTCCCTCCTGCGCACCCAGCCCAGCACCTGCTGCCAGGCCATGGTGCCTCCCCCAAGCAGCGCCTTGCGCAGATGCCGAGGGAGGGTGGGTTTCTCACCTGGATCCCAGCCAGCCCTCCCAGGGAAACGCCCTCAACAGCTCGTAAGTCATTGTGTTTTGAGCCCATGGCCTTCACGCTGAACTCTATCCACGTTATTTGTTTTCGATATTGACCCAAGGTTGCCTAGGCTGGCTTTGAACTGGTGATTCTCTTGCCTCCGCGTCCCAGTGTGCCGAGATTATAAAGCCTGCACCACTGGGCTTGGCAGCTTCTTGTTACTTCTGACAGACTTTATCCTTTCTGTGGCTACATGTCCTGCCTGGCCTGGGCCTCATCTCTCTTGCGCCGTAACAGCTACACACTGCTTGTTCCTTTCTGATGCATATTCATGGTGCTTCTTCCTGTTACAGGGCCTTTGCACAGTCAGTACCCTCTACCTGGAATGTCTGTCCAAGCGCCACTTTCTCAGGAAAGTCTTCTAGTCTCCGCTGTGCACCCCCAGTGGCTCCCATAAGAAAGCTGCAACATGATTCAGGCAAGTGACTCAGATTTACACAGGAATGTGAATTCCAAAAGGACCGGGTGTGTCTGTTTTGGGGGGGGGGGTCAGTGTTGTACCCCAGCATTGCCTGGAGGGGCTAGCACACAGCATAGACTCACCAAACATTTACCAAGTGCTACATGCAGCCCTCCTCATCAGACGGTTGGGGTTGTTCCCTGCAGGTAGAGAAGCTTCCAGAGAAAAGCTGCTCAGCCTTGAAGGCCCAACTGAGGAGAAGTTTTGCAGCTGCGCTCTGGGCCTCGTGAGGCCGACCTTCGCTCAGCAATCCTGGCATCCAGCTGAGGTGGGGGCTGCGCCCACTCAGGACTCAGGAAGGCCTCCTCTGTTCCTCTCAGAGGGCCTGGAGCTGGGTGGGGTGTGGGAGCAAGAGCCTGGCTGCGCCGTCCAGGCGGCTGCTCTCCATCTGGCCAGCTGCCTCCCCTGCTGCCCGAGGACAAGGGCCCCAGTGTCTGTTCGGCTCCTGGGCAAACAGCAGGCCTTTCTCTCCCTCCCCACTCAGTAGTGACCCCTTCCTGCCCCGGGAAGGGCATGGCATGACCTCTTCCTTCATCCGAATGTTCTAGAATCAGGCTGACCCACCCAGCCCCGGGAGCAGGTCCCATTTGGTGGGTGAACCCCCGTATTTGAGTGGTTCCTACCTCTGGCCAGGCAGCCTGGTTCTAAGCGCCTCCTCTTGCCAAAGTGGGTGTGGGATGCAGCTGGAGGCCAGGGCCCAGCCCAGGTGGACTTGACATCAGCCTCTCATCTGTCAGACAAAGCCTGCTCGTGCCTGGCCCTGCCCCCAGGACCTTTTCTGTCTGTTCCCCCCTTCCTCACCAGCTGGGGAGTGGGCGGCGTGCTCCCCGATGGCTAGCTAACTCACTCTTCTTGTTGGCAAGGGGGACTTCGAGACCATGGTACCCTCACAGAAGTCTCGCTGCTCCTTGTGGGTAAAGCCTTCCTCAGGTAGAGAGAAAAAGGGCACTCTGCTCCACAGGAACTCCCAAGATGCCTACCTGGACGGTGAGCTGCACTGACCCTGGAGGGGACAGAACCTCAGTTGGTCTCCTCTGGTGTCCCTGCCTCAGGCTGGGGCTGGGGGTGTGCTGCTCCCCGTAGCCCTCTCTCCTGGCGGAAGGGTGGCAGGCACTCCTCAGCCTGCCCAACTAGGCAGGGGACTTGTCTGATTTGGAGAGATCCTGACACAGTGACTTGAGGACTGCATAAGTCTGGGAGTTGGAGCTTGGCCTTGGCGACAGGGCAAGATGCTTGATTGGGAGGAAAAGAAAAAAAGATTTCCTGCCTTGTACAGGCTCTATGCTTGGTCACCCGTATAAACCAACATTTCAGTTAGGTTCTTTAGAGCTACAAGCGTTTCCTTTATTATTATTAATTTTTGAGACAGGGTTTCACTCCGAAGCTCAGGATGGCTTTCCTCTGGAGGGCTGGGCCACACCCGGCTTATGTGGTGCTGGAGAATCAAACTCGGGCACTCAGGGATTGACTTAGCAAGCACTTTAACCGCTGAGCCATCCCTCCTGCCCGAACCACTTCCTTTTTAAAAAAGAATCCTCAGAAGCAGGCAAACAGTGACAGTCACGAGCTGGGTGTGGTGACACAGCCTGGCATCCCAGCGCTGAGAGGCAAGAGGATTGCGAGTTCAAGCCCAGCCAGAGCAAATGAGTGCCTTGGCAAGACCCTGCCTCAAAATAATAATAAAAGAAAAGGGCTGGGGATGTAGCTCAGGGTGAAGGTCCAGGTTCAATCCCTAGTACCACAAGTATAATAACAATTGTACAACCAGAGTGTGTTTGCCCAGCCAGCTAAGTGCTTTGCGCTGGGTACTTATGCTGCTTTACCTGCACGGCGTGGGCCAGCCCGAGTCCGCCGGCTTCCTTGCCCTGGGCGCTCCGATCAGGTGATGCCGATGGAAGAGACGGGAAAGCTGTCGGTCACTCTATCAGTCCGCCCTCTGCCCCGCCCCACTCCACCCTGCTAAGCTCCGCCCCCTATGCCCCGCCCACCCGCCTCGCCTGCTCCAGTACGCCCCGCCCTGCTATGTCCCGCCCCACCACGTCCCGCCCCGCCCCCTGCTCCATGCTCAGGTTGGTCGCGGCTTGGCCAGAGGGCGCCTTGCCTTCCCCAGCGCCATGGCGCTGCTCCACCCCTGCAAGCTCCTGGCCCTGCCCACACCCTAAATGTGCTTTTTTGTTTTCCTGTAATTTTAGTTTTTATTAGGATGTGTTTGTAATGCATAATTACGTTCAAACAATTGCATTCAACTTGAGTTGAGGCATACACATACAGAATCTTAGTTGCGTTTACTTCCTCCTTCCCCGCCACCCTTCCACCTCTCCTCACCCCCCACTGCCTTCTCAGCGCTATGTCTGTGTTTCCTATCACATCTCCCTTCTAGGGCTCTTTAAAATACTTAGGAGCCTGGTGTGGTGGCACACGCCTGTAATCCCAGCATGCAGGAGCCGGAGGCAGGAGCATTGCCAGGAATTTGCAGTGAGCTACACACTGACTTCAGACCGTGTCTTAATTTTTTAAAAAATATTTTGAGTTTCTCACATATGAACCAGGTCCAGTGGTACAGACCCATAATCTCAGCAGTCTGGTAGGCTGAGGCAGAAGGATTGCAAATTTCAGCCCACTCTGGGCAAATTAGTATTTTTTCCTTCTCTCACTCTCTCTCTTTCTCTCTTTGGTACAAAGTCTCACTTTGAGGTTAGCCCAGGCTGGCCTTGGACTCATGGCAATCCTCCTGCCTCTGCCTCCTGAGTGCTGGGATTACAGGTGTGCGCCATCACACCTGGCTTATGTGGTGCTGGGGAATCGAACTCCGTACTAAACACTTGACATAGCGCTTTCTAGGCAAGCTCTCAGCCCCAAATTAATAATTTAGCAAGACACCTTCTCAAAGTTGTAGTTCAGTGGGAAGGCCATTGTTTTGATCCTGGTAGCACAAAGAAAAAAAGAAAAAGAACCCATAACCCCATGCAATATTTAACCAAAAAGGCCGGAACCCAAAGGGGATGGGACCAGGTTTCTTCAGCGACAGGAGGGCATCCTGCCGCAGCACAGGCTTAGCTTGTGCTTTATCAGCCTAGGTTCCGGGTCGAGTTATCTGGCAACATTCCCACAGTCTGTTCCCCTCCGGCCCTGCACGGAATCGGTCGTGGTCAGCAAACGTCTGAAATACTGCCTCCTTTTTCTTGGGCTCCCTGTGGCCCCATGGGGCAGGGCTGTAATCCCAGCGCTCTGGCAGAAGGATTGCCATGTCTGAGCCCAGCCCGGGCAAGTTATCAAGACCCTGTCTCAAAATCAAACAATACCACCAGTCTGGAAATGTAGCTCAGTGTGAAATCCCTGGACACACACAGACACACACACACAGACACACAGACACACACACACACACAAACACACACACACACACACAAGCACAAATGTGGGTATGTGAGTGTGCGCGTGTGTGAGGTGGGCTCCAGGGCCAGGCAGCCGTGCACACTTTCCCTGGCTGTGGCTGCTGTGGGCCGGGGTGCCCGCCCAGGGCAGCTGATGGCATGAGGAAGGAATTCTCTGGGAACCCCGGCGGGCCCAGGCTGGCACCCCTCCCACGGTGGTGACCTGACTGGGTGGCTGCCGGCACTGAGTCAGCCGTTCTGTCCGGCCCCGCCCCACGCCTCCCTGCCCTGCCATCCCGTCAGCAATGAGGGACAGAGGAAGAAGCCCTTGAAGACATCCTGTCACCTGCCTGGATCAGGATACTGTCACAGCCGGCTTGGGGGGAATGTCCATCACCTCCCCAGCTACAGAGAGAGGACTGTCAGAGCCAGGGTGAAGTCTGGAGCAGTGACACATGTACAGGGAGCACCCTGAGGCGACTGGGGAAATTGCTCAGTGGTAGAGAGTTTGCCCTGCATGTGCCAGGCCCTGGGTTCAATCACCAGCACCATAGATGCAGGGAGGACCCAGAGAGACAGAGAGGCCTTGCCTCATGCCAAGTCAAACAGCAGAACTGGAATCAAGTCTGCAGGAGGCGGCTGTTTGGTGGGGGCAGGGGGGAAAAGGGACGCTGCTGGAGGAAGCTGGGGTTCAGAGCTAGTGACCCCTGCCCGTCCTCCAGGCCTCCCGTGTTAATGTCCTCTTCTGAGTCCAGGGAGAAGATAGTTCGCCTCTCCCCACTCTCCTTTGGGGCTCAGAGTAGACTGAGAAGGCAGGAGGTGGACTTCCAGGGGGAGGGGCTCCTGCTGGGAAAAGGAACTTGAAGATGATCTTTTATATTTACTTATTTGTTTATTACTGGAGATTGAACCTATAGTCTTCATATTGAGTGTCTCAGTTTTTTTTTTTTTTTCTATTTTGCAACAAGATCTTAAATTACCCAGGCTGGACTTGAACTTGCAATCTTCCTACCCCAGCCTTCCAGAGTGCTAGATTTACGGGAGTGTACTGAGTTTGGGATTTCTGGTCAGCAGAAACCATCTCTTCTGAGAGGCTCCCTTGGGAGATGGGGCTGGTGGTACTGGGAGACACCTAGTCCTTGAAGTTGACCAGTTACCATGGGGATGGTGATAACACCCTCTTTGGGCCTAAACCTGGCCCCATGTTAACAGTGTCCCACTCAAGCCACTCAGGAGAGGTGGGGCTGTTGGTTTTCCTTCCTGACTCTTCAGAACGTCATTGAAAATTCTTTGCCCTCTATTCAGGGACCCCAGGCGTTCGACACCCCAAAATGGAGCTCCTACAATCTCTCTAGATTTACCTTCTGATATGATTTGTACACTTTACTGTCTTTCCTCTTAATAGTTCACAATCCACATAGATTTTTATAATTTTATTTTATTTTTTTGTGGTACCGGGGATCAAACCAGGGCTGTCACACTGAGCTACATCCATACCTTATTTTGATTTTAATTTTGAGACAGGGGTTCTGCTGAGTTGCTAAGTTGCCCAGGCTGGGCTCAAGCTTGCTATCAGTCTCCCAGAATACTGGAATTTTTTTTTTTTTAAACAATTGCACTTCCTCAGCCACAATTCCAGTACTGGGCTTGTACCTGTAGGTGCTCTAACACCGAGCTACATCTCTAGCTCCTTGTTTTATGGTTTTATGGTATGTGTTCAGTACTGAGGATACAATCCAGAGCCTTTACCCTAAGCTATGTCCTCAGATCACTTACTGTTATTTAATTTTGAGATAGAATCTCCCTAAATTGCTAAATTGCCCAGGCTGGGCTCAGACATGTAATCCTCGTGCTTCAGTCTCCTACAGAGCTGAGATTACAGGCCTGTACCATTGGGCCTGGCTAATTTACTTTATTTTTTTAATTTTGAGACAAAATCAATCATGTTAAGTTGTCCAGGTGGGACTGGAATTTATCATCCTGCCTCAGCCTCCCACACTGTTGGGATTACAGGTAAGTACCACTGTGCCCTGCTCTGAATTTTTTCTTTATTTCTTATTCCCAATCCCCTTTTTCTTCCAGACAGTGTCTTGCTTTGTGGTCCAGACTGATGCTGAACTCACTACGCAGCCCAGTGTGGCCTAAAACTCATGGCAGTCCCTCTGCTTCAGCTCCCCGAGTTCTGGGATTTTAGATGTGTCCCACCATGCCAAGCTGTGATGTGGTGCTGAAAAATCGAACCCAGGGCTTTGCACTTGGTAGGTAAGTGCTCTAACTCCTAGACTACACCCCTAAACTCCCTCCCTCTCTTTTTTGAACTTTTCTTAAACTCTAGCCCAGAACCTAGGTGGATAACAGCTCACTTGCTAGAAGCAGGTGCCAGAGGCCCAGGGGATCCTACAGAAACAGCATGGGCCTTGTGTTCCAAAATATATTCCTAGAAGCAGTGTGTGTAGCGGGGCCAGGCAGCAGTATCCTTCCAGGGACGTAACCGTAGGGCCTGCTTGCCACCTGAGTAATTCTGGTTGGCATTGCACAGAGGCTGGGGGAGGGGGTGCAGCAGTCTGGGGATGGAACAGAGAACCAAGGGCATGTGCTCTGGGACTTATGTGCCCTAAGGGCACTGGCCTCCAATTCCTGGCTGTGAGACCTTAGCTGAGTTATGGTAAGTACATGGACCCCTGGACATGACTAGGCAAATCGTAAGTATAGCTGCCAGGACAGTGTTTCTAACTGAGCCCTTTTGACCCTCATTGTCTGATGGAGAAAAGACACCTAGGCCTTTTGGGAAGCCAATCAGAGCCTGGTGCCCTTTTCTTTTGTTGAGACAGGGTCTCACTCTGTAGCCCAGGCTGGCCTTAGACTCACGGCAATCCTCTTGCCTCAGCCTCCTGAGCACTAGATTGCAGGTGTGCACCACCATGCTCAGTGCTGGAGAGCTGAACTCAGGGCCTTGAGCTTGCAAGGCAAACACTTAAACTACTGTGCCATTCCTCCAGCCCTATAAATATATATTTTGAGACAGTCTTGCTCTGTAGTACATGCTGGTCCTGAAGTCACTATGCAGCTCAGGCCTCAAACCCATGGCAATCCTCCTGCCTCAGCCCCCTGAGTGCTGCGACTACAGGCGTGCACCACCACAGCTGGTTTACCCATTTTATTTTTTTGACTTTGAGACTGGATCTTGCTAAGTTGCCTGGGCTGCACTTAAAACTTGTGATCCTCCTGCCTCAGTTTCCCAGAATGCTGGGATTCTCAGGCCTGCATCTCCAGGACCCGGTTATACTTTTTCTTTCTAAACCAAGGAAGGAGGGAAGGCCACCGAGCAAGTGAAATTGCCCCAGGTTCTGGCCTTTCTGGTGAGGTTTCGGAAGTGGACAGTGTGCAGGCAGCCCAGCTAGTGTCACCTAGTGCACAGTACTGAGCTGAGTTAGGGGCTCAGCTTCCGCTTCGGCTTGCCAGGGACCTGCTGTGTGACCTCAGTATTTGGCCCTCCTTCCCAGGGCTTTTTGGGGTTGTCTTTTTGACAAAGTAGACTGGATACGTTCCCGCCCCCTCGCAAACTGCAATTTGCAACTCATTTGATAAATTTAAAAAAGCAACTTGGTTCCAAGCAACATTAAAACAAAACAGCTGAAACCCAGTGCAAGGTCTGGGAAGTGCCTACAGGTCATCGGTATTGTTTTGCAAACCTATTGTTTTCCCGCTTACCGAGAAGGTTGTTTTTATAATTGTGGGCTCTGGTGCGCGAATTGTACAACGTGGGCCTTTGTGGTCCTGGAACTGTCCTCCCTCCCTCTTTGGCGGGGGGTTGTTTAAACATGCGTGCGCGTGTACACACACACACACACACACACACACACACTCACCAGGGGCTCTCCTGTCCCGTCCACAGCTGTCTCTTGGCTTGGTCCACCCGTTCCCCTTCTTCCAGCCTCTGACTCGAGACCCCTCCTTTCCTGTCTCCCAAGCGCCCCCAGCCTACCCCTCAGGAAGTGAAGGGAGAATTCTGAAGGCTGTAACTGTGACCCCGTGGGGGTGGCAGTGGCCGCGCTATCCCCGGAGTCCCAATATAAGCACGAGGAAACCAGCACTCCGGCATCGGAGGGACAGAAGCGAGAGTAGCGACGGGGACAGGAGTCCGAGGGCAGGACGTGGCGGCGCCTCGGCAGGTCCCTCCCAGAGGGCCCACACCCGGCGTGTCACTGCGCTCGGGCGCGCCAGCAGCTAGCGAAAGTCATCGTCCCTCCCTAACCTCTATTTTTTTTTTTTTTTTTTTTTTTTCCCTTTCTGGCAAGACCGGAGCCCGGAGCTTCGGAGCCAGCGGCCGGGGCGACTCGGAAGTTGGATCTCCTTACGCAGGAATGCGAAGAGAGAAAAATAAATAAATAAAACCCACCCCCTGGCTTCATTTCAAGCGGTGTCGCGCCGCGTACAGGCTTTTCGGGGTGACAAAAATGACCTCCGATCCGCGCTGGAAGGGACGAGCGCGTGTCCGGGGGCCAGCCGGCGATCGGCCGCGCGGTGGCCGTCCCAGGAGCGCGCGGCGCCGGGCGCGGGGCCGGGGCGCGACCGGGGCGTCCGGGGGTCCCCGGGGCGGGCGGCGCGCGGCGCACGTGGTGCCGGCGGGCGTGGCGGCCCCGCCCCCGGTCGGCATTTGCATGTGCGCGCGGCGGCCCCGCACTTCCTGCTCCGCGGGCGCCGCAGGTACGCGCGGGCCGGGCGGCGGGCGGCGGGCGACGAGCCGCGGTCACCTCCTCCGCTGGCCCTCGGGTGGCGCCGCGCCTGGTCGCTGTCGGGGGCCGCCCCGGAGCTCCGGCCTCCTCCGCCCTGCGCCGCCCCGCGCCCCGGAGGGCCGCAGCCATGAGCGACATGTCCAGCTTCCTTCACATCGGGGACATCGTCTCCCTGTACGCCGAGGGCTCCGTCAACGGCTTCATCAGCACTTTGGGGTGAGTGAGCCGGGAGCGCGGGCGCGGACGGGGAGGGAGCGTCCGGCCCGGCTTGGTGCGCCACCTCGAAGGGGACCCGGGCGTCCCCAGCCTCGGGGGAGCCAGGGGACCCAAGGGACGCGGCTCCCCATTCTCTAGGGAAAGGAAGTGAACTGTTTGCTCAGGTAGCAGCCGGGCGCCCTGAGACTTGGCTGGAGGCGCCCAGCTCCTTGGAGCCGCCGCCCTCGGGCGCGCTCCTGTGCTCATTGAGGGGACCTCGGGGCGACACTTCCTCTGCAAGTGGCCCTGGGGTGAGCAGGTGGGTGGCGGGGCCTGTATTGTGGCGAAGGCACCAGGGTCAGGCTGGCGTGCTGTGGGAGTGGGCGGGCCCAGCCTGGATGGAGCCCGGAGCCCCCTGGCTACCCACCCCGTGGCGCCCTCGAGGGGTCGCACCTTCTGTCCCCTGCTCGCTCCGAGTCCTGCCCTGCTTCCGTAGGACAGTCTTCTTGGCCCTTCTCTACTAGGCGGCCCAGGTCCTGGCTGCCTGCCCCCCTTCTCCCCGCCTCTCCCCGTCAATTTCCTGTTCAGCTCATCTGGCGCCTTTGGGTCCCTGGTCCCAGGTTCTCTAGAGCACTTTACAAACATTAATTAATTCTGGTCCCCACCCCCAGAGTCTGGGTTGGATAAACAGAGAATCAATTTCTGCCCTTGGAAAGGGCCCGGCGTGCAGTAGGAGTAGGGCAGGAGCAAAGTTAGGCAGAGAGAATGGGTTGATCGTCCCGCAGCTCGGGCGACGCTGGGTATGGGGTAGAGTCTCCTGCCAGGCCCAGGCAAGGCCCTGTTCTTCTGTCCTATTTCCAGTCTGAGGGGCTTGTGTTCATTTGTCCCACCCAGCTGCACTTCAGGGTCAAGCCCCCTCCTCGGAGCAGCCCACTCTGCTGGACGCTGCAGGGCCTGTGGTGCCTCCTCCCCAAGGGCTGTGGAAGTCAGGGAGGCACCCAGCTGCCAGCTTTAGTCCCTGTGGAAAGGGAATCCTGACAGGGGCACCCCAGGGGGGTTCTGACTGGGAATCCCAGCATTTCCTGCTTCTTATCTTTGTACCCTCAGGCACTCCTGTTCCTTCTTGTTCAGATTGGGAATCCTGGCTTCTCCTCCATCTGGTTTCCCCTAGCAGAGAGGGGTGCCACATCGGGGCCATCATCTGGCCAGGACTCCCCTAGGAAGCAATGGCTAGACCCTGCCTGCGGGGACCCCAGGTCCTAGCGTAGTAGGTACACAGGGAAAGGGGAGAGGGGTGAGAAGTGACCCTGGGAATTTGCAGGGGGGAGCGGAACATTTCATCTGTGGCTTCGTGCCTGGCCCAGGGCTAAGCACACAGTAGGTGCTTTTGATGCACCTGTGAGGTGTAACAGGGCCAAGGGAAACATCTTATTCCCTCACAGGGCCCCTCTGTTGCCCCCCTGACCTAAGTTCCTCCTAACCTGGTCCTCCATGTGACTGACAGGTACTGCTTCCTCCAGTTCACTTGGACCTCAGGGCAGGTTCCCATGAGCTCTGAGAGCTTTTCTTCCCATGGGACCCTCCCTCTGCACAGACCTCCCACAGGAAGGCCACCCACTGCTAACTCAGGAATGTGCCTGGGATTCCCTCACCTCCCTCTGACGTCCTTGAAGCCCCCTGCAGCTCCGGAGCCTGTTGTCTCCTGCCCGTCTCTGCCTTTGCTGGGGTGGCTGTCATTATCAGCCATCCTCTGCCTGAGTCAGTCTGTCCAAGTCTTCGCACAAGGCGGTCCCTTTGAAAAATCAGATCCGCATCCCCCGGGCAGAATTAACCCTTCTTCCAGGAGGCTTTCAAGCAGCTCTGTGCACCCTTCTCCGCGTCAGCCAGGTTCCCTGTGGGCCCATCTAATGCCGGGCATTTTGCCAGAACTGACTGATTAATGACACCATTCACATGCTTAGCGCCAAGGAGCAGGCGCTGTCCTGGGCGCTGGCGACTCGGAGGTGAATAGGGAAGCTGAGCTTCCATCTTCTTGGAACTTCAATAACCACTTGTGGCTTTATCATCTCTTAAACAGTTGGCAGAGGGGCTGGAGGAGTGGCACTGTGGTAAAGTGCTTACCTTGCAAGCTCAAGGCCCTGCGTTTGATTCCCTTGCACCACATAAAGCTAAGCATAGTGGTGTATGCCTATAATCCCAGCGCTCAGGAGACTGAGGCAGGAGTGTTGCTGTGTGTGTCCAAGGCCAGCCTGAGCTACAAAGTGAGTTCAGGACCAGCCTGGACTATAGAGTGAGACCCTGTCTCAAAAAAAAAAAAAAAAAAAATTGTCAGAAATATAGGCCTCCAGACCCTGTGCTCAGTTCTACTGAACCCAAAAACACAAATTTTACTTTTTTTTTTTTTTTTTTTTGAGACAGGATCTCTCTCTGTAGCCCTGGCTGGTCCTGAACTCACTATGGAGCCCAGGCTGTTCTTGGACTCATGGCAATCCTCCTGCCTCAGCCTCCCGAGTGCTGGGATTAACAGATGTGCACCACCATGCTCGGTTTAATGTGGTGCTGGGTGACCGAACTTATGTACTGAGCACTTGCTAGGCATGTGCTTTAACCGCTGAGTCATTCCTCCAGCCCCCAAATCTTCCTTTTAATAAAGTCTGTAGGGCATTGGTGGGTCATAGTGTGAGAAGCATTCTTCTAGTCTCTGGTCTCTGTAGACATGGTCTAGTTTCATTCATTCATTCTTTTTTTTTTTTGAGACAAGGTCTTGCTCCATAGCCCAGGTCTTTCTTTTTTTCGGTGGTGGTGGGAGTGGAGAATGAACTTGGGGCCTTTGCACTGAGCTACATCCCCAGTTCCTCTTTCTTTCTTTCTTTTCTATTTTTTTGAGGCACGGTCTCGCTCTGTAGCTCAGGCTGGTCCTGAGCTCACTATGGAGCCCAGGCTGGCCTTGGACCCAGCAATCCTCCTTCCTCAGCTTCCCGAGAGCTGGGATTACAGGCATGTGCCACCACGCCCGACTGGGGAATTGAACTCAGGTACTTAGTGCTTGACATAGTGCTTGCTAAGGCAAGCGCTTTAACCACTGAGCCATTCCTCCAGCCCTGTTTGCGTGTTTCTTTTTGTGTTGTACTGGGGTTTAAACCTACGGCCTTCACATGGAGCTACATCCCTAGCCCATTTTTATTTTGAGACAGGGTCTCGCTAAGTTGCCCAGGCTGGCCTTGAACTTGTGATCCTTTTGTCTCAGCCTCCCAGAGTGATAGGCCTAGCTCCTCGGCCCTTTTTTATTTTATAATTTTGAGACAGGGTTTTGCCAACTTACCCAGGCTGGGTTAGCATTTGTGATCTTCCTGCTTCTGCCTCCCAGAGAGCTAGGGTTACAGACATGCACCCTCACCGGGTCTATCTCTGTCCTTTGCTCAGGTCCCCACTGCTTCCTTGGAGGGTTCAGGCCTATGATCTTGAACCTGATATGACTGAACTCCTGGGCTAGTGCAGCACCCACTGTGTGGTGTCCAGCAGGTACCCAGGGAGGGCTAGAGGAAATGAATTTGTTTAAGGCAGGAGTGGTCTTGGTGGGCAAAGGGCCTGGCCAGCCGGGGATTTAGAAAGGGGCACTTCCCTGTGGTAGGGAGTCTGGAGCAGCCTTCAGATTTGGGCCAGAGCTCCCCGGCTGAGTGGAGGCAGCCAATTAGAGCCTCCTGGGTAATTAGTGCTTGGTGGAGATTGTACATTAACTTGGCTGGGAGGACGGGAGGGGTCTGGGAGTGGATCCTGGAGCCAGCTGCGACTGCGGCTGGCAAAGGAAAGCAAGCCTACGCCTGTTCTTGGCAGGAAAGTGCGGTCAGGGCCTTGCCTCGCCCCCTGCCTGGGTGCCGAGAGCCGAGGCAGGGCTGGGTGGCTAATCAGGCCAGCCAGAGGTGGAGGATTTGCTGTGGCTCCAGGCCAGTGACTAGGACTGGCCTTAGGAATGTAGGGTGGACACTCCAGGATCTCACAATTCAGTCCCCTGAAGAGCTTTCAAGTGGCGCAGGTGGCCCAGACCTACAGGGAGTGAGTTGGGTGAGTGCAGGTAAACTTGCCTTTTTTTTTGAGGCAAGGTCTCACTTTGTGGCCCAGGCTGGTCCTGAACTCACGATGGAGCCCAGGCTGGCCTTGCACTCTTGACAATTCTCCTGTCTCAGCCTCCTGAGTACTGGGATGACAGATGTGCGCCCCCATGCCCAGCTTATGTGACGCTGGGCAATCAACCCAGGTACTTAGCACTTGCTGGGTAAACACTTTAACCCCTGAGCCATTCCTCCAGCCTCCCTCCCCCAATTTTTTTTTAAAGACTGGTTCTTGCTCTATAGTCCATCTGGTCTTAGACTTACTGTATAGCCTAGTCTAGCCTCAAACTCATGGCAATCCTACCTCAGTCTCCCGAATGCTGGGATTGTAGGTGTGCATCACTGCTCCTGGCTAATTTTTATGTAGTGCTAGGGGATCAAACCCAGGGCCTTGCCTGTTAAGGTGTGTGCTTTAACCGCAGGGCTATGGCCCTGGCCTGTGAACTTGGCCTTGAAGGTGAGCTCCTGGCATTTGTCAGAGTGCTTCTTCCTCCCTGCTCCTTGGCTACTCTAGAAGCACCACTGGGGTCCCTCACAATCTCTGGATCTGGATTCTCCACGTTGAGGGAGTCACAGCGAGGATTCCCTGTCTCCTTCCATCCCAGCTGCTCTCTGGGAGGTGGGTCATGAGGGGAAGCCCCAGGTTGGGCTCCTTGGGTGCTTCTGGGCAGGCCTGGCCTTCTCAGAACATGGTCCTGTAGGTTTGCATATTCTGTTTTTTCTTTCTTTCCTTTCCTTTTCTTTTCTTTCTTTCTATTTTTTTGAGACACAGTCTTGCTCTTTAGTCCCCGCTAGTCCTGAACTCACAATGTAGCCCATGCTGGCCTTAAACTCACCCCAGCTGCCCTGCCTCAGCCTCCTTAGTGTTGGATTACAGGTGTACAGTGCCACACCTGGCTTCCCCTGCTGGAGCATTAAACTCAGGGCCTTGCTAGGCAAGCACTCTTAACTGCTGAGCTGTTCCTCCAGTCGCAGTTTGCATATTCTCTAAGGCCAGGTCCTGCACCACACACTGATCGTACTGGCATCTCTAGGGGTGGGGCCTGGCCGTTGGATGCTTTAAAAAATCCCCTGGTGATTTTAGCGCAACTCAGGGCTTGGATCCTGAAACGGGAACTGAGAGCCCTCCCAGGCTGAGAGTGTGTGGAGGCTACCTCTCTGCCCTCATCAGACTGGATTAAGTCATTCAGCACACACGTATTGAGCACCTACTGTGTGCCAGGCGCTGTGGGAGATACTGGGTAATCAGTAGTCACCAAGACAGATGCTAGCTTTTTACATTCTCTGCGGCAGGGTGACTCGTAAGGGTTCTTGAGCTTTAAGTCCCTGAGACACATGTAATTCCACGGGATGGGACGGCCCCTCCCGTGCTGGCCACATTCCTCAGGCAGATTTCAGACCTGCCTTGGTTTTCATTTACCTGTGATTTCACTGGAAGAAGACACTTGACTTCAGTTCTGGAGCCCAAGGTAGGGGATTGACCTCAGCTAGTCTGCTCCATGCCATGTAGCTTTTGGGGAAAAAAAAATCTGATTAAAAAATAATTTATGTCCACAGAGAAAATTTGAAAAACTCAAATAAAAATGATCTGGAATATCTTTGTAGATTATATTAATATCCCTCGCAGCCCGTCCAGACTTTGGTAGTCACACATAAACGTTTGCTGATGTTACGGAGCTGTGTGCGTGGCGTGGCACCCTGCAAGCTTTGGAGCCAGCGTTGCTGTGGGAACAGCCTCTCTGGGACTCAGCATTGGCGTCATTTCTAGGTTTTTCCTGTTGTAATCTGCTGGGACATCCCAGTGCCCCCTGTCTGGGTCCACGTTCTGTGAGCCTTTGAAGATGACTTTTTAAAAAATCTTAGTGGGAATGGGGATCGAGCCGAGGGTGTAAGCACTGAGCTACATCCCTAGTTTGTTCTCTTTTTTTGGAGACAGAGTCTGTTTCTGTAAGCCCAAGCTGGTCCTGAACTCACTATGGAGCCCAGGCTGGCCTTGGCCTCACGGCAATCCTCCTGTCTCAGCCTCCCGAGTGCAGGGATTACAGGTGTGCACCACCACGCCCAGTTTATGTGGTGCTGGGGCATCAGCTCAGGTACCTAGCACTTGCTAGGCAAGTGCTTTAACAGTTGAGACACTACTGCAGCCCTGTTTTTGATTTTTGATATCAAGGCAGGGTCTCAAAAGTTGCTAAGTTGCCTAGACTGGGCTAGAACTTTTGATTCTCCTGCCTCAGCCTCCCAGCTGCTGGGAATAGGACTGTAACCCCGCTGGCTCCGTGTCACACGCTTGTGAGTGGTTCACCGGATGAAGGTGAGGGCAGCCTCTGCGCCGGGTGGCGGTGGGGTGCCGGGAGGGAGGCTGTCCCGGAGGTGGGAGGACAGAAGCCGCCCCAGGCTCTCGCTGTGGAACTGCTGAGTCTCAAGCTGCGCCCAGCTCCTCGGCCCTGAGGATCCTGCTGTCACCACTTGCCCACACTCTGCCCTGACCTACATTCCTGACCCCACGTCCCCTCCCTGGTTCGGTCCGTGGGGCGGTGGCTGGGGCTGGGGGCGGGGACACACCGGCTTGCTGCTTCAGCTGAGGGGAAGTTTCTGGGTTTCGGTGATACATAGCTCTCACATAGGAGTCCCTGCAGGCTTCGCCCCTTGTGGGCGTGGCCGGGGGAGGGGCATCGGGAGGGAGGCAGAACTCAGAGCCCCCGGTGCGGCAGGCTGGGGGCGCACTGGGCCCAGACATTGCAGGGGGGTGTCTCCTGGGACGATGGGACTGTAGGTGGACTGAGGAGTCCAGTGTGCACAGTGCTGCATGGCTCTTTTGGCTAGCAGGTGAGCAAAGCCTCAAGGGGCAGCGCCCACATCTCAGCCCTAGGGCAGGCACAGGTGCTCCAGGCAGGCACCTGTTCATATTTGGTTAGTAAATCCTGGCCACCAGTAGCCCCTCCCCCAGCTTGCGGGAGAGCCAGCCCTGGAGTCTCCAGTATCTGAATCTGGAATATGAGGTGACAGGGGCTGTGGGTGGGAGAACTGAGTCTCTTGAGACCATGATGATGGTGACGCAGCTGCTGCTGAACTACAGGTGGTCCTGGCCTTCATCTGTGCTGTCCCTTAACCCACCTGACCACCAGCTGAGGCCTGTGTATAATTCAGGAAAAGGACAGGAAACTTGTTCTCTCTCTCTCTCTCTCTCTCTCTCTCTCTATCTCTCTGTCTCTGTCTTTCTCTCATTTATGGTGGTGCTGGGGATGGAGTCCAGGGGCTACACACCGAGCTACATACCCACACCATCTTTATTTTTGAGACTAGATCTCTATGAGATCTCTTTGAGACTAGCCACCATGTTCCCCAGGCTGGGCTCGAACTTGGAATTTCTCCATATTTGCTGTAGCTATGTTTTGCTGAAGTCTTTTGTGGTAAGTGAACGGTATCTTTATTATATGTCCTTATGAATAAGGATATGCCCCTGTGTAATCACAGTGCTGTGAGCACACCAATCAATTTCCTGATAGCTTCCAGTGACCAATTCGTAGTCAAATTGTCTGTGACCGCTGATTTCTTTGAGTTAGGAAAGAAGTAGGGCCAGGCATGACTGTCCAGGCAGTACGTGTCTCCCAGGTCCCCCGACACCTCTGACCTCCCCTCTAATCTGGGCCCTCCCACCTTCCACCTGCTCTTCCACCACGCTTCTGAGTTTCTGCAGGTAGGGTGAGGCCTGGGCTGTCACACCTTCTGGGTTTGTCAGGCTGCCTGGCCCTGGTTTCCCGGAGAGCTGTGTGGAGTCTGCCCCAGAGCAGGCTGGGCCCGGGAGTCACCATAGCTCCTCTGCTGACTGGGCAGGCTGGGCAGCCTGTTCCAGGTGCTGGGGCATGCGTGAAGCACAGGCAGGTGGGTGCCTCTGGCAGGTGCTTTTCTGTCCCTTTTCTCAGCTCTTCTGAGGCATCCAGCGGCGTTGTAGAGACCCTACCTAACACCTGCTGCAACCCACCTGACCCTGAGCCGGAAACCCAGGCCTGTGGGCAGAGACGGTGCCTTGAGCGCTGCCACACGTGCTGGGGACCGTGATTTCTGTTGGGCCAAGTTTAGTCAATTCTGCTGTCCTTTGGAGAGATTCTCAGGGTGCCTGAGTGTGTGGTTTATTGTCTCTTCTAGGCTTTGAGCTGTCAATGCATGAGCCATACTCTTTTTAAAAAATAAAATAAAATATAATAAACATGAGCATGGGGCCGGGGGCACAGCTCAGTAGTTAAAGTGCTTGCTTAGCAAGCACAAGGCCCTGGTTTCGATTCCCAAGTACCATGTAAGCTGGGTGTGGTGGTGCAAACCTGTCATCTCTGCACTTGGGAGGATGAGGCAGGAGGATTGCCATGAGTTCGAGGCCAGCCTGGGCTACATGGTGAGTTCACGACCAGCCTGGACTACAGAGTGACACTGTCTCAAAAAAAGGGGGTGGTACTGAGGATGTAGCAGAGTCCCTGAGTTCAAATCCCAATACCCCCACCCCCCAACGCACACACAGTGTGTGTATTCTTTCCATATTCTGCCTGGCCCCTTGGGCAGCACAGGGCGGATCCTTGGTAAGATAGGTAAAGGAAAGGGCTGTATTTAATGACCCACAGATTAACCTCTGTTCTCTGGTGAGCCAGAGTCCCTAGGCCTTGAAGCTGGGTTCCTCTTCCAGCATTCTTACACCCTCTCAGCAGGTGTGACTGTAGGCATCTGTAGAGGGTCTCCCAGGTCCCCTCCCACTCATCAGCAGCCCATTCTGCTGGTGTCACTGTGAGAAGTGGCCTTCTCTGGGGTTTGCTTTGATCCATTGTTGGTAGCCAGCATCACTGGGGAGGGGCAGTGGCCCAAGCTGGTGGTCAGGATGCCTGGATCTGTTCCAGTGGCGGTTCCATTAGCTCCTGCAGCCCGGGCTGATTAGTTTCCCCTCCACAACCCAGTTTCCACAGCTGGATTGAGGAGGGGAAGCTCCTCAGGCCCCTGGATTTCCCCAGGCTGGGACATCCCTGTGCTGGCGGCTGTGCTGGTGGCTAGGCTGGTAGGTGCAGGTTTGGATGGGACTACCTGATAGTCACCTGCCCCACTTCCATCAGCTCATTCTTCCTCCTCCTTATCTCCTCTCTCCAGACTGCAGGCCCGCTCCCTTCCCAGGGCTTCCACCTGCATCTCAGAGTCCATTAGTAGCAGTGGGGCCACCCAGGCCCGGGGGAAGCTCTGTTCCCCTCTCCTCTGTAGATCCCAAGGGCATTGCAGGGATGCACCACCTCCCTGCTGTGCTAGAGCAAGGACTTCTCCTTAGGAGTCTGGGATGGCCCAGCTCAGGCCTCCTGCTGAGACCTCTCACTGCCAGGCCCCCTGGGACTGTCCAGTGCAGGCCCACACTGGCCTTGTGTCTCCCAGTGGAGGTTCCAGGTGGGACTGTCCTCAGGTTGAATGCTGCTGGCCCACAGGGTCTGGTCGGGAGGCTGGTGCGCTGCTGTGGACATGTGATCCCCGGCTCTGGGGCACTCAGTGAGGTGGCCTTGAGCTTCCTGAGGCGGGGACCACCCCAGCACAAAGTCGGTACCAAAGGAAGTCTTGTTCAGTAGATGAAGCCTGGGTCCAGGCGCAGGGCCCAGGCCTACAACCCCAGTTGGGGAGGCTGAGGAAGGAGGATTCCAAGTTCAAGTCCAGTCTAACCTATTTAGCCAGACCCCATAAAAAAAAAAAAAGTGTTGGGAGTGTGGCAGAGTGCTAAAACAGCCCAATAAGGTTCCATCTCCAGTGTGCGAGTGGCAGGGGAGGGGACAGGGACCAGGCTGTGGTTGCATTTGACTAGCTGTGTGTCCAGGTGTTAAGATTAGAATCACTACCAGATGTAAAAGTGATTTTCTAAAATTCCGCATCTCAGAGGGTCAGTTCTCAGCTTGTTCTCTTTCTCTTGTCCTATTTTTGGTGGCACTGAGCCACATCCCTAGTCCTTTTAACATTTTTTATTTTTATTATTTCTTTTAATCTTGAGACAGAGCCTTGCTGAGTTGGTGAGTTGAAAATTCTGCATCCCAACTTGCCATCTCCTGCCTTAGCCTCCCAGGCAGCTGGCATTCAGGTGTGTGCCCCTCCAGGTGGGTTCTCGGAACTGACCTTAGCTGTGAGCTGAGGGACAGACCTAGGGTGGACATGGGCAGCGAAGAGGCAGGATTTGGAGGAGACTCCAGCAGGAGTAAGGGGGAGGGTGCAGGACAGCAAGGTCTGCAGGCTGGTGCAGGAAGGGCTGGAGGAGGCCCTTCTGGGGACCTCGACCAGGGACTTAGACTAGGAACTCTGCCCAGAAAGTGTAGGACGGGGGTAGACCTCCCTCCTCTCTGCCCGAAGTGCTCCCAAGCAACCTGTCGTGGTGACAGCACAAGGTGTATACCTGTGGCTGGGGTTATTTATTTATTTAGAGAGAGGGTCTCCCTCTGTAGCCCAGGCTGGTAGCCCAGGCTGGTCTTGAATTCACTGGTGTAGCCCAGGCTGGCCTTGGACTCAGAACAGTCTGCCTGCCTCAGCTTCCCGAGTGCACCATGAGCCACCACGCCCAGTTTTATGTGGTGCTGGGGAATCGAACCCAGGGCCTTGTGCTTGCTAGGCAAGCCCTCTAACCGCCATGCCATTCCTCCAGCCCCTACTTATTTATCGAGACAGGGACTTGCTTTGTAGTCCAGATGGGTCCTGAGCTCACTGGAGAGCCCTGGCTGGCCTCTAACTCATGTCAGTCCTTTTGCTGATCACAGGCGTGGGTCACCAGGCCTGGCTTATGTGATGCTGGGCAATGAAACGCAGGGCCTTGTGCTTGCTAGACAAACTCTCTAACCTCTGTGCTATTCCTCCAGCTGTGGGCTATTTTAATAAACACAAATGCCCTCTGGGGAGTGAGCGGGACAGTAGAGACCAGGTGCCACCAGGGGAGGAGGGTCCGAGGTGCCATCCTGGTGCTGGCCCAGCGTCCCTGCTGCGGTTGGCAATCTGGCAATCACAGGCAGATGGGGCGCGGCCACTCGCCCTCCCTCAGTTGTGCTGCTGTGGCTGCACGTGGGGTGGCAGGTTTCGTTTGGCCTCGGGGGTGGGGACAGGCACCGGACTGGGCCACTGAGAGCGAGCTCATCTGGGCAGGGAGTGGCGAGGGTGGGGATGAAAACTGGTGGACCGCAAGTCCACTGCTGCTCTCACCTCTGGAGCCCAGGGCGCCCCCAGCCCCTCCGAGGGTGGCCAGCAGCTTGGCAGCTCGCAGTGGCCAGCAGCTTGGCAGCTCGCAGCCTGGCACTCCGAGGTCCCCTCCATCAGAACGTACCTGCCTGGTGTCCTGGGCCTCCTTTCAGGCCCCGCGTCTCCCCTGCCCATCTGATAAGGGCTTTCCTGCTTATCTGTTGTCTGTTAATGACGTGGCTCCGCACCCCCTCCCACCACCTCTACCAGGTGGCAGCCTCCTGGGCTGCCCAGTCCTAAGGAGCGCAGAGATCAGAGATCGTGGGCTTGTGGGAAGGCGGTGTGTGTGTGTGTGTGTGTGTGTGTGTGTGTGTGTGTGTGTGCGCGCGCGCGCGCATGCGCGCACAGCTTGGGACCCCTGTCTCCCTCCTCCAGCGTCCCGTCTCGCGTGGATAGCCACTTTCTTGCCCACAGCTAGGCACGTGGGGTTTAAAAACAGTAAGGCAAGGCCACCCAGAGAGGGGCTTCGGGAGGTCAGGTGGATGCGGGCCCCCATGTGGGGCCTCCATCTTCCCTGGGGTCCCATGGTTTCAGCCCAGGCGGCTAGTGGCTTTCCCTTCACACAGCTGGCTGCCACCCTCAGCGCAGTTCTGGTATGCTTTCCTTGTAAACCTTGTTTGAAATCCTCCTCCCGGAGGTCATGCCCTTCCACCTGCCCCTTCTCCAGGCAGCGCTGATTTGCCTTTCTGACTGTGAAGGCTGCTGGGCAGGGGCTTTAGAAGCTAGGTGAGCCTGGTGGGTGGCACAGGCCTTTAATCCCAGCACTCTGGGAAGCTGAAGCAGGAGGATTGTAAATTCAAGCCCAGCCCCGGCAATTTAGCAACTTCGTGAGACTGTCTCAGAACCAAAGATCCAAGGAGGGTGGGGGTGTAGCTCATTGGCCAAAGTGCTTGCCTGGCAAGCACAAGGCCCTGAGTTTGATTCCCCAGCACGCATAAGCTGGGTGTGGTAGATCCTTGGGAAGCTGAGGCAGGAGGATTACCTCGCGTTTCAGGCCATCCTGGGTGCCATAAGGAGTTCAGGACCAGCCTGGACTACAGATGAAGACGTCTCAAAAAAAAAAAATCAAATATACATAATGTGCCTGGTATGTAGCTCAGTGTGAATGTCCTGGGTGCCACCTCCAGTACAAAAAAAAAAAAGAAAGAAAGAAAGAAAGAAAGAAAGAAGCTGGGCTGGTCATGCAGACAGAATTATGAAAAGCATGGGGACATCAGTGTTTTCCTGCAGGAGTGACCCGCAGAGCCTCCCAGGGGACGGGGGAGGATCCTGCAAGAGGATGTTCTACCAGGCAGGAAGTCTCTGAGATAGGGGACTGAGACCTCTCCCTCTTTCCCTCCCTGCAAGGTCTTGTGCACTGGCCGAGAGGGCCTGCGGGGGCTGCTCCAGCCTCTCCTCAGCTGCACCAAAACCCTTGGCAGGGACCAGGACCAGCCCTGGTTAGCCTCCCCCGCTTGGCACCCTGCCCCCGGCTTTGCTCTGTGACAGCAGCCTGCTGATGCAGGAAGTCTTACAGGAGAACCTGTACATTATTCAAGGCCCTGCGCAGCTGACTGCTGCCCTCAACACCTCCTCTGATTGGCCTGGCTCTGGCCTCTCCTCTCCCCAAATGGGGACAGATTCTGGGACAAGACTCATGGTGGTACAATCAGCTGCCACCCGTGCATGATATTCCTGATATCATTATTCTTCTGAGTATGTGTCTTGTTTGTCCAATGAGATGTTAAGCTCCCGAAGGCAGGGACCTTATCTTCCGGTGTGTACGTCCCTCCACAGCTGGTAAAACATGAATTTCCTTCCTGAGTATGTATTTCCTGTAGGCCACTCTGCACCAGGCAGTGCTTTGGGTGCTGGGGAGATAGCTAGCAGTAAGACACACATCCTTATATTTGTAATCCCAAGCTCTATGGGAGGCTGAGGCAGTAGGATCTCAAGTTCAAGGCCAGCCTAGGCAACGTAGCAAGACCTTGCCTCAAAAATAATTAAATAAGTAATAAGTAAATAAAATGTAGCTCCGTGGTGGATGTCTCAGTTACTTTCTCATTTCTGTGACAGAAATACCCGACGTGCACAAGTTAGGGGAGGGAAAGTTTATTTTAGCTCATGGTTTTGGAAGTTCACAGGTGAGTGGCTGGAAAATGGTGGACGCACGTGGCAGAGGCTGAGGTGGAGGCAGCTCCTCACGGCACTGTAAACAGGACGCCTAGTCAGTCAGGTCTCAGAAGGAAGGAAGTAGCGTCTACCCTACCTGGTCCCATCCCAGTGATCCGCCCCTTCAAGGTTTAAGCCCCTACCACACGCCAGCCTTCCACCACACACCAGTAACCTACCCCTCCATCCAGACCAGGCCCCCATCTTCTAACAGCACGGTTCATGAAACTTCTGAGGGGCATTTCAGATGCAAAGTGCAGCAGGCAAGTGCTTCCCTAGCATATGTAAGACCCTGGTTTCCATCCTCAGGATCACAAAACCAAAGCAAATCAAGCCAAACCAAAAAAAGAATTGGCAGTGTACACTTTAAAAAGGGATCAGGGACAGAATCAGAACCTGTCTCAAAAAATCCAAAATGGGCTGGAGGAATAGCACAGTGGTTAGAGCACTTGGCAAGCACAGGGCCCTGAGTTCAACTCCCCGGCACCACATAAGGTGGGTGTGGTGGTGCATATCTGTAATCCCAACACGTGGCAGGCTGAGGCAGGAGGATTGCTGGGAGTTCAAAGCCAGCCTGTGCTACACAGTTCAGGACCAGCCTGGACTATAGATAATGGAGATCTTGTCTCAAACAAAACAAAACAAAACCCCAAAACAAAACACAAAGGGTTAGGAGGAAGGGTCTCCTTGGAAATAGGTCACATTAGCTGAGGTCCTGTAGGAAATGAGGGTGTTTGGAGCCAGTAAGGGATTTGAGGATTCTAGAGCAGGCCTGTGTGCTGAGGGGGTCAGAGGTCAGAGAGGTGACTGGGGAGGGTCATTTGCATCTTTCAGATGATCTCTGGCTTTACTCTGGTCCTAGAGGGTTGGGGAGTTGGGAACAGAATGCTGGCCTGATTTGACTGACCCGTTTTTATTTTTTCTTGGCAGTGCTGGGGGCTGAACTCAGGGCCTTGAGCATGCTAGGCAAAGCGCTCTACCACTTAACTAATTCCACCCTGATGCCCGACCTCCAGGAGCCCCTCTGTTGATCTGTGGGAAACAGGGTAGAGAGGGAGGGAAAGCTGAGGACCAGCAAGGAGGCAGCTCCTGAAATCCTGGTGGAGGCTATGACCTGGACTGGGAACGTGGTGGCAGTGATGAAGACAGGTTCGATTCTGCACATTTTTATTTGGTTAGGTCTTGGTTTTCGGTTTTGGTACTGGGAATGAAGTCCAGCTAGAGAGACAGGATCTCCCTAAGTGGCTAAGTTGTCCAGGCTGGGCTTGAACTTCCAATCTCCTGCCTCAGCCTCCGGAGTCCTTAGATTATAGTCCTGTACCACTAAGCCTAGCTCTACCTGTATTTTCAAGGTAGAGCTCCGAGATTTCCCTGAGGTGCCAGCGGAAGGCCTGAGGCTTTGAGGGTGGAAGGGTGGAGTTGCCATTGGCCAAGATGGGACACCTGGAGGAGGACACACGGGGGAGAGGACTAAGCTTTGCTCTGTGGAGCGGGAGATGCCTGCGGTTGCCTAGCACAGCTGTGCCCTGGGCAGGTAGGGAAGGAGGGCCTGGGGAGAGGAGAGTGGGACTGAGTGTTAATGAGCCCCTGAGTGTGGCCAGGATGACCTGAGATGTGTGAATGCAGCGGTGGGGGACAGCAGGCTGGCACCTGGGGAGGGTAAAAGAGTTGAGGACCATCTCCCCTCATACGCTTTTGGTAGCAAGGGCTCACTATGTAGTCCAGGCTGGCACTGAATTCACTGTGTAGGTCAGATTGGTCTTTAACTCACAGTTCTCCTGCCTAGCCATCTGAGTGTGCCACTGTGCCTGGCAGATTCCTGAACCCCCATTTTTGGGGGGGATGGTACCGGTGATATCGCCCAGAGACTTTATACTGAGCTACGTTTCTGCCCATTTTATTATTTATTTATTTTGAGACAGGGTCTCCCTCTGCAGCCCTAGCTAATCCTGAACTCACTATGGAGCCAGGCTGGCCTTGGACTCAACGCAATCCTCCTGTCTCAGCCTCCTGAGTGATGGGATTACAGGTGTGCGCCACCACACCCGTTTTATGTGGTGCTGGGGAATTGAACTTGTGTACTAAGAGCTTGCACTTTAACGGCGGAGCCATTCCTCCAGCCCCTAATAATAATAATTATTATTATTTCTTTTTAAAGACAGGGTCTTGCTCTGTGGTCTAGGCTCGTCCTGAATTCATCATTGCCCAAGCTGGTCTCGAACTCACAGCAATCCTCTTGCCTCAGCCTACCAAGTGCTTGGATTACAGACATGAGCCACCACATCTGGCTAGTTGTTATATGGTACTGGGGGAATTGAACCCAGAGCCTTGCCCTTGCTAGGCAAGAGATGTTACCACAGGGCCTCGCCTTCAGCACTGCCACCGCCCCATCCCTCCACTGCCAGCCCATTTTATATTTTTGATTTTGAGACATGGTCTTGCTAAGTTGCCCAGGGTGGGCTTGAATTTGTGGTCCTCCTGCCTCAGCCTCCCAGAGTGCTAGGATTTTGGCAGTCCCCTGCATGCTGTGAGGTCCCTGCAGCACTGGCGGTACTGGGTGGTCTGGCTTCCGATTCCCTGCTCTTTGGCAGGTTAATCTTTTCATGCCCTGGTGTCTCCGCTTGCAGAATGGAAATGACACAATAGGTTCAGAACATTGAATCACCAGGAAATTCTGCATTTCACTGTGGATGCCATGCAGTGTACTGTAATTCAGCTTGGTTCTAACACTCTGGAGTTCCCATCAGATCCCACACGTTCGGGACCCAGTTATACAATACTGTGTCCACTTCAGATGCCGGTCACATGCTTGGCCTCTGGCACCTCTGACTGACAGCTTGCCAGGGGACCCCATGGCCCCCTCTAAATAGTTCATAGTTTGGCTCGCGGAAGTCTGAACAGTTTCCTTAGTAAGTTACTGGATTAATTTGAAGAGGGGCATTACTTAGATTAGGGCTCAGGAGACGCCTTGGGTGAGATATGGGGTAGGGACGTGAGGCTCCCTTGTCCCCTGGGCCACCCCTCCTGCCCCTCTTGGGTCCCCAACCCTGAAGCTGTTGGAACCCCAGCCTGGATTTGTCTGATTTAGTGCCTCATTGGCCACAGGTGACCACGGCCACCCCCCTCCCGGATGTCCCCACGCTCAGGCCTTGCCGAGGGCAGGGCTGCCATCCCACCTCTAATCCTCTGTGAGTTCTGGAACTGGGCCCCAGCCTTCGAGGCTTCCCGAGAGGCCTCCATCCTTGTAAGTTTAAGTGTGGCTGGAACGCGGGGGTTGGTGAGAACAGAATTCCTTGTGGCCCTGGAGCTGCTTGAGGAGTTGGGGACAGAAATCCAAATGTTATGATGACAGATGCTCTTGCCGCTCTTAGCACTTGGAGGTGACAAGGGCTGTAATAGCTTTGTCTGAGAGTCAAGACGAAGCCCACACATCTAGTTTTCCGGTATCATTATATCACAGGATTGCATCGTGCCGAGCTTCCAAATGGAGTCCCAGCTGCAAGGTGCTCACTGTAGACACAGCGCATGCAGGAAGGGACAGTGAAGACAGGATCGTGCACTGTGGGAACGTGGGAGGGGTGCTCCCATTACAGGGCGGGAGACAGGAGCTGAGGGTGCACAGCGGGAGTCTTCTAGGCTTAGGGCTTCCGGGCCCAGCATGGGGTGGGCATGATGGTTCTGTAGCTTCCAGGACCGCCTCTGGAGAGAGGAGAGCTTGCAGGGGCCCTGGGATCCACTGGAGGCTTAGTACAGCTCAAGCAAGAAAATTCCTGAGGTGAGCCAGGGGATGAGGGAGAGGCCAGATCACAAAAGACCTTTCTGGCCAACCCAAGGAGGGGAGGTGCAGAAGGAGCATTGGCTTTGAGGTCCTCTCTGGCTGCAGGGAGTCATTTTATCTCCAGACTTAGTTTCCTCCTTTGTAAGGTAGTGCTAATGACCTTTCGCTAGGAAGTCCTGAGATCAGAGGCCACAGGTGTGAGGTGCTGTGGTAGACCAGGCCTTCCAGGTGGTCGGGACCGTTGTGTGTCTTCTGGAGACTAGAGGGCACAGAATATTTTAATTGCAGGGGCATGAAAAGATGGGTGGGTAGGTGGAGGGTCGGGTGGCTGGAAGCATGGATGAAGGGTGCGCGGGTGGATGGAGGGATAGTGGAAGGGCATGTGGAATGGGCCTGAGCTGACGCAGACGTAGCCTCTGGTCTGATGTCTTGTGAGCTGCTCTCATCTGTCTCCAGCCTCTCGCTGCGTATGTTTCTTCTTGTCTTTCTAAACCGATTTAACTTTCTGCCTCCGGCCCCCTTCGCCTCTCCCTGTCTTTTCTGTGAGGGCAGTAAGGTCTCTGGATTGCAGTGGGTGACAGGGCAGACCCCTAATGGGGGTGATGTGGGGCGTGTTGGAGGGTTGGGGATCTCTGGGGTCTTCCCAGAGGGCCTTCCACAATCTTGTGGTTTTTATTTGCTCTTCTGTGCTGGGGATTGAACCCAGGGCCTACACGCATGCTGAGTTACATCCTTTTTTTTTTTTAAAGACAGTCTCCCAAAGTTGCTAAGTTGCCTAGGGTGGGCTTGAACTTGGCTATCTTCTTGCCTCAGCCTCCCAAGAGGCTGGGAGTATAGGCCTCGGGGTGCTGTGGGAGACAGGCCTCATTCCCGTCATTGACTGAACTGCCTTGTGCCCTACCTAGGCTGGTGGATGACCGCTGCGTGGTGGAGCCTGCAGCCGGGGACTTGGACAACCCGCCTAAGAAGTTCCGAGGTAAGGCGGCCTCCCCCCACTGCCCGCTCGCTCCCAGGCTGCGGGGTCCTGGGCCAGGATTTCTCCAAGCCCAGCCAGGCCCAGTGGCCTGGTTAGATTGGGTGCTGCCAGCTCGTCCTCCTGTGCCGCTGCGGAGGCCCCTCGGCCCGCGCTACGCCTTCCCTGCCAGCGCCCCCAGCCCCAGGGCTCTCCATGTCTGCGTGACTGGGCGTTTTCTGAGGGGTGGAAGAGACAACTGCCAGAACCTTCGGAGGCCCCAGGGCTGAGTCTTTCTCAGGGCCTCCGTCTCCTTATCTGCATGGTGAGGAGGTTGGATCTGGTGGTTGCCCAGCCCTTCCGACCCTGCCTGTGTCCTCATCACCACTCCATGCTGGTGACTTCTGCCATAGAGGGCCGTGCCTGATGTCCTGGGCAAGTGTCCTCTGTGTCCTCCGACGTCCTCAGCCTTCCCAGCCCCGCCCGGCGGGCCCCGGGGCTTTGTGAGGATTAGCTGATATCCTGGCTGTGACCAGTATAGGCGTTCTTGTGATTACCTGTGGGGCTGGGATGGTAGACAGAGATCCTGGGTGCGTGGGCAGGGTGGGAGAGGCAAACGCCAGGCTGGGTTGCTACTTTGGGAGCGGTCCCTCTGCAGGGTCCTGCGGGGGGGATTTGGGGAGGGTCTGGGCAGGAGTGAGACCCCTCCTTGGTCAGCTGCCTGGGAGATGCTGCACGAGGCAACGGAGGGGCCTCTCCTACCCTGCCGAGGGTCCCCATCTGCTCCCCTGTACTTCTTCCTTTTTCTGAGTTGGGTACTGGGCCTTCCCACTGGGCTGTATCCCCAACCCATATTTTGGTTTTGCTTTTTTGAGACATTTTCTCACTAAGTTGTGAAGTTGCCTAGGCTGGGTTTGAACTTGGAGTCCTCCTGCTTTAGCCTCCCAAGAGTGCTGGTAGGGGCTGGAAGAGTGGCACAGCAGTTAAAGTGTGCCTTGCAAGCACAAGGCCCTGAATTCGATTCCCCAGCACCACATAAGCCGGGCATGGTGGCACAAACCTGTAATCCCAGCACTTGGGAGGCCGAGGCAGGAGGATTGCAGTGAGTCCAGGGCCAGACGGGGCTTAATAGTGAGTTCAGGACCAGCCTGGGCTATAGGGCCAGTCCCCCTGTCTCAAAAAAGCAAAACAAAACAAAACAAAACAATAAATTGCTGGGATTACAGGTGTGCCTCTCGGGGCTGGCTCATTTCCTTTTCTTTTACTGCTGCCACTGGGTCTGTGTCTGGGGGGAGTTTGGCCTGGGTGGGGTCATGGGCCAGACATGCCCGCCCTCGGTGTGTGACTCCTGCCTCCATCCTCAACGCTGCTCACCGCCTCAGGCCCCTTCTGATCGCCACACCTGTCCCCACTGCCTGTCACCCTGTGTCCTACACCTGGCTTTTCTCCCACTTCTCTCTGGCCACACCCCTCCCCGCTGTTCCCCAGTGTCCAGCCACGATCCCCCTGCATCTTGGCCCTCTTGTTCCCACTGCCTGGGCGTCCTGACCCCACATGTCCACGTGGTGGCTTTCTTGGTGGCCTCAGGTCTCATGGCTCCAGCGAGGCCCACCCTGGCTGGGCCCACAAATTGCCTGGCTCCTTCTGTGCCTTCTTTGTTTTCCCAGGACCTGAGTCTGATGCTCGCTGTGTATTTTCTAGAGTTCTCTGTATCATTTGTGTCCTGTTCTAGAATCCAGGCTCTGCCAGGGCCGGCTGCTGTGTTCACTGTTTGTGGTGTCTTCTCTGTAGTTCTTTCAGGGGGGAGACAGACAGACACCCGAAGGTGAAGGTCTGCAGGGGCCTCTGCCAGGGCAAGGCTGGGGCAGGAGCCAGCAAGGCCTGCCGTAAGCTCTGGGGAGCCTCCCTGGTGGCAAGGGGTGAGCATGGCGGAGATTTGCCCTAGGTGTTCACACTTTAGGACTGATTTTTGAAAACAAAAAAGCTTCTTAGGGAACAAAGGCTCCTTTGACTCCCGCCTGCCACGCCCCATGCGCCTTCCTCTGCCTCCAGCGCTTCCTCTCCTATCCCAGAGTCAGCAAGCTAGGCTTACCCCAGGATTCCTGGGCTGCCTGCTGTCCCCATGGTCACCTGGCTGAGCCAGCACAGTGCCTCGGGGGAGAGGGTTCAGATCCGCACCCCACCTCTTCCCCACCCAGGCGTGGGCCTTTGGGCTTTTGGCGTGGTCCCCTGGTCCTAGCACAGGGTACAGCTGAGCCTCATTACTTGGGAGAAGGGACTTGGACTCTGACCTCAGTTTTGACATCAAAGCCCAGAGGAGGAGAGTTGCGTCGTTCATTGTCCTGGAGTCTTTCTGGTGGACACCTTGTCCTGTTGGGAGGACCCGGTGAAGAAGGTGTCTGTTGGCTGGTGGTCATCAGAGATGGCCTGGACCCAGGACCCTCTGCAGTTTTTCCCCTGCCACCTTGGTGAGCCCAGCCATTGCTGGGGGCTCCCTCCCTTACAGCTGAGTGCCCAGCCCCCTGCCAACTTCTCTGTGCCCGTGATCCTGGCTCTCCAGGCCGGGGACCTTGCTTGGCACCTTGTGTGTGGATTCTGTTTCATCTTCTTCCTGTGGCTGCCCAAGCCCCAGCGTGCTCAGGGAGTTCTTCCCTGGGTCCAGGCAGCTGGTGCCCCTGTGGGTGTGGCTCCGGTGCCATCCCAGGTCCTGAACACTGCCTTGCTGTAGGCATTGGGGTCGGGGCTGCCTCGAGTCCTGTACTGCTGACGGAGCCCAGTTGGGGCGCTCTTTCTAAGAGACAAGTGGGAAGGACTTGGCGGCCCTCACCTCCAGATACACCTCAGGGAATCCCAGAACAAGGACACAAGTGTGTCATGGTCCTGTTCCTACCCAGACTGGTGGGGGGCAGTGCCAGGGAGGGGCTGACGTGGTGGCCCACTGCTGCATGGCTGGGTACCTCTCCCTAGCCCTTGTCTCTACCTTACCACAATACTCTCCAAGCCCAGTTTATGGTTATATTATTATTATCATCATTATTATTTTATTAAGACATTTCAGCTGGGCTCAGTGGCACAGGCTTGTTATGTCAGAACTCTGGGAGGCTGAGACAGGAGGATTGCAGTTTCAAGCCCACCCTGGGCAACTTAGCGAGACCTTGTTTCAAAATAAAAAAGGTCAGGAGGAAGCGCACAGCAGTGAGAGCAAGGCCCTGGGTCCTCTTCCCCAGGACCAGGTAAACTGGGTGTGGTGGTACCCTCCTGTAATCGCACCACTCAGGAGGCTGAGGCAAGAGGATTGCTGTGAGTTCGAGGCCAGCCTAGGCCACATAGTGAGTCTAGAACCAACCAGCCTGGACTACAGAGCAAGACCGTTTCTCAAAAACCCCCCAAAAAACAAAGAACAGTCCAAAAAAACAAAAAAGAAAGAATAACATAGCTGCAGTGAGGCCCCCTCCACAGGGAAACCCTCTGTGGCCACATCTCCTGTTACTTCCTGGGGGTGGCGCCATGAACAACACAGGCTGTTTTCCACTCTGCTCTTTGTGTGGTGAGGACTCATCCAGGCTGGCAGACGAGGCCCAGCTTGCCTGGGTGATTGCTGGGTGCGCGCTGCTGCTGGCAGGTCGACTGTAGCCTGTTTACTGGGCCTGTGCTGATGGACGTTTCGGCGGCTTCCAGTCCTTGGCCCTGGCCTGTGCCATGGCAGGTCTATTCCTGCACACCCTCCTGGGCTCTAACGCAGCTAGGTTCCCAGTGGGGATTTGGTCCTGCGTCCCATGAGAAGCCTCTTCTCACGCCGCTGGGACAGCAGGCCAGCTCCCCTTCCTCTGCCCGCGTCTTTGCCCCGGTGGCTTTCATCCCACTTGAGTTTGTTTCATCCTACTCTATGTGAAATAGTACCTTATTGTGCATGAGCAGTTTTTTTACATTCATTAATTAACTTTTTTTTTTTTTTGCAGTGCTATATGTTTGAGGTTTAATGTATTTTAACAGCAAACTTAGGAGAACAGCACAGAAGACAGACAACCATAGAAACATGTGCTTGCACGTAGGATAAGCCAGTTAGGAAAGCGTAGTGAGTGGATAGAATCTTCTGCAGGATCAAACGCTACAAACATCCTTTCGTGGCAATCAGTAAGAACTGAACTTGTTTATCCAGGCCTGGTAGCCCCAGGCTTGTAATCTTACACTACTGGGAGGCCTATGCGGGAGGATCCCAAGTTCAAGCCAAATCTCGGCAACTTAGTGATTTGGTGAGACTATATCTTAGAAACCAAAAGTATGGGGCTGGATTCCTAGCTCAGCAGTTAAGAGCGCTTGCCTGGCAAGTGCAGGGCCCTGGGTTCGATTCCCCAGCACCACATATGCTGGGCATGATGGCACACAGTGCACCTGTAGAACATAAATGAATAACTAGAAATAAAGGCCTGCATCAGTATCTTAAAAAAAAAAAGTAAAAATGAGTTGGGGTTGTAGAAGGTCCTGGGCTCAATCCCCAGTACCACATACACACACAGGCACAAAATAACTTTACTTGTTTAAAAAATGCAAGTTTAATGGATTAGGTTATGATTGCTTTAAAGTTAGACTACTGAAATTTGTTTACTGAAACATTTTGACTTGATTAGTATTTTACATTCCCCAATTTATATTAAAAATTCATACATACTAGCCTGTAATCCCCACTGCTCTACAGGAGGATTCTAAGTTTGAAGTCAGCCTGGGCAACTTAGTAAGGCCTTGTCTCGACAAGCAAACACCCCCTCAGTGAAACAAAGCATGGGAAAATTGCCAGAAGTGAAAAAAATTGCTAATACATGATTCCTCTTCCCTAGTTTTTCCATTCACAGTTATGTAGTTGAGTACCTCTGACCCTCTGGTAGGAAAATCTAATATTTAGTATATCCAATAATGGGAAGAAGAGATTTTTTAAAAATTTATTTTTAGGGCTGAGGGCATAGCTCAGTGGTTAAAGCATTTGTCTAGCAGGTGCAAGGCCTTACGTGCCCAGCACCATGTAAAAATTAGCCTGGTGAGGTGGCAGTGCACACCTGTAATCTCAGTACTCGCAAGGTTGAGATAGGAGGATTGCTGTTGTGGGGAGTTCCGAATTCAGGACCAATCTGGACTATAGAGAGAGACTCTGTCTCAAAAAAAAAAAAAAAAAAAAAAACTTGGAAGGAAAGTGCCAGGGATCGGATATAGTTCTCAAGGCCGCGCCCCCACGACCACCCTGACACTCCCAGAAGTGTGCCTTACTAATCTAGGCGTCTCTCAAGCCTGTCTAGTTAACAAGATGAATCATCACATAATGCTTTTTTTAATTATTATTATTATTGCTGGCATTAGAACCTAAGCTCTCACACATGCTCGGCAAGTGTCTACCACTGAAGTACGTCCCTAGTATTTTTTATTTTTATTTTGGGATAGGATCTCCCTAAGTTGTCCAGGCTGGCCTCAGACCCGCTGTGTCCTGCCCCAGTTGCCTGAGCTGCTGAGCCTGGTTCTGCGGTACGTGCTTAATCCTGTTCCCTGTGTATGTAGTGTGCGAGCATCGCTGTTTCACACTGGTGTCCCCAAATAGGTCATCCAGGTGGCACCCCTTGTCTCCTGTAGAAGTCCCCAAAGCTGGGCTCTGGAAGCCCCGATCTGCCTTGAAGTCTTGAGCCATTTTCACACCAGACTCTGGAGGGACAGTTGGCAGATCAGCTCAGCACATTCTTGTCTTCTCTGTTTTGGTGCTGGGGATTGAACGCACGGCCTTCACAGTGAGCCACATTCCCAGCCTTCTTTTCATCTTTATTTTGAGATAAGGTCCCACTAAGTCCTTGAGTTGCCAAGGTGGGGTTTGAATTGTCAGTCCTCCTGCCTCAGCCTCCCAGAGTGCTGGGATTACAGGCCTGTGCCCAGGCCTAGCTTCAGTGAATTTTTGATACAGACGTGTAGCTCCTCTGAGAAACCCAGTGCCAGGCCTGTGATCATGAAGCTTCTTTACCCCCTCAGTAGACTGTACACTTTTTTGCTCTTGTAGTCCAGGTCCTTAATCCACTATGTTGCCCAGATTGGCCTTGAATACACTGCAATCCTCTCCTCCTGCCTCAGCCTCCCGAGTGCTGAGATTGTAGGGTGTGCTACCACATCCAGTTTATGTGGTGCTGGGGGATTGAATCCTGAGCTTTGGGCTTGCTAGCCGAGTGTTCCAACCCTTGAACTACCCAGCTCTGCAAACAAAGTTCTTACGGTTTTAATTTGCATTAATTGAACCACTAGTGAGGCTGAGCATCTTTTCAAACGTATCTTGGACACTTCAGATGTTGTTCATGCCATGCTCAGTGGCACAGGCCTGTAACTCCAGCCGTCTGGGAGGCTGAGGCAGAACTGCAAGTTCATATCTGGTCTGGGTAATTTAGTGGCTTAGCAAGACCTTCTTGCTAAATCAAAAATATAAAATGGCTGGGAAAAGGAAAGGAAAGACAAATATTCTGGGTATGTAGTTCATATGCAGGTCCTCGGCTGGGTCCCCAGTACCTCCCGTCCCTGGGTTACATACAAGTAGCCATCGTCAGTCTTAACTCCCTCTGTCCTCCCTGCTCCTTCTAAGAATTCATTTCCCTAGTTTCTTGTGTGTCCTCCAGTTCCTTTTTAATTTATTTTTTAGAGATGGGGTCTCACTCTGTATGCCAGTCTGGTTCTGAATTCACTATGTAACCCAGTTTGGCCTCGAATTCATAGTAATACCCCTGCCTCACCCTCCACAGTGCTGGGATTACAGGTGTATGCTACCATGCCGGGCTGAGATGGGGCTGGGAAATCGAACCCGGGGCCTTGCGCTTGTGGGCAAGCACTTGAACTGCCGTGCCACACTTCAGCCCCTTTATGCAGAAACAAGCACGTACATTTCTCTTTTCTCACACAAAGATGGTGTTTTATTTATAGTATTCTGCTTTCTGTTTTTTTTTTTTTTCTTTATCCATCTTGCTGTGGACCAGCCCTACTGGAGAGCAGATTCTCTTTTTCTTCAGAACTGTGTATTTTGAGACACCTTAGGTCACTGACTCACCCTGCCTGTGCTCAGACTTGTGATCTGCCTGCCTCAGCCTCCTGAATAGCTGGGGTTATGGGTGTGTGCCACCACTCCCAGTGAGAAGTGGAGTTGTGCCTCCCTTGGGCTTTTGTGAGTGACCCAGCATCGTGTCCTTGAGGCTTGTGTCGCGGCGTAGCTGGCACCTTCTGGCCACACATTGTTCAGGTGGGTGGTTCTGTTGTCGTCTGTTTCTCCAGTGTCTTCTGGGCAGATGCTTGGACTGCTTCCGGGGGTTGGTTGTCCCTCCAGTGGTCACATTGTCCCTGTTAGTGGTCCTCACGGTCATCTTACTTTGCCCCATCGCTCATCCCTGGTAGGGAGGCTGCTGGCCAGGGTGGGGTGGCTGCGTTCTTGGCAGTAATGTCACTGCAGAAAGAAGTCCTTTTAAGCTGTCATTGTTCCTTGGACTGGCCAACCCCACGTCTTCAGATGTTACACTCACTGCCCTGGCATTGGTGTGTGCCAGTCTTGAGACAGGTGCTGAGTTAGCTCACAGGGCACACTCCTCCGCTGTGCCCACTCCATCCTCCTGGCAGTGTTCTGTCGCTGTTACGGATTCTGCATGGTCGCCCTGATAAACCCAAGTATCCCAGTTACCCACCTTCAAAATACTTTTCCAACCTAGGCTGCGCTCGAACTTGAAATCCTTCTGCCTCGTCCTCCCATGATGCTGCGCCGTGGAGCCTGGCTGAACCCAGGGCCTTTGCACCACGCTGCTTCCTTGGCCCATTTTTAAATTTTTTATCTTGGAACAAGCTCTCACTAAGGTGCTCAGTTGCCCAGCCTGGGCTCCAACTTGTGATCCTGCTGCCTCAGCCTCCTCGTGCTGAGATGATGGGCTGGTGTCACCGGGCCAGACTGACTTTATTTCATGAGTGAATTGCTTCCTGCCTGCAGCCTGGTGAGATCTGTGTTCCTTACTCCAGTGACACGCCCCCGGGACACACTGTCCTTCCTGTTGGAATGCTCTGCAGCCTGGGCTTTTCCCTTGGCCCATGGCGCTGCCCGCGACTTCCCTTCATCCCTCCTCTCTGCCCTGTTATCTGGGCAGAATGCAGGCGTGGGCCCTTTCTGGGGTTCTGACAGGCTGCCTGTGGGCCAGCCACACAGCACAGTAGGAGTGGAGCTGTTTATTTATTCTGCGTGCATCTTCTGAGATGTGTGGAGTGGGGCCAAGGCTGAGAGGGAGGATCTGCCCGAGACGAAGGCGGGTTGGCCAAGTTCCAAGAAGTGCACCTGCAGTGCAGCCATGGAGGAGAGGGACAGGGAGGGCGATGGTGGCTCCCCCCCCCCCCCCCCCCCCCCCCCCGCGGGCGTGTGGCATGGTGTTCCAGGCACGCACAGGCTCTGGCCCACTAATGGCTTATGAAGTCTCAGTAATGAGGCCCCACCAGGCTTTGAAGGATGGGATTGGGTTTGGTTATAATGTGCAAATACACCAAAGCTGGTTATTGTTTTAGTCTTTCTTTCTTTCTCTTTAAATATGTCCAGAGAGTTTTCAATTTCAGTTATTGAAGCTTCTTTCTAGAGATTCCACTTGGTTCTCTTCTCGTCCGCAGAGTCACTCTCGGCAGCTCCGCGCTCCGCCCCGCGTCCGCCCCGCGGGGACCTTCAGCTTTTCTTTTATTGATGGAATTGGAGAAGCCTGTCTGTTCCACAGATGTCTGTGTGTGAAGTCTGCTCCTGGGGTCTATTTTGTGGGCTTGTCTTCCTGATGGCGTTGCTTCCAAAGGCTCGCAGATGACTTTGACTATAGCCTGGTTGTCACTTTGAAGTCCGTTATGGGTGGAGGCAGACCAGGACGGAGAAGCCCTCCTCCAGGGCCTGCCTTGCCAGCCCAAGTTTAACAAACCATCCAGGAGATTCCCGCTGGGCTGTGGTTGCGGTAGGGGCTGCTGGGCCCAGCCTTGCCTTGGGAGCAGAGCCCTCTGGGGTCCCAGCTCCTTTAGACCCTGGCTCTTCCACAAGGCAAAGGTTGTCAATGTGCATGTTTTCTGGAATGAGCGAATACCCTGAGGGCCACGGTCCTATCTGCTTGGTTTCCCCTTTGATGTTCTTGGCTGCCTGATTCTTCATTGTCTTGTCAGCCCCGCCCCCTGGCTAGAGCCTCTGGCTCAGCACCGTGGGAGGGTCTTGCAAAGTCAAGTCAAGCCTGGGCAATTTAGTAAGACCCTGTCTCAAAGTCAAAAATAAAAAATGGGCTAGAGATGTAGCCCACTGTGAAGGCCTTGGAATCCCCCGTTCCCCGGGAGGCAGGTGGGGAAGAAGTGTTGGGGTAGTACACATTCTAAGTGTGGTTGTTCAGTTGGGTGGTTGGGTCATTTCAGAACAGATCGTGACCACGGTTCTCAGCCCCTCTAGACCACAGCCTGTTGTGATCAGGGGCAGGGAGGCCCTGTGCTGTTTCCCAGTGTGGTGATCTGAAATGTTTTTCTTAGGTGGGTCAGGGTCAGAGCCCATGAGGGCTACTCCGGGGCCAGCTCAGCAGCTCCTGTCTCTGCTTGTTCTTTTTCCTGGATTAGGAGTGGTCATGGTGGGCTTCATGGAATCTGGGGTGCTGGCGGCCAAGACTTTGGGCTCCTGGCCTTGCACCGTCTCCTGGCCCCAAACCCACCCAGACCCAGGGCCTGGGTTTCTCTGTTCCCTCCAGTCCCAGCACACCAGTCCCAGCTCAGTGGGCGTGATGGGTGACTGGTGGGGGTTTCACTGCCTGTGCCACCTCTCCTGTCACCACCCCTGCTGGTCCCAGATGCAGTCCCCCACCTCCCAGAGGGCCTGCGTATCCAAAGCTGTGCCTGGCTTTTCCCACAGCCGCCCTTCCTCCGGTCGCCATGGCTTTCCCCTCCTCCTCCCTGCGAGGCCAGCCCGTCAGGCCCCATCACATCTGTGAGGGCATGGTTTCCAGATGGGCGTATTCTTCCGGCAGATGTTGGCTGAGCTGGCACGGGGGCCAGGACTACAGTGCGGAGCCCAGCAGGGCCCTGCCCACCTGCCCTGAGCGCGGCCAGGGCAGCAGAGCAAGAGCACGTCATCGGCAGGCCCAGAGCGCTTTTTAACATCAGCAAGTTCCTGAGTGACATGATGTACCTACGTGCATGCTTGAGTAAGACGAAATGGCATTGGTGCGGCCAGCGCCAGGGACAGCCTCGGGCCAGGGGTAGGGACTGAGGCTGGTAGAAGGCTTCAGATGTCAGGAAAAGGAGAATCAGATAAACGAAGTGAAGGAAAAACCATTCAACGTAGGAAATATCTATCCTAGAAGTATGTGTTAGCCAGGCATGGTGGCTCATGCCTGTTTCAGCATTCTGGCAGGAGGGTTGCAAGTTCGAGCCCAGCCTGGGCGAAGTAGTGGCTTAGCAATATCTTGTCTCAATAGATAAAAATGGGCTGAGGTTGTAGCTCAATGTGAAGACCTTGGGTTCAGTTCCCAGCTTTGTACACGTGTGTGTATGCACACATACATGCACACACGCACACACATGAAGTGAATATTGAGGGGTTGGGGCACAGCCTGGTGATGGAGCATTTTGCCTGGTGTGCGTAAGGTCCTAGGTTCAATTCCCGGTGCAGGAGAAAAAAAAAAAGGAAAGAAATAACGGGTGGTCAGGACCAGAAAGCCTGGTGTAGCCGTCCAGGCGCTTGCCTTTGGGCCATGTGTACAGCCACCATATGCCTGTGCATGTGATGTTGTTTTCTAAATACCAAAAACCTCCTGGTGCAGAGCAGTCTTCAGTCTTCCCCCACCTTCTCAGTGTTTGCCAAAGCTGCGCGCACACAGGATTTGTGTTTCTGGGAGTCACTGTGGTGATCACAGGTGTCCCCTGTGGGTATCTGGGGCAGGACATGCTCACCCAGTGTCAGTGGGCAATCTTTGTCTTCTCTGAGACAGAGTCTCACACTGTATCCCAGCGTGCTGGCCCTGAACGCATGGCAGTCTTCCTGCCTCAGACTCCCGAGTACTGTGGGATTATACGCACGCGCCACCATACCTGGCTATTTTTTAAGTGGTGCTGGGAGATTGAAGCTAGGGCTTTGAGTGTGCTAGGCAAGGCTAACCACAGGGCTAGACCCTCAGCCCAGGGGGACAGTCTTTATAGTGCAGAGGCCTGGCATTCCTATCTTGCCTACTGTGATCTTTGTTGGAAAAATCTGAATCTCCTCCTCTCCAACACCCCGCTCCCAGTGTGTCCCCTCCCTGCCACTCTGTGGGAATTACAGAGTCTGCTGGACATCAGAGAGGGCCCAAGGTGACACAGGACCTGGGGAAGCCCTGGGAGCCCTGGTTGTGTCCAGAGGAATAGGAGGATACCAGCTTCTGTGGAGAAGTGAGCAGAACTGTGAAATCACGTTCTCTCCAAGCTGTGCCTGGTAGCACAGGCCTGCCAGCCCAGCACTCTGGAGAGGCTGAGGCAGGAGGATCTTGGGCTACTTAACGACTCAGTGATATCCTGTCTTGAGATCAAAAATCAAAAATGGGCTGGGGATGTAGGTCAGCGTGAAGTCCTCAGGTTGCATCTCATGAAAACAATTTTTTTCCAACTCCTGCAAAAGTATAAAAAATAGAGCATCCTTTCTAGAGTTTGGGCTTATAAAAAATAACTTGTGTTTGGTCTTCTTGCCAAAATAAAGATTGCAACAGTGACTGTGTTACTGGAATTTTGGTTTGACTTGACTGGGTCAAGAGCCTAAGATGGGTGAATGTCGGCGGAAGGGTCTCCTGAGAGCAGAGGCAGGGACCTTGTACTCTCTCTCGTTCTTAAATTGTACTTCATTAAGTAATTTATTTTCCCATAATTATTTTATTAGTGTGTGTTTGTGATACATGATAATTATACACGTACCCTCTTGTGTGAGGAGGAAGTCAGTCCTACCCCCTGGGGGCGTGAAGTGTGACCTCTGCCCCTGGTAGTTCCCTCCACAGCTGGGCAGTAGATGTTTATGTCGGCTTCTGGAGGGGGGGACGCCCCTCATGAGGAGAGGGTGTAACTTCCCATGCACCTGTGGGTGTAAGCTGGGCACAAACAGGGTACAGGGGAGTCTCCAGTAGATCCCGCATGGGGAATAGGGCCCTGGCTGTCTCCTGGGTGATGCTGGCGGCACTCACCTGTTTCTGGGCTCCCTCTTTCTACTGAGCATCATCCAGGAGGGTTCAGATTCTGTGGGGCTCTTGCAGAGCCTTGTTTCTCTTCCTAGTGGGGAGAGCGCTGGAGGTGGGGGCTGGGTGAGCACCCCTGTTGCTGGGCGTCTCTTCCCGGGCCCAACGTGAGCGGCTGTCCTTCCCCGCCTGCCCGCCACAGACTGCCTCTTCAAGGTGTGCCCCATGAACCGCTACTCAGCCCAGAAGCAGTACTGGAAGGCCAAACAGACCAAGCAGGACAAGGACAAGATTGCCGACGTGGTGCTGCTGCAGAAGCTGCAGGTGTGTACATGTGTGTGTGCATGTGTGTGTGTGCACACCAGGAACCTGGGTGCACACACAGGACCTCGCTGTCAGGTGACTGGGGGCCCGCAGCTGAGCCGAGTGGATTTCAGAGCCCCAGAGCGGGAGACTGCTGTGAATTGCTGTGAGCGAGGGCCGGCGGGAAGTAGCATGCCCTCCCAGTGACCCAGTGGTCTGTAAAACTGCTTTGTGCCGTGTAGAAAATGCCCTTTTCTTGAGGCTGGCACCACCCTTTCCAGGGCACGTGGCTCATTTAGTGGAATGCGGACGCCTCAATGCACAGACTTGCTCCTGGCTCCTGGCGCTGTGGCCCCAGGGAACCCAGGATCTAGTCGTGACCTCCCCCTCTGTTTTGTAGAGCTGGGGCCTGGGCCCCTTACACGGGTCCCGCCTGTCCATGGTGGTTGGGTGACTTTGTAGGAGGGCCCAGATAGTCCCAGGTCACTGACCCAATTAGGACACGTGGGCAGCATCATGGCGTCACAGACCTTGCGGTCATTCAGGACCCCTGTGGGCAGCAGTGCAGTTGTCCTCCTGGGTGGTCATCGGGGCTCTACTAGGGGAGGTCCCCGTAGGACACCAGGGCTCTGCTGAGGGGAGGTCTCCCGCGGAACATCGGGGCTTTGCTGGGACGGCGTGGTAGGAGGCACCTCGCACTGTAGGAGGTGCCGGGTGGAGGGGGCACCAGGGGCCTCTAGAGCCAGGTGAGGTGTTTGGCTCCCTGGGAGGTGTGGGCTGTCAGACCCCCAGTAGCCCTTCTGCCCAGAGCCTCAGGCCTTGTCAGCAGCGGGAGGTCACACTGAAGGTCACCCTGGGCGCAGCAGCAGCAGCAGCAGCAGTCCCTGGCGGGGTCTCAGTGGTTGCTGGGGCCCAGGGTGAGCTGGCCTCTTGCACCGCGTGTGTGGGCGTGGGGGTGTCCGGCCAGGACCAGCCTCGGAGCCCCTCTGTGTGTCTGTCTGTCCAGCATGCAGCCCAGATGGAGCAGAAGCAGAATGACACGGAGAACAAGAAGGTGCACGGGGACGTGGTGAAGTATGGCAGTGTGATCCAGGTGCGCTGCCGGCTGCCGCTGGCCCGGACTGTGTGTGTGTGTGTCCCCAGTGGGTGGCCCTGGGGCTGTCCTTGTGCGTGTGCATCTGGAGTGGTGGGTGGCCTGCTCAGCAGCTGCAACTTGCGGCGGGGGGGTGTTTTTATTCCTTGCTGGCTGGGAGCAAAACTGGCATGGTTTGCATATGTGGGCTCTGGCACTTCTTAACAGCGTGACCTCGGCGAGTTACTTATCTTCCTGGTGCCTCCGTTTCCTCATCTGTAAAGACAGGCCGTTGATAGTGTTTGCCTCTGAGGCTCCGAGTGAGGTGCCAGGAACTAGTACAGTAACTGCTGCTTTTCTGGGGTCACCTGGCCACCACAGGACGCCTTGAATGTGTGGCTCTGCGTGTCTCAGTCTGCGCGTCTGTGATGGCGCGTCTGACTCTGCGTGTGTGTCACGGCTGTGACCAGGGTGTGGTGACCTCACTGTCACCCTCGTACCATCCCCAGCTCCTGCACATGAAGAGCAACAAGTACCTGACTGTGAACAAGCGGCTGCCGGCTCTGCTGGAGAAGAACGCCATGCGGGTGACGCTGGATGCCACCGGCAACGAGGGCTCCTGGCTCTTCATCCAGCCCTTCTGGAAGCTGCGTAGCAATGGGGACAATGTGAGCTCAGGGCGGGCGGGACGATCCTGGCGGCAGGGCAGTCGTGCTCCGGAGAGGCCTCCAAGAGCCTTGGAGGGGGCCTGGTGAGGCCATGCCTCAGACTAGGGCCCAGAGAGAGGCCTGGAGGCCTGGCCACGGGACCTGCCCCTGCCCTTCCTACCCTGACCTGCCCTGCCTGTCCCTAAAGGTGGTCGTGGGGGACAAGGTGATCCTGAACCCAGTCAATGCCGGGCAGCCTCTGCACGCCAGCAATTACGAGCTCAGTGATAACGTTGGCTGCAAGGAGGTGAGCGGGGCAGGGGCTGGCTTTGGGGTACAGGGCACCCCCAGCCTGCCCTTCTGGGAATCCGAGCTCTGCTGCAGCAGGGCTGCGCTGTGCCCTCTGAAGCCTGGGTCTGCCTGGTGTGCCCTCCGCAGGTCAACTCTGTGAACTGCAACACCAGCTGGAAGATCAACCTGTTCATGCAGTTCCGGGACCACCTGGAGGAGGTGTTGAAGGGGGTAAGGATAGGGACCCTCTTGCACCCCCCACCTTTCTTCCCTCTCTTCTTCTGCTGCTTCCCACACCAGGCCCCAGGCCCGTCCCTCTGCTAGCCTCCCTCCCCCAGGCCACCCTCATCCCTGGGGCCACCCACATGCCCCAGGCTGATGATCCCTAGCCGCAGCCCTCCTCCATCCCCTCTACTCCCCGGATGACCTCAGTTTCCTGTCTTGAAAAGTGGATGTCAGTGGACTCTGGTCCCCATCCTCCACCATGAACTGACCTAGATTTTTTGGGCACCTGTCCCCTCCCTGCTTCTGCTCCGTGGATCCTGCCAGGCCCCACCTGTGCCTCGTGTCCTCTTTGGCAAGGTAGAGGGCCTGTCTGTGTCCCAGGAGTCGTTGCCTGTGCCCTGGCCTGTGCCTGGCCAGTGGGGGCACTAGGAGAGAAGGGGTTGCTGGGGCAGAGAGGGGGGCCTGTGGGGAGCAGGGAGCCTGGACAGTGCCACAGTAAAGAGGGGGAGGATCAGATCCAAGGTCACTCAAGAAACGCTGAAAACTAGGTGTGGGGGAGAGAGAAGCGTGCAGCCAGTCTGCGGGGTGCAGTTGGTCAGGGGACAGCCAGGCGGGAGGGGGATTGGGGGTACCGCACTGGGAACAGGCAGGTGCTGCAGGCTGGAGGCCCTGCTGGAGGAGCAGGTGACACTCCTGCCAACAGCCACGCCAAGGAGGCTTCCCATGTCCCACAGCCCCACTCAGAAGCCCGCCGTGGCTCCTGTGGCCTCCCTAGCTGGCCGCCGTGCCCGCCACCCTGCCTGCTGCAGCTGGCTTGGCCTCTTTCCTTCCTGGCTCCTTGTCCACTGTCTCTCTCCGTGCTCCCTCCCTGAGGCTGCTCAGTGTCCACACCTCTGGCAGAGCTAGCCCACCTCTCCTCCAGGGAGCCTCCCCAACACGGGCCCACCCCAAGTCTGTGCAGCACCGAGAAAGAGACAGAGGGGCTGCCCCCAGGGCTGCCCACAGAACGGCTGCCTGTGGGTCGCCACAGGCTGCAGTCAGACTCCGGGCAGCTCAGGGGCAGACTTGCTCGGGCAGAGCCCGCCTCTTTGTGCCTCACCCTGCACTGCCTGGGCATGGATGTGGCCGACGTCACAGACTCAGGTCACAAGGTCCTGCGGTGGTGGCCTAAACGGTCACCTACCTGGCATTCGGTGACCTCCTGTGGCCCGCTGCAGGGAACTTCTGCCTGGTGCTGTGTTTGGCGGAGGGAAGAGAGTGCCACTCATGGTGGAGGTCCCTCTGGGGACAGGTCGCAGCGGGGAGGACATGGAGGAAAAACCGCAGTGGGCTCTGGACCCAGGGCAGGAATTTCTGTCCCTTTTGCCACCTGCTGTGCAATGCTGGGCAGGGTACCTACCTTCTCTGTGCCCGAATTTCCCTACCTGTAAAGCAAGGATGATAATGTACCACCCAGAGGTCTAGTTCAGGATCACGAGCGCTGACGTGTTGCTGGCCTGTGGGAAGGTGCAGGGGTGCTTCATTAAGCGTGTTGGAATCCTCACAACTTCTTCGGGGAGGTTGGAGCAGTCCCATTTTACAGAAGAGGCAGTCGAGGCTTGGAGATGTTAAGGAACGTACCCAGAGTCCATGTAGCTTGTAAAAGCAGAACTGTGATGGCCATGGAGATGACCAGGCCATGGCCCCTACCTTCACGGTGCTCTAGGGGAGCCAAAGAAGTGGACATGAGCTTGCTCTGGGCAGGCAGAAAGGGATCTAGAGGGGGCAGCCATGGTGTGGGGAGAGCAAGGAGGGGAGACCCCTGCTGCCTTCCCGGAGAGGGTGGCGAGGTGGCTGTTCGAGCTAAAGCAGGGGAGGGAGTAGGTTTGAACATAGAAAGGTTGAGCGGGCTCTGGGCTCAGGTCAGAGGAGAGCTGTGGGCAGTGCCCGGCTGGGCTGGCCAGGGCTCTGCCTTGGAGGCGTCTGTCTACCCCCCTGCCCTCTGGAAGGAGCAAGAAGTGGCTCAGCTGGGGCGATGCAGCTGGGTCCCTGGAAGGCCCCCGGTCCCTGAGTGGCCGCGTCCCTCCTGAGCCCGCTCCATCACCCCCAGGGAGATGTGGTGCGGCTGTTCCACGCGGAGCAGGAGAAGTTCTTGACATGTGACGAGTACAAGGGCAAGCTGCAGGTGTTCCTGCGCACCACGCTGCGCCAGTCGGCCACCTCGGCCACCAGCTCCAACGCCCTCTGGGAGGTGGAGGTCAGAATGCTGTGCCCACACCCCGTCCTCTCCTGCAGCGGGGAGGCCACGCCCTCTCCTTGAGCCCCTCTGCAGCCCGGTGGCGGGAGGGCCGGGCACAACCTCCCTGAGGTTGGGGTCCTCTCTCTGGCCTGTCCCTCCTGCATCCTCACCCCTGTGCACATCCAGGTGGTGCACCACGACCCCTGCCGAGGAGGAGCTGGCCACTGGAATGGCCTGTACCGCTTCAAGCACCTAGCCACAGGCAACTACCTGGCTGCTGAGGTGAGTGGGTGGCACAGGGCATCCTGGTATCTGTGCTCATGTTGAGGGCACGCCTGTAACCCCAGTACTTAAGGAAGCTGAGGTGGGAGGATCACAGGTTCATCGTGTCTCACCTGGGCAACTCAGTGAAGCCTTAAAAAAAATAAAACACTAGGGTTGTAGCTCAATCTAGAGTGCCCTGGGGTTAATTTTCAATACAGAAAAAAAAAAAGTTAAAAAGGTCCCGTTTGTTCATAATGCTTGTGTATCCTGGGGACGTGTGTGTATGTTTATTTCAGTCCGTGGCAGGGCCACTGAAGGGCTCCCTTGTGGTGGCTCTCCCAGGAGAAACACGGGCTCTTGGGCAGGGTGGGCACCCTGGGAGGTAGAGGCCGGGGTCCTAAGGGGTGACCTTGTGTTGGAGTGTGGTCGTGTGGTTGTAGCCTGGTGTCTAGTGGCTTCTGCCGCCTTTCGTCTGTTCAGGAAAATCCTGGCTACAAGGGCGATGCCTCGGATCCGAAGGCAGTCGGAGTGGTGAGATGGGGCTGCTGGGCTGGAGGGGACCACGGGTGGGGGTGGGAGCCTGGGCTGGGGGTGCCTGAGACAAGAGGCCACCTGCCTGACTCAGGGTCCCCACCCCAGGGCCGTGCCAGCCGCAGGAATGCTGGGGAGAAGATCAAGTACCGCCTGGTGGCTGTACCCCACGGCAATGACATTGCCTCGCTCTTTGAGCTGGATCCCACCACGCTGCAGAAAACCGACTCCCTCGTGCCCCGGTGGGTGTGCACTAGTGCCTGGGACTTCCTGGGCCATCCTGGCTCTGGGACACCTCGGGTCCCCTTCTCTGTTCTGATGTCTTTTGGCTTCTTGGGTCCCTGCGGCTCCTGCTCCTCAGTGGTGAGCTCAGATCTGTGGGTGGCTGACTCTGTTGCCTGCTTGCCCGGCCTGGCCTTGGGTTCTGCACACGCTGGATGCTGCCCTGTGCTTATCTCATTCTCAGAAAGTTTCTTCTCGTTGCAGGTTTGAGCCCAGCCTGGGCAATTTAGTGAGACCTTGTGTCCGAGTAAAAAGTGCAGAAGGGCTGGGGATGGGGCTCAGTGAGCAGGGCCTGGGCGTGATCTCCAGAACTGGAAGGAAGGAAGTCCTTGCTAGTGTAACTGGGCAGCGCCTGCCCTGGCGGGTGGGGCTGACCAGGAGATACGGTGCGGCTTTGTGATAGATGGTTCGCCCAAGGCCAGGCAGCCGGAACCCATCAGGATCCTGCCTACCCCGAGGTTACAGGATACAACATCCAGAAACTTCTGTAGTGTCCACCCAGCCCTTAGCTATGACCTCAGGCCACTCACTCAGTGGCTGCCTCTGGCTTCTTATTTGTAAAGTGGGGACATAAGGCCTGCCTGTCACCAGGGCTGCTGGGAGAATTCCCTGAATCACTGTAGATACCCGCTTGGGGCCAGAGGCATTTTGAGATTTAGTTTTTTCCTCTCAGAAAGATGATTTTGTAGCCGGGCGTGGTGCTGCAGGCCTGTAATCCCAGCCCTGTGGAAGGGCATGATGCAGAAGGATTGCAAATTTGAGGCCAGCTTAGGCAATTTAGGGAGACCTGTGTGAAAAACAACCAATCAAAACAAAAAAGCTGGGAATGTAGCTCAGTGTGAAGGCTCTGCATTAAATTCACAGTAACACACACACACACACACACACACACACACACAGACACATACACACACACACACACACACACGGATGTTCTTGTAGTTCATCATAGAGAGAAGAGGATTTCTATAAATTGCATCTATCTTAACATTTAATAGAATAGCTGGGACCCTGTGGTATAGGCTTGTCCTCCCAGCACTCTAGGAAGCAGAGGCAGGATTGCAAGTTTGAGCCTAACCCGGACAACTTAGTGATTTAGTGAGACCCTGTCTCAAAATCAAAAATTAAAATGGGCTGGGGATATAGTTCCATGTGAGTTGTCTGGGCTCAATCACCCGTACCACAAAAACAAAACAAAACAACCCCCCAAAACATTTAATGGAGGAAATGGTGTCGGCAGTCTCATTTGTGCCACGAATCCTGGCTTCAGGTTGGCTGGCAAGGCCTGGTTCGTGAACAAGCCTTGGTGGCTCTGTTCTTCCCTGGCCGTGGACCCCTCTCCCACGTGCTAGTGGCCCCATCCCAGGACTGTGGAGGTGGGGCTGGGTGGAGGGGACTGAGCGCTCCCGCCCCGTAGGAACTCCTACGTGCGGCTGCGGCATCTCTGCACCAACACGTGGATCCAGAGCACCAACGTGCCCATCGACATCGAGGAGGAGCGGCCCATCCGCCTCATGGTGCGGCTGCCCGGGGGCAGGGGCTGGGCTGGGCTGGGCTTGTCCCTAGGCACCTTGCTGACCCCCGTCCTTGCAGCTGGGCACCTGCCCCACCAAGGAGGACAAAGAAGCCTTTGCCATCGTGTCAGTGCCCGTGTCTGAGATCCGTGACCTGGACTTTGCCAACGACGCCAGCTCCATGCTGGCCAGTGCTGTGGAGAAACTCAACGAGGGCTTCATCAGCCAGAATGATCGCAGGTGGGCCGCTGAGGGCTTCAGAGGGACTTTGTCACTAGGCAGACGCCAAGCAGATAGGTCCGAGGCAGGGGAGCCAATGGAGGAGCCTGGTTCCTGGGCATCCCTGGCTGGTCCTGCGCCCTTCAGGTTGGGAGCCTGCCTCCCCACCCGTGTCCTGCCACGCCCAGCTCTGGGATATGGAGTGTGTGTACTTCTGTTTGACCAGCATGGGGACTGGGGCTCAGATGGGCCACACAGCGAGTACGTGGCAGAGCCTGGATAGAAGCGCCGGGTACCTGGCCTTGGCCCTTCTAGTTCCTTCCTCAGAGTCATCATCTTGGGGCCCTCTGGGGTCTAGTGTGACTGGGGCCTGGGGGGTTTGGAGAGCAGTTTGGGATAGAGCCGGGAAGGTGAGGGTCGGCGGTGGGCTTGTGCTTCGGGAAGCAGAGCAGGCAAGTAACTTCTCGAACACCGTGTTTTGGGAAGAGCTGGCCGCTGGTGGCAGCCATGTGCCAGGTGGGCGCTGGGGGCGCCGCCCAGGCTCGGCACATCATACTCCTCAATGTGCTGTCCCCTTGCCCAGGTTTGTTATCCAGCTGCTGGAGGACCTGGTGTTCTTTGTTAGCGATGTCCCCAACAATGGGCAGAACGTGCTGGACATCATGGTCACCAAGCCCAACCGGGAGCGGCAGAAGCTGATGCGGGAGCAGAACATTCTCAAACAGGTACTTGTGTGTGTGCATGTGTGTGTGTGTGCGCGTGCGTGCGCGCACACGCGTGTGGGTATGTGAACGACAAGGGAGGGGTGGGTGGTGGCACAGGGTGCCAGCTCACACTGCGCCCTCCTTTTCCTGGCCCCACCGATTTCTTATTATCACTGTCCCCACCTTTTAAGGCATTGGGTTGAGGCCACAGCTCACACTGAGCTACATCCTCAGGCCATTTTTAAGTTTTTGACTTTGAGACAGTCTCTCTAAATTGCCCAGGTTGTGTTTGAACTTGAGATCCTCCTGCCTCGGCCTCTGCAATTGCTGAGATTATAGATAGGCACCACCAGGCCCGACTCCATCATTCCCTGTTAAGGAGGAATGTTAGGCTGGAGCTGAGGCTCAGGGGTGGAGCGCTTACCTGGCATGTACAAGGCCCGCAGGGTCTACCCCAGCATTGCCAGAAGAGGAAATGGGAGCATCTGTGGGCCATGACGTGTGCCAGGTGCTTCTCTGAGTGCCCTGTGTGTATCGAGGCATTGCTTCTGCCCATGTGGAGCAAGGGCCATTGTTATTATCCCCAGGAAACGGAACTATGCAGAACCTGGAGGAACCTGACCCTGAGCATGTAGCTGGGGAGCTACAGGGCCAGGATTTGAACTCAGAATGCTGGCTGGGTCCAAAACTTTGGCTTTTTCAAAAGCCTCTCCCAAACCCCCCAATACTGGGGGTTGAACCCTGGGTCTTCACACTAAGCTACATCTCCAGACTTACTTTATTTTTTAGAGATATGGTCTCACCCCTGAACTCACTCGGTAGCTCATGCTGGCCCCAAACGCATAGCAATCCTTCTGCGTCGGCCTCCCGAGTGCTGGGATTACAGGCATCCATCAACACGCCTGGCTTATGTGGTGCTGGGGAATCGAACTCAGACCTTATGCTTGGTAGATGAGCAGTCTCTGCTGTGCTATTCCTCATCCCCAGACCTTTTAATTTGTTACTATGAGATGGGGTCTCACGAAGTCACTAAGTTGCCCAGGCTGGGCTCAAACTTGCAGTCTCCTGCCTCAGCATCCCTGTGTGCTAGAATTATAAGTATTTAACACTTGTTAAAAAAACATTTTTTTCTATTTTTTTTTTGTTTGAAAATTTTCAAATATTGAGAGAATATTGAAAGTACAGTGTAGTGAGTGCAGTGCCTCGCCACCTGCCTTCCCGTGCCCGTTGTGCGCACCTGGCTGGGCATCGCTGCGGGCTCTTCCTCCTTTCCATCCTTGTACTTTAGAACAGATCGCTCTTCACTTCAACTCTTTTTTTTCTTTTTTGTGGTACTAGGATTTGATCCTTCACGCTGAGCCCTGTCCCCAGCCCGTTTAAAAGAAATATTTGATTTTGAGACAGGGTCTCACTAAGTTGCTAAGTTGAGGCTGGGCTTAAAGTCCTGCCATGCATCACCTCCAAAGGACGCTGTCCTGCATGTCCCCGGCCCCCTTACCACCCCTAGGAAAATCAGCCATCATGCCCGCACCCTATCGAGTGTCCCCAGCTTTTCCAAAAGTCTTTGTAGAGGCTGATGTTATCTTCGCCGGGATCCAGATAAGGTTCTGGCTGGTTTGTTTCTGTTCTACAATGACTCTCTGTGCTGCCCAGCTTTGGGCTTTTTAATTTTTTTTTTTTTTGTGATTGTATTAATTCTCTTTGTGGTGAGGAGGGGCAGGATTCTGATCAGGAGCAGAGGGAGTCGGGGTGAATCTGAGGGTGAGGGCAGGAGGTGGAGGTTGTGGTCCAGCTTAGAGTCAGCTCGGGGTATCCGTGTGAGAGGTGGCTGTGGGGAAGGCCACTTGGGCTCAGGGTTGCTGGCATGATGAGGAGCTGCAGGTGGGTAACCTCCTCCTCTGCTTCTCCCAGATCTTTGGCATTCTGAAGGCCCCCTTCCGTGACAAGGGGGGCGAGGGCCCCCTGGTGCGGCTGGAGGAGCTGTCGGACCAGAAGAATGCCCCGTACCAGCACATGTTCCGCCTTTGCTACCGTGTCCTGCGGCACTCGCAGGAGGACTACCGCAAGAACCAGGTGGGCCTGCCCCTGGCCGCTCCCACGGGCCCGCCTTCCCTTCCCGCAGTTGGTTCCCTGGGCACATGGCGGCACGCGCTGAGTAGGTGTTGGGTGCAGCAGGGCAGTGCCAGTGGATCCTCCTGTCTCAGCCTCCCAGAGTGCTGGGATTATAGGCCTGTGCCACCGGGCTCAGCAGAATTCTCTTAATTTTTGACAGTTTTCCCTATTTCATTTTTCAATGGGCTCCATAAAGATACAGCCAGTTCTACCCAATAGAAAAGTCCCAGCCCCCTGGAGGTGTCCTCTGATAGGTGGCCGCCGAGGAGCTAAATTACTGTAAAAGTAAAGCCACTCTTCAGTATGGCTTCCTCTCCTGCTCCTCTCCCTTCCTAGACTGCAGATTCCCTGTCTGTGCTGGGTCCCAACCTCAGAGTCGGGGGCCGTGTTCTGGAGCGGAGCTGAGCCCCTGGGCCTTGCCCGTGGCCCCCATGACCCCCATGACCCCAGCTCCTCTGCCCGCAGGAGCACATCGCCAAGCAGTTCGGGATGATGCAGTCCCAGATCGGCTACGACATCCTGGCCGAGGACACCATCACCGCCCTGCTCCACAACAACCGCAAGCTCCTGGAGAAGCACATCACCAAGACTGAGGTGGAGACCTTCGTCAGCCTTGTGCGCAAGAACCGTGAGCCCAGGTGAGCCCGCCCCCACTCCAGTGCCCCTCTTCCTCCCTCCCTCCCCACCACGGGACGTCCTCTCCTGCTGGTGGCTGAAACAGGAAACACGTCTCCACTGTTGCAAAGTTGCTGCCTCCCAGCCCATCTCTGGGACCCTCCTGGATTTGACCCAATCTAGCAACAGAGGGGTGACCCCTGGGGCAGCGGGAGGCCTCACGCCCTTCTCTGGTGACACAGTCAGTGTTGTACTGAACCGGTTGTTAAATTTTTTTTTTTTTTTTGTAAAATTTTGTGATACTGGGGATTGAACCCAGAGTCTTCACACTGAGCTGTGTCATAAGGGTTTTTTTTTGTCATTTGAGACAGGGGCTTACTAAGTCACTCAGTTGCCCAGGCGGATCTTAAACTTGTAATCCTCCTGCCCCTGTTTCCCAAACTGTGAGGTTACATGCCTGGGCCATCACATCACAGTTGTTGAATGTTTTGATATTGTCTCCACCTCGTGGCTCCCCCAGACTCCCTGGCTTCCAAAATCTTGCCTTCCCCTGTCCCGGCGATGCCCAGGGGCCCCCTCCCTGGGTGGCTGGGAGCTCATCCCACTGGGCCCCAGCCTTGGTGAGGGGCAGGACCAGTCCGCTGGCTCTGAGGAGTCTGGGGCTGCATCAGTCTGAGTCCATCCTTGTCCCGGTCGGCGCCACCAGGTTCTTAGACTACCTTTCTGACCTGTGTGTGTCCAATCACATCGCCATCCCCGTGACCCAGGAGCTCATCTGCAAGTGTGTGCTGGACCCCAAGAACAGTGACATTCTCATCCAGACTGAGTGAGCGGATGTGCCATCCTGTCACGGCATGCTGCCCCTGCCTGGGGCTCCCCCCTGCCTGGTCCCCCAGCAACCTCGGAGCTCTGCCTTCCTGGGGTTCCGGCTAGAACTGGCACGGTTGCTCTCTGCAGCCCAGAACCCCGTGCCTGCCATGCCTGGCGCTGCTGGAGGTGGGGAGTGGGAGAGACCCCGCTTGGGGAAGCCCCGGGGCAGCACAGTCCCCCGCGTGGCCCTCAGCCTAGGTGGGCGGGAGCTCAGGCGCCGGTGGTGACGGGTGCTGTGGCCCGCAGGCTGCGGCCTGTGAAGGAGATGGCCCAGTCGCACGAGTACCTGAGCATCGAGTACTCAGAGGAGGAAGTGTGGCTCACGTGGACCGACAAGAACAACGAACACCACGAGAAGAGCGTGAGACAGCTGGCTCAGGAGGCGCGGGCGGGAAACGCCCATGACGAGAACGTGCTCAGCTACTACAGGTGCGCCCTGCTGCACCCCACTGTGCCCTGCTGTGCCCGCTGGTCTTCTCAGGCCACACCACGAGCTCCTGCGGGGAGGCAGATGCTCCTGCCTGGAGGGAGGAGCCACGGATCTCCTTGTCTGTGTTTGGGGACGGGTGTGTCCACGACCACTGTGTTGTACCAGCAGGGCCAGGAAAGCCAGGCTCGGCAGAGTGGCCATGTTGCAGAGAAGAGACCACAGGTCAAGCCTGGACTAGGCAACTTAGCAAGGCTGTGTTTGAAAAAACAAAAATAAAGGTCTTGAGGATGTTGCTCAGTGAGAAGGCCTTGGGTTCAGTTCCCCCAGTGGCCACTTCCCCAGCACAAAGATAAAAAAACCTCACATGCCCCTTAAAGGGTGACCCAGGCGGCCCTTCCAGTGGTTCCCTACAGACCAGGCACTGCCCACTCACTCATGCCTCACTGCAGCCTTGGGAAGTGGGTGCTGCTGTGGCCTAGTTGGGGAAAAGCCCAGAGAAGTCAAGGAGCTTGCTGGAGGTTACACAGCTGTATCTGGTGAGTCACAGCTCCCACTCAGGCTGCCTGGCTCCAGAACCCAAGAAGGACTGGGGTCCCTGAGGATAAGGCAGTGGCGTGGCGTCACCGGAATACAGTGCACTTCCCACGTACTCGCCCTCTGCTATCCCTCCGTCCAGGCTGCGTCTTCCTGGGCTGGTTCCTGTGCCCCACTTTCCGCCCTCTCCCGGCCTCCCCCATCTCCCACTTCCTGGTTGGACTTGTTCTAGCTGAGCCAGTGTTTCGCTTCTCAGGAGGGAGAAACTGATTGTGCATCCCCATGTTTCACCTCCACAACTGTGTCCTTTCTGGTGCAGTGGCCAGTGCATGATCTCAGCTGAGTCCCTCACCTCTGCTCTCTTTCAGTCATCTGTGTATTTTTGCAGTGCTGGGGATTGAACCCACGGAGCTGCTGAGCTGCATCCATCTTTTTCTCCTTCTTTTCTTCTTCATGGTTGCCATTTTGAGACATGATCGTGCAAAGTCACAAAGTTGTCCAAGCATAGCTTCAAATTGCCACCCACCTGCCTCAGCCACCCGGATCTTTGACCACTTAAATGGAGTCCTCATCGAGCTTAGACCCAAGTGCTGGCAGCTGCCTCTTGCCCTGAATAAGAGGTCTGTGCTCCTAACTGTCGCTGTCCCCTGTAGGTACCAGCTGAAGCTCTTTGCCCGCATGTGCCTGGACCGGCAGTACCTGGCCATTGATGAGATCTCCCAGCAGCTAGGTGTGGACCTCATCTTCCTATGCATGGCGGACGAGATGCTGCCCTTTGACCTGCGTGCCTCCTTCTGCCACCTGATGTTACATGTGCACGTGGACCGTGACCCCCAGGAGCTGGTCACACCCGTCAAGTTCGCCCGCCTCTGGACTGAGATCCCGACAGCCATCACCATCAAGGAGTGAGAGGGGTGGAAGGGGCAGGGGGCGCCCGGCAGGGCAGAGGCCTGGGAGTGGGGTCACGTGACCCTTGTGACTCCTCCCCACCCCCAGCTATGATTCCAACCTCAACGCTTCCCGGGACGACAAGAAGAACAAGTTCGCCAGCACTATGGAGTTCGTGGAGGACTACCTCAACAACGTGGTCAGCGAGGCCGTGCCCTTTGCCAACGAGGAGAAGAACAAGCTCACCTTCGAGGTGGGTAGGGGGTGCCCAGGGCCGGGGGCCAGTGAAGGTCTGCTGCCCCTGGAATCCCGCCCTCATGACACTGTTTGCAGCTTGACTTCCTTGGCCCCGCCCACTGCGAACCACGCCCCGGATGCCCTGCCCTTGCCCACCACCACCTTGGCCCTGCCCACTGCAAACCACGCCCCGGATGCCCTGCCCCCGTCCATCACAACTTTGACCCTGCCCACTGCAAACCACGCCCTGGATGCCCTGACCCCCTGCCCACTGCAAACCAAGCTGCAGTGGCTCTGGCTGGCCCCGTCCATCACCACCACCACCACCACCACCACCACGGCCCTGCCCACTGCAAACCACGCCCTGCATGCCCTGCCCCCGTCCGCCCCACCTTGGCCCTGCCCACTGCAAACCCCGCCCCAGATGCCCTGGCCTTGCCCACCATCGCCTTGGCCCCACGTGTCTCCGCAGGTGGTCAGCCTGGCACACAACCTTATCTACTTCGGCTTCTACAGCTTCAGCGAGCTGCTGCGCCTCACGCGCACGCTGCTGGGCATCATTGACTGCGTGCAGGGCCCGCCGGCCATACTGCAGGCCTACGAGGACTCGAGCGGTGAGGCTTTGTCGCCGGTCACCCTCGGGTCCTCAGCACCCCATTCCCGAGCGGCCCCTGGGAGACCAGCTTTCTGGCCCTCCAAAAGGAGGCATTGTGGGCCCCTCCAACCTGGGCTGCATGAGAGGGTTCCTGTCCAGGCACCGTGGAGACCCTGGGTCAGGCAGAACTGCCGTCCTTGAGGGGAGAGCAGGGAGGAGGGAGACACACAGGTTTCCTGCGCTCATGGGCACCACCAGGCTGCATTCTAGATGTGTAGCGCCTGGGATCTGACACCTGTCTGAGCACACCTGCACCGTGTCCTCTTGCTCCCCTGTACGCTGAGACAGCTCATTTCCCCCCAGAAGTCCACACTCCTCCCCCACACAGCTCGCCTTGGCCCTGCCTTCTGCCCCCATATGTGGCTTTTTGTGGTACATGGCTCAAAGCCCAGGTTAGCCCTGCCCGTCCTTGGCAAAGCACGTAGGCTGTGTATACTGTGTGCCTCCCCCATGGGCCGGGCCCCCTGCTGTGCTCCTCTGTAGCCTCCGGGCCCTGTGCCCTCTGCACCCCACAGGCAAGAATGTGCGGCGGTCCATCCAGGGCGTGGGCCACATGATGTCCACCATGGTGCTGAGCCGGAAGCAGTCTGTCTTCGGTGCCCCCAACCTGTCAACAGACACTGGTGCCTCTGAGCCACTGGACAGGAGCAAGTTCGAGGAGAATGAGGACATTGTGGTGATGGAGACCAAGCTGAAGATCCTGGAGATCCTGCAGGTGGCCGGGCAGGACGGGTGGGAGGCCGGGCAGGATGGGTGGGAGGCTGAGCAGGGCGCAAGCCCTTTGGATCTTGGTGTCTAGTCGTGGGAGGCTCCGTGATGATCCCCAGCAGCATGAGCATCACCTGGGCAGCTGGTCGACACGCACCTTCTCAGGTTCTGCCCAGGCCACCTGTATCAGGCGTGCTGGGGGTGGGGCCAGGGGCTCTGTGACAAGCCCTACTGGCTCTGTCCCAATTCTACAGATGAAAGTAGAAAGGGGGAGGGGACTTTGCCAGATTGAAGGGGTTTTGAAGTAGAGCTAGAGGTTTGACACCCTGTTTCCTTGTGAGCTGGGTCAGTCATCCTTGTCTCGGTGTCATCTGAGACGCCTCCCAGTGACACTGTGGAAGGGGCTTGTGGAGCCCCGAGGAGGGATGAGGCCCTTTCAGTCCCCCTGGGGCAGGAAGGTAATGAATGCAGTGACCTCCATGGGGCACGTACTGCAGCCACAGTCTGGTTGGCAATCAGAAGGGGCTTCTAGCTCTTTCCAGGTATCTGTGCCTGCGTTCTGGGGTGCAGCCAGACTCTGCCCCTTGAGGGCAGAGGTCAGTTGAGGCTGTCTGTAAACCTGTGTCTTTATGCCCGAGTTTCCTCCATCCTGAAAGCCCCAGGGTCTGTGGCAGAGCCGAATGAGAGGGCAGGAAGTTGGCCCGGGGACGTGGGAGCTTCGTTCCCTTTCCTGCTTGTGTCCAGCCGGGGAGAGAGGAGCCGAGTTGGCTGGTGGGGGCTCCCTGCCTCATGCTGGGAGGGGCCACACACCTACCGGAGCAAGAACCAGGAGAGGGTCCTCAGTGTCCCTTGGGGGGAGGGATTTTGATGTTGTGGGGGTGCACTGGGGACCGAATCCAGGCCCTATCCACTGACCTACTTCCCCAGCCCACTTTTTAGTTTTAATTTTGAGACAGGGTCTCCTTAAGTTGCTATGTTACCCTATTTGGATTTGAACTTGTGATCCTCCTGCCTCAGCCTCCCAACGCTGACATTGCAATCCTGCACCATTAGGCTTGGCTTAGGTCTTTGATTTTTGTGTGTGTGTGACATCCCAGAGCATTCCTGAAGCCCTGGGATGCTAGAGGCTGTCTGGGGGTCCTCCTCGCCCCTTGGGGAGCAGGGGGGCCTCAGACCTCACGCCCTCCTGTCCCATCTGCTCCCCATCTCCAGTTCATCCTCAACGTGCGCCTGGACTACCGCATCTCCTACCTGCTGTCGGTCTTCAAGAAGGAGTTTGTGGAGGTGTTTCCTATGCAGGACAGCGGCGCCGACGGCACGGCCCCCGCCTTTGACTCCACCAGTGAGTGCCTGCTTGGGTCCGGGCACAGCATGGGGTGGAATGGAGTGACGGGGCCAGTGCCCCCTGCCCTGTCTGTTTCCCAGTCGGGAACAGCCCCCCCCCCCCCCCAGTTTCTTATTTGATTGACACAGTGAGGAAAAAGGGCAAGGATTCTTTTCCCCACCCTAAAGAGGGAAACTGAGGTCCCAGGAGGCAAGGCCTTGCCCGTGATCACAGCCAGTCAGAGGCTGGTCTAGGCCAGAGCCTGGGTCTCCTGACTCCCGGGCAGCAGCGCTGCGGGCATTCTGCTCTGGAACCTGCCTGGACTGGTTTGGGGGTGTTCCTGCTCCCCATCTTTGCTGAGCTGACCCTACCTGGTGCTCCTCTTATTCCCCACAGCTGCCAACATGAACTTGGACCGCATCGGGGAGCAGGCAGAGGCCATGTTTGGTGTGGGGTGAGGCTGGGGCTGAAGTGGGGGTTCAGTGGGGAGCTGGGAGGGTGCCAGGGTGAGGGCTGGCCTCTCCCTCCTCTGCTGTTCCCGCTGCAGACGCTCGTCCAGCTGCATTCCCTAGTGACGTGGGCCGCTAGAGTTCCAGTCACCCAGCCATTTTCTTGACTCCATTGTACCTCTGCCAAGGGACTTGGTGAACTGGCTGGACAAATGTCCCCTCTCCCACAGGAGGGAGAAAGTGTGGGGTTTTGCAGCCTGATCACCCACACCCCGACAGGCTGGCGTGGAAAGGTCACTTGAGCTCTGCCGTTTCTGGGGTCCAGCACAGTCTACAGACCCCTCCTCAGAAGAAGAGGGTTTTATTTATTTTATTTTTTATTTTTGGAGATGGGGTCTCACTCTGTAGCCCAGGCTGGTCCTGATCTCACTGTGGAGCCCGGGCTGGCCTCAGACTCACGGCAATTCTCCTATCTCAGCTTCCCGAGTGCTGGGATTACAGGCATGCGCCACCATGCCCAGCTTATGTGGTACTGGGGAATCAAACTCGGGTACTTAGCGCTTGACATATCACTAGGCAAGCGCTTTAACCGCTGAGCCATTCCTCCAGCCCCAGGAGAGAGTTTTAAATTTATAAAATAAAGCACATACGATCTCAAAGGAAACCAGTGGCGCTGGGACCAAGTTGTCACAGTATTGGAGAAAACAAATCGGAAGTGACAGTTATATATGTGTCTGTTTAGCGACTCTATAAATATCACGCCGCGCAGAAGGCGTGATTAGAGCTGTCCTTGGCCATCACGATGAATAGACACAGTGTTTCAGTTTCCTCTAACACCTGGGAGGTGATGGGAAAACCTGGTTTGTATCAGGGAGGAGCTCCCCAGGCACAGCTCGTGTTCCTCACGGAAGGAAATGCTACCTTTGGCTTAGGGACCAGTGGAGATAAAGATGTGGTGTTCTTTCATGTCTGTTCATGGAGCCGGCTTCTGTCCATGATCCCCCACCCCCTATGGGAGAGGTGGTGAGGGTCTGTGAGTCCCCTGTGACGGGTCCTGCTCTAGGTGCTTGGGGACTCGGGGCCCCTTGAGAGGCTCAGAGCAGTGACTGTTGGCACCAGATGTGACACGGGGTGCTGCTTCTGCCGAGGGGGGTGGCGGGGAGCCTGTTGCTGTGGAGCCCAGCCTGCGGCGGGACAGGGACAGGACAGCCACACCCACGCCCCACGCCCTGGTCCTGCAGGAAGACGAGCAGCATGCTGGAGGTGGATGACGAGGGCGGGCGCATGTTCCTGCGTGTGCTTATCCACCTGACCATGCACGACTACGCGCCGCTGGTGTCGGGAGCCCTGCAGCTGCTCTTCAAGCACTTCAGCCAGCGCCAGGAGGCCATGCACACCTTCAAGCAGGTGAGCGGGGCCGCCCGGCTCGCCACGGTGACTCAGGAGCTCACAGCGGAGGAGGGGGACACACGTTTGGGGATTTCGGTCTTGCTGAGCTCCGTGAGGCCCCTCCCGGCCTGGCTCAGTGGCTGCCGTTGTGAGCTTGATTCAGGCTTCTGTGCTGGGCGCTACAGATCTTGCCCTGCAGGCAGGCAGCCCTGCTGAGCTGCCTGGGTTTGTCACTATGGTGTCACGCCCTTTAGACTGCTCCCTGTGAGGTGTCTGTGCTAACGGGCTGGCATTTAACCAGTGCCTGCTGTGAACCAGGCACTGAGATCTGGAGCTGCTTTACCTTCTGGATTTCTTTCTTTTTCTTTTCTTTTCTTTTCTTCTTCTTCTTCTTCTTCTTCTTCTTCTTTTTTTTTTTTTGGAGACAGGGTCTTTCTCTAGCCCAGGCTGGTCCTGAACTCACTATGGAGCCCAGGCTGGCCTTGGACTCAGGCAATCCTCCTGTCTCAGCCTCACGAGTGCAGGGATTACAGGCGTGCACCACCATGCCCAGCTTGTGTGGTGCTGGGGAATCGAACTCCGGGACTTTGCACTTGACTTAGTGCTTGCTTAGGCAAGTGCTTTAACTGCTCAGCCGTTCCTCCAGCCCCCACCTCCTGGACCTCTTACACTCACCTGACTCCTGTGTGGGGGTTGGGGGGGGGGAATCGAGTCTTGGGAGCTTCCTTCCCTCATCCTCTAGCCTCAAGCTGGGAAGGTAGGAGTCATATGTAAGCCCAGGTTCAAACTTTAGGGCTTTTTTTTTTTTTTTTTTTTTAACCAGGCCTGGTGGCACAGGCCTGTGGATCCCAGTACTCTGGGAGGCTGAGGCAGGAGGATCATGAGTTCCAAGCTAGCCTGGGTACTTAGGGACTTAGTGATAACTAAGTAACTTAGGGACTTAGTGATACTTGATCTCAAAACATAAAAATGGGCTGGGGGATGTAGTTTATTGTGAAAGCCCTGGGCTCAATCCCCAGGACCACAGAAGAAAAAGAAAAAAAAAGTTCAGGCCCCTTTCATCTGTGCTTGGTGACCCCAGTGTGCTCTGCCCCATCCATCTGGGATCCGAGCGAGCAAATCACACCCACAGCAGCATGTGGCCTGAATCAGAGAGGAACGTTAGCCCAGTGATGTGGCGGTTGAGGCAGGAATTCAGGGTGGCTTGTGGCCATTCAGGAAGGCTTCCTGGAGGCAGTGGGTTTGAGGCAAGACTGCAAGTATTGAAGGTGACACGGGGAGGGATGTCCTGGCCTAGGGAAGATGCTGGAATTCTGTGAGTCACCGTGGACCCAGGGTGCATGTCCCACAAGCCAGGTCCACCCCCCACCCGCAGGTTCAGCTGCTGATCTCGGCCCAGGATGTGGAGAACTACAAGGTGATCAAATCAGAGCTGGACCGGCTTCGGACCATGGTAGAGAAGTCGGAGCTGTGGGTGGAGAAGAAGGGCAGCGGTAAGGGTGACGAGGGTGAGGCTGGCCCCGCCAAGGACAAGAAGGAGGTAAGCCATGGCCGGGACCAGGCCGGGTGGCCCGGGAGGGACTGGCAGACCCAGCTCTGTCTGTGTCCCCAGCGGCCCACAGACGAGGAGGGCTTTCTGCAGCCGCCGGGGGAGAAGAGCAGCGAGAACTACCAGATCGTCAAGGGCGTGAGTGGTTGGGGATCCGCTTGCGGGGGATCTGGGCTCTGCAGACCTGCCTGCCCCAGGCTTGGCCGGCCAGTCCCTTCCACCTCCTCCCTCCACAGCCTCCACACAGGCATGTCCGAGCTTTGCCGGCACGTTCCAAACATCCCTGCCAAGGTCCAGATGGAATTATTTTAAGGCTGAGGGAATTTAATGCAACTCCATTTCCAAGTCATATTGTTCTATTTACTTTAATGGGTGGAATTGGGTTTTTTAGTGCCTCCCTGGCTTGTCGGGATGGGCTGATTCAGCAGCCGTGACCTCCCCCGCCCTCCTGTCCCAGGGGAGGAAGCTGGGACTCGGCTGTGGTGGGATGCTGAGATGCAGGGACGGGGCTCCAGGCTCACCCATCGTCCTCCCACCCCTCAGATCCTGGAGCGGCTGAACAAGATGTGCGGGGTCGGGGAGCAGATGAGGAAGAAGCAGCAGCGGCTGCTCAAGAACATGGATGCCCACAAGGTCATGCTGGACTTGCTGCAGATCCCCTATGACAAGGTGACACTGACTTCGGACCTCTGACTTCCTGGGACAAGGCCACTCTGAACCCTGACCCAGCCCAACCTGAATACTAGTCCCTAATGCTTCAGTGTCATCGTGACCTTCAGTCCTTCCCTCCTCGTCGCCGTCCACCCTGACCCTCACTCCCTTCCGTTCCCCCAGGCTCACTCTGACAGTCACAGCTCTGGCCTCACCTTTGACTCCTGGCCTTATCTTGACCTAAATTGACTCTTGTCTGACCTCACCTTCTCCTGGACTCATGAAATCAGTGCCGGCCTTGTCTTGACCCATGGCCTAGTCCTCACCCCAGCCTTAGCTTACTCATTTGGCTAACCCTGACCCGGCCCCTGGCCCTTCTGGCCCCCAGCTCCAATCTTAGTGTCATCCTGGTGGCTGATCCTCAGCCCCTCACCTTGGCTAATCTTGATTTCCTATGTCCCAACTTTTCCCGACTCTTCTGTGTGTGTGTGGAACTGGGGATTGAACCCACTAAGCTGTATCTCCTGCCTAATGTTTTGGTTTTGATTTTGAGATAGTCTTGCTAAATTGCTAAGTAGCCCAGGTTGGGCTCAAACTTGAGACCTTCCCCGTCTCAGCCTTCCAGGGTGCTGAGATTACAGTCCCATGCCACCAGGTCCCACGCTGTCCCTGACTCTTGTCTGTGACGTTGCCCCAGCTCTTCCAGCTCCTCCCTCTTCGCTGCCTCTGACTCCAGCTTCACCTCCACGTCTGGCCCGAGCTTAGCCCCACGTGCTTCCCCACCTGGGCCCCAAGGCCCAGCTGTCACTTGGCCGTCTCCTTCATTGGCCCCTCGGGTGGGCAGGCGTGGCACCCTTTCCCTCTCCACCCAGGGCGATGCCAAGATGCTGGAGATCCTGCGCTACACACACCAGTTCCTGCAGAAGTTCTGTGCGGGGAACCCGGGCAACCAGGCCCTGCTGCACAAACACCTGCATCTCTTCCTCACGCCTGGGGTGAGGCTGCGGTGCCGAGCAGCTGGGGGAGGGGCATGGCCCGGGCCTGGTCCTGACACCCCTTGCCACCCCTTTGCCACCTGCCTGCAGCTGCTGGAGGCAGAGACCATGCAGCACATCTTCCTGAACAACTACCAGCTCTGCTCTGAGATCGGTGAGCCCGTGCTGCAGCACTTCGTGCACCTCCTGGCCACCCACGGGCGCCACGTGCAGTACCTGGATTTTCTGCACACCGTCATCAAGGCCGAGGGCAAGTACGTCAAGAAGTGCCAGGACATGATCATGACCGAGGTGAGGGCAGTGAGGGGAGTTGCGGGGATGGCGCTGGCGGGGGACAGAGGAGCTGAGCGGTGGGCCTGTCACGGGGGCACAGAGAGAAAGCTCAGGCCGTGGGGCTGGTAGCCGTCCGGTGGATAGTAGGTGCTCAGTGGACACCTGCTAAGTGTCAGCATGAAGGGAGGGGCTGAAGGCGAATGGGAGGGGCCTCCGTGTGGGCTCTGCTCTGGGACCTCACAGTGTGAGCCCGGGAGGCGTGGGAAGGGAGCCGACACCCGGAGCTCAGGGTGGATGGCGGGGAGAGCTTTGTAGTGTGAATTACTATTTGGTATTCTTATTTCACTGTGAATGATGTAACCATCCTCATGGCGGTGCAGCGTATGTGCTCTGGAATGATTTTAAATTCCACACTAGGGCGTGGTGGTGCAGGCCTGTAATGCCAGGCCTCTCGGGGTGCTGAGGCAAGAAGATCACAGGGTCAAGCTCGTCCTGGGCAATTTGGTGACTCAGCAAGAGCTTGTCTAAAAAAGGGGGGGTGGGTAGGGATGTAGTTCAGTGGGAAAGGCCTGGATTTAATCCCTAGTACTGCAAAACAAATTCACACTGGGATCCCAGGGGAGGGGGCCTGAGCCAGAGGGTGACCTGGGGGAGCCACCTCTGAGGGTAGAATTGGGACATTGTGACCAGAACGTAGGGTACTTCCTCTGTCTGGGACATGGCATCTCTGATGGCAGAGGGCCTGAGAGGTCCACCAGAGAACCCCAAAACTCAGCCAGGGGACAGGTTTCCTGAATACTGTGTGAGGCTGGCACTCTGGCCTTGTAGGCACAGGAGAGGGGCAGGGTCCAAGGCCACTAGACTTTGGAGATTCACGCGTGTCACCTCCTCCGGCAGCTGACCAATGCGGGTGATGACGTGGTGGTGTTCTACAACGACAAAGCCTCTCTGGCCCACCTGCTGGACATGATGAAGTCTGCCCGCGACGGCGTGGAGGACCACAGCCCTCTCATGTACCACATTTCCCTGGTGGACCTGCTGGCCGCCTGTGCCGAGGGCAAGAATGTCTACACTGAGATCAAGTGCACCTCTCTGCTGCCGCTGGAAGATGTGGTGTCCGTGGTGACGCATGAGGACTGCATCACGGAGGTGGGGCCACGGGGGCAGGGCAGGGGCCATTCAGTTCTGGAAGAGGCATGGTAGAGTCAGGGAAGCAGTGGCCCTGCACCCACCCCACCACCTCCTGCCTCCCCCCAGGTGAAAATGGCCTATGTGAACTTTGTGAACCACTGCTACGTGGACACCGAGGTAGAGATGAAGGAGATCTACACCAGCAACCACATATGGACGCTGTTTGAGAACTTCACCCTGGACATGGCTCGGGTCCGCCCCCGTGGGGGCGATGGGGCGGGGTGGGGGCTGAGATCCAGGCAGCCGCCCCCGAGGGGTGGGAGCAGACGGCCCTGTGTGGACCCCGGGGTCTCTTTCCTTCTGCAGGTGTGTAGCAAGCGTGAGAAGCGCCAGGCCGACCCCCTGCTGGAGAAGTACGTGCTGACCGTGGTGCTGGACACCATCAATGCCTTCTTCAGCTCCCCTTTCTCTGAGAACAGCACCTCGCTGCAGGTGAGCAGCTCTTACCTGGCTCGGCCGCCTCAGCTGGCTTTGGTGTAGGGGTGTGGGAACTAAAACTAGAGCCCTAACTGTGTAGTGCACGTAGAAGCACCAGAAGGATATACAAGTGTAATGGTGAGCTCTGCTGTGTAACAAGTTACCTCCCAAGTTCAGTTTACAATGGCATTGACTGAGCTGGAGGAATGGCTCAGCGGTTAAAACGCTTGCCTAGCAAGTGCTAAGTCAGGTGCTAAGTACCTGAGTTCGATTCCCCAGCACCACATAAGCCGGGTGTGATGGTGCACGCCCGTCATGCTAGCACTCGGGAGGCTGAGGCAGGAGGATTGCCTGAGCCCACAGGCCAGCTTGGGCTCCATACTGAGTTTAGGACCAGCCTGGGGCACAGAGCAAGACACTGTCTTAAAAAAAAAAAAAGCATTGACCGTATCACAGTTTTTGTGGGTCAGGAATTACAGTGGGAACTGTTCCAACTAGTAAGAATATCTCTCCAGGGAGTAAGGAAGGTCCTGAGTGGTAGGGGACAACATGGCGCGTATACTCAGCAAATATGAGGTGCATGTGGCTTCTGCCTGGACAGCAGAGCCACGGAGGGCGTCAGGTTGGGCTGTCTATTGGTGTCCCTAGGACTGAGACAGGCGGATGGCCTTCTGCAGCCTGACTTTCTGCATGAGTGAGAGAACGGCTTCAGGCCAGGGTCTGACTTGATGCCGGGTCTGCAGGCTGGAGCCCATGTTCAGTCCTGAGCCCCTTGAAAAAAAAAAGAACCACATTCTCTGGGGAAAGCAGCCTGTGTGTGACACGAATCATAGACACGAGGGAGACATAACCCAAGAAGGGTCGTGCCCGGGGGTCCAGGGGCCAGAGGCACGATGGGATAATACTTCCGAGGGTGGGAAGTAATGATGCTAGGTCCTGTCCACCCAGCAGCAGTGAGTGGCTGTGGGATCCCTGTGAGCTGTGGGCCTCTGGCTCATTGTGGCGTCTCCCCTTTCCGTTGGCCTCAGGGTGGGGTGCAGGGAAACGAGGTGATGGGGCTGGGGTTGGGAAGAGACTTCTCAAAGCGCCCCTCTTAGTAACTGGTTGGTTTTTGACTGAAGTAAACACATCACCTTCCCACACATCTGTTTAAAAGTGTTGGAAGGAAGGGAAGTCTGAGCACCATGGGCCTGCACCCCAGGCGTGGGCTCTGGGGCTCACGGGGCAGCTGTGGGCAGTTGGGCAGGGTGCACATTGGAAGTGGGGTGAGTTGGCAAGGGCCCGAGTGCTTGCTCGTGCCCACTCTGTGAGCCTTGGCCTCTTGGCCAGAGGCTGCTGGGCAGAGCCGCGGCCACGGGCCGTGTTGCCTTTTGCAGACGCACCAGACGATTGTGGTGCAGCTGCTGCAGTCCACCGTGCGTCTGCTGGAGTGTCCGTGGCTGCAGCAGCAGCACAGGGGCTCCGTGGAGGCCTGCATCCGCACCCTCGCCGTGGTGGGTGAGTGTGCCAGCGTGGGCGGCTCATGGGTGTCACCCTGTCCCTAAGCTCTCTCATCACCTTCCCTTGGCGCTTCTCAGTAAGCGTTTCTTGATGTCTTCCCAGCATCTCAGAATTTGAGTCAGCTTCCTGACGAGACAGCAAGTCACAGGCCCCATTCTAGAGTCTGTGTGCGTGTCTGCTTATGCGTGTGTGCATGCTTGCAGGTGACCTCTGGCAGAGGGGGAGGCCTGGCCATTGTTAGGGCCAAATGGAGAAGGGGAATGGGCAGGAGTGAGGGAGGGAGGGGAAGGGAAGGGATTAGGATAGAGCCAGCGAGGGATCTGAGGCACAAACTTTTCTTTTCTGTTTAAAAATTTTTCTTTTTCTCTTCTTTCTTTCTTTCTCTTTTTTTTTCTCTTTATCTCTTTCTTTCTGTGATACCGGGGACTGAAGACAGGATCTCAGCACTGAGCTACACCCCCAGCTTTCAAAAAAAGTTTTTTTTTTTTTTTAAATTTTGAGACAGGGTCTCACTAAGTTGTTAAGTTTCCCGATTGGGCTTGAACGTGGAATCCTCCTGCCTCAGTCTCCCAGAGTGCTGGGATTACAGGCCTGCACCACCACTCCCAGCTAGAAACTGTTCCGGTTTACCCCAAAGATGGGAAGAAAGTGCCAGAATCCCCCCTCAAGTGGAAGCCCATGGGGCCCTTGCGCCCTGGTCCGGTTGGCTGTGGCCCCTGAGCCTGGCCTCCGGCCTGTCCTTCCCCCCTCCTCCAGCCAAAGGCCGGGCCATCTCGCTGCCCATGGACTTGGACGCGCACATCAGCTCGCTGCTCCTCAGCGGAGGCAGCTGTGCCCTGGCCGCGCAGAGGAACGCGGCCAGCTACAAGACAGCCACGCGGACCTTCCCCCGTGTCACCACCACCGCCAACCAGTGGGACTACAAGAATATCATCGAGAAGCTGCAGGTGGGTGGGCTGCCTCTCAGTGCCGCGGGCCTGGGGTGGACTCCGAGCCCCTTCCTAAGAAGGTGAAGCTTGGTTGTGTCCCTTTCCGTGGGGCTGCCAAGGGCTGGGCCCCGTGGCTTGGGACGGAGCCAGGAGAACCCGGGGCCTGCCGGGGGGCCAGAGCTCAACAGTGCGTCCTGTTCCATCTTGCTGACCTACACATGGTGTGGCAGGAGACTGGGGCCCAGAGGGGGCCAGGAGTCTGCCCAGAGTCACGCAGATCTGGAGGGACCAGAAGGAAAGCTGGTCTTGGAGATCAGGCTCTGTGAGGGAGGCTATAGATTCTGGGCCCCTTAGGCAGGAGCAGGACAATCTGTGTTGGGGTGGGGAGATAGTGGTCAGTCTCTGGTGCCCCCTTGGCCTGGTGGTGATGCTGTCCTGCCCGCCCCAGGACATCATCACAGCCCTAGAAGAGCGGCTGAAGCCCCTGGTGCAGGCAGAGCTGTCAGTGCTGGTGGACGTGCTGCGCTGGCCCGAGCTGCTCTTCCTGGAGGGCAGTGAGGCCCACCAGCGCTGTGAGAGCGGAGGCTTCCTGTCCAAGTAAGCGGGAGCCTGGGCGCAGGCCGCAGGGCACAGCCTCGTGCCTGGGGCGGGATTCGGTGGCTGCCGGGGCTGCTCCGGCTGAGTGCCCCCTGCCGCCCAGGCTGATCCAGCATACCAAGGACCTCGTGGAGTCGGAGGAGAAGCTGTGCATCAAGGTGCTGCGGACCCTGCAGCAGATGCTGCTCAAGAAGAACAAGTATGGGGACCGAGTGAGTGCCGGGGCGGGGCCACTGGTGGGCCGGGCACCGGGCGGCTGGGCCAGGATGGCGGGCCACAGAGCACCTCACTCCTGTCCTCCCCCAGGGTAACCAGCTGCGCAAGATGCTGCTACAAAACTATCTCCAGAACCGGAAGTCCAGCTCCCGAGGGGAACTTCCAGACCCCATGGGTGCTGGTCAGTGCTGGCTGCCCTTGCCCTGCCTGGGGTGACCTGACCTTCCAGCCCTTGGGTGCTTCTTCGCACTCCCCCAGCTTCAAGTAAGTCCCCCCTCTAGGCCTGGACCAAGACTGGTCAGCGGTCGCAGCCACCCAGTGCCGGCTGGACAAGGAAGGCGCCACCAAGCTGGTGTGTGACCTCATCACCAGCACCAAGAATGAGAAGATCTTCCAGGAGAGCATCGGCCTGGCCATCCGCCTGCTGGACGGGGGCAACACTGAGATCCAGGTAGGGGGGTTGCATGGAGTTGGGGGCCACTGCATGCGTGGGAGGTGGGCCAGGTGAGCCAGTTCGTTGAGGCCGCCCCGTGGGCTTGCCTGTTGGCTGGGAGCTGGTGGCCACTCCTACTTCTGGACCCTGGTCATTCCTCTCCACCTCCTGTCTGCACTAATGAGAGCGAGCTTGTGTGTCACCCATGGCGTCCACCCGTTCTGCCTCCCGGTGCTGACCTGGGCCTGCCCTGCCCCCTCCTGCATCCCGTTCAGCTGTAGCTCACAGCCTGCCTCCTCCAGAGGCTGCTCTCTGTTTGCTCTTTTTCTTTTGTGGTACTGAGGATCGAGCCCAAGGAAGGCATTTGCACTGAGCAACATCCCCAGTTCATTTTCATTTTATTTTGAGAAGGCACGGGGTCTTGCTAAGTTGTTCATGCTGGACTTGAACTTGAGATTCTCCTGCCTCAGCCTCCCACAGTGCTGCATTCTGGGAGCACAGGCCTGCACCAGTGGGCCTGCCAGCTGCTCTCATCTCATCCTCCCCTCGCCATTTGTTAGGTCAGCGTGGGGTACACCTGCTCGCCTGGCAGCATTCTGGGCACCAGGCATTCAGTAGTGAAGAGATGAAACCTGTGTTCTCTTGGCACTTATATCCTGGAGGGGACACAGATGATAAGCGATCACGTGATCATGTGTAGTAAGGAGAGCACAATGCCGGCCAGGAGCTCTGGAGGCCTAGCAGAGTTGTGTTAGAGGCAGGGATGGGGCTGGGGGATAGCCCCTGAGGGGAGCAGGAGCACGTGGAGGTGGGCCTGTGGGTGTGTGGGAGGAGCGCCCCCGGCAGAGCAGGCAGCAGCAGAGCCGCGGAGGAGGGAGGGCCTGAGATCAGAGGTGGCAAGCCACCGTGTGACCTCGCGGGCTCTGGGAGCCCATGGCTTTTGTTCTGGGGAAAGTGGAGCCACTGCTAGGTTTGGAGCAGCAGAGGAGGCCTCAGACTAAAAATTCCCAGGGATCCCAGGTCGGGAGTGGATAGGAGCGGCCTGAGGAGTTGTGCCAGCCTCCAGCCTGGCAGTAACTGCAGCATCGCCCTCGGGCCCCTCCCCACTGCCCACCTCTGGGACGTGTCTGCTTTGGGCATGTCTGGCGTCATCTGTGTGCTGTCCGTGTTTCTGCAGTCCAGGGCGGAGCCCCCGCGGTCTCACCCAGGGTCCCTGGAAGCCAGGCCCCAAGCTGAGGCTGTCCCTGTCCTGCTGTCCTGCAGAAGTCCTTCTACAACCTGATGACAAGCGACAAGAAATCCGAGCGCTTCTTCAAGGTGCTGCACGACCGCATGAAGCGGGCCCAGCAGGAGACCAAGTCCACGGTGGCTGTGAACATGACCGACTTGGGCAGCCAGCCGCGGGAGGACCATGAGCCCTCAGACCCCACCACCAAAGGTCGGGCTGAGGGCGCGCCGGGGCTCCTCGTGGGGACACCTGCGGAGGGTGAGAGGCCGGAGGCCCCGTGGCCGAAGCCTCACCGGGTCTCGCCCCACAGTCCGCGTGGCCTCCTTCTCGATGCCTGGCTCCCCGTCCCGCTACTCGCTGGGCCCCGGCTTGCGCCGGGGGCACGAGGTGGGCGAGCGCGTGCAGAGCAACGAGATGGGCACGTCGGTGCTCATCATGCAGCCCATCCTGCGCTTCCTGCAGCTGCTGTGTGAGAACCACAACCGCGACCTGCAGGTGAGCCGTGGCTGCCCGGCCCCGCGGCCCATGCTGCCCATCCAGTGCCCGGTGCCCCTGGCTGGCGCGTGGTGCCCCCCCCCCCCCCCCGCAGCACACAGGATCTTGGTCCTCGCGTGGGTCCGCTCCCCTGAGCCCCGCCGTCTCCCATCTGTGCTCTGCAGAATTTCCTGCGCTGTCAGAACAACAAGACCAACTACAACCTGGTGTGTGAGACGCTGCAGTTCCTGGACATCATGTGTGGCAGCACCACGGGGGGCCTGGGGCTGCTGGGGCTCTACATCAACGAGGACAACGTGGGCCTCGTCACGCAGACTCTGGAGACCCTCACTGAGTACTGCCAGGGCCCTTGCCACGAGAACCAGGTAGCTGGCACGGCGGTGCGGGGTGGCCGTGGGTGGGTGGAGCATCCTGGGGCTGCTGGGGCCAAGGCCTCTGGAGCGGGTGCAGTTCTGAGGACTGGTCCCCGTGGCCCCCTCTGCTCCCTGTCAGTCCTGCATCGTGACACATGAGTCCAATGGCATAGACATTATCACTGCCCTGATCCTCAATGACATCAGCCCCCTGTGCAAGTACCGCATGGACCTGGTGCTGCAGCTCAAGGTGGGCCCCGTGCTGAGCGTGCCTGAGGGTGTGCGGGAAGTATGTAACCGCGTGTGCATGTCCCGTGTGTGGAGGGTGCACGGTGGTGTGTGTGGCGTTAGCAGCTTGCCTGGGATGTGGGCATCTAAGGTGTGCCGAGTGTGAGGCGATATGCACAGGGTGTGTGTGTGTAGTATGTGCATGCTGTGTGAGCACACAGGCTAGGACGCACTTACTGCACAGGATAACATATCCTGTGGAGTGCTCCCACAGATACCCCGTGTGTGTTGTGATCTGGGGTTCCAGAGGATTTGCGGCAGGGCAGGCGGACCCGGGAGTGGCTGGCGTGCTGGGTGGGGAATGGCAAGGGTCTGGCTCACCTTGGACTCTGGGGAGTAGAGTGAAGAGCTTGTGGGGGTGTGGTGGGGCCCTCAGACTGTGGCCTGTGCCGCCCCATCCTCACCCAGGACAACGCCTCTAAGCTGCTCCTGGCTTTGATGGAGAGCCGGCACGACAGTGAGAACGCTGAGCGCATCCTCATCAGTCTGCGGCCTCAGGAGCTGGTGAGGCTGGGCAGACGGTCAGGTGGGATGAGGGGACTGAACCGGGTGTGCTAGCATGGGGCCAGGGCCCAGCTGGCCCCGCCGCCTAGGAGGAGGTAGTCAAGCAGCTGTTGCCTTGCCAGGTGGATGTCATCAAGAAGGCCTACCTCCAGGAGGAGGAACGTGAGAATTCGGAGGTGAGCCCACGAGAAGTGGGCCACAACATCTACATCCTGGCCTTGCAGGTAGCAGCCCACCCAAGGCTCCTCCCCCAGAAGCCACGCCCCTACGGCCACACCCCTTCCTGTGATTTTGGTGTCTTCTCAGCTTTCAAGACACAACAAACAGCTGCAGCACCTGCTGAAGCCAGTGAAGCGCATCCAGGAAGAGGAGGCTGAGGGCATCTCTTCCATGGTGCGTGCCCTGTGGGCAATGGCCGAGACGTAGGGCACTGCGTGGAGGATGCGAAGGGCTAGTACCTGGGCAGAGTTAGGATAGCATGAGGGCAGGGACTGGAGCGCAGTTTATCAGCCAGTGTACTAAGGCCCTAAGCACTAAGCACCGAGGCTCGATCCCTCAGCACCAAATAAACTGGGCGTGGTGGTACATGCCTGTAATCCCAGCACTTGGGAGGCTGAGGTGGGGAACTGCTGTGAGTTCGAGGCCAGCTTGGGCTGCATAGTGAGTTCATAGCTGAGGAATGAGGGTCTGTGGAATCTGGGATGGACAGGGCATGGAGTGGCAGCCCAAGGTGGACCCGGAGCTGGGTCCAGAGAGGAGCTGGGCCAGATTTGAAAGGTGGGGCTTGGAGGTGGGAGCTGGACAGGAGGCCAGGTCTGAAACCCAGATTTAGAGGTGGGAGAAAGATCTGGTGTATCTGGATCATATTTGGAAGCTTGGAGTAGGACCCAGGCTGCAGCTGGGTAGGAATGAAGCGGGCACAGGGTGTCCTGGGGAGTCTCCGGCCAGGCACTCACTCCTGTCTGCCTTCGGCACTGGACCCTCAGGGCCGGGTCCTGTTTGGTGGGTGTGACCTGGGCTTGCTTAAGAGGACATTCCTTGGGGTGTCTTCTGGAGTGGGGCTCTGCCCTGGCAGTTTGGGGCCTGACCTGATACCCCCCGCCCCAACCTCAGCTCAGTCTCAACAACAAGCAGCTGTCACAGATGCTCAAATCCTCGGCGCCAGTGCCCGAGGAGGAGGAGGACCCACTGGCTTACTACGAGAACCACACGTCCCAGATTGAGGTGAAGCCAGTGGGCTGTGGGGCTGGGCTCTGAGGCGGAGGTCTTGGCCAGGCGTGACTAGGTACTTCTGTGTGCTCAGATTGTGCGGCAGGACCGCAGCATGGAGCAGATTGTGTTCCCGGTCCCTGCCATCTGCCAGTTCCTGACCGAGGAGACCAAGCACCGGCTTTTCACCACCACTGAGCAGGATGAGCAGGGCAGCAAAGTTAGCGACTTCTTCGACCAGTCCTCCTTTCTGCACAATGAGATGGAGTGGCAGCGCAAGCTCCGCAGTGAGCCCGGGGTGGCAGGGTGGGCACCCCCAGGGCCATGCCCAGGGCTCTGCGGTGAGCCCGGGGTGGCAGGGTGGGCACCCCCAGGGCCGTCCCTAAGCTCCGTGGGCTTCCCTGGCTTCATGCTGCTGTGCCCTGCTTCTGTCCCCGTCCCAGCCTGGGGCTTCTTCAAGCATGTCTTCCCCGTGGGGGTGGGCAGAGGCTCTCGGGGACCCGACTCCAGTGTGCCACCGCCCTCCCCCCAGGCATGCCGCTCATCTACTGGTTCTCCCGCCGCATGACGCTGTGGGGCAGCATCTCCTTCAACCTGGCAGTGTTTATCAACATCATCATCGCTTTCTTCTACCCCTACGTGGAGGGCGCGTCCACAGGTGAGGACAAGGGGCCAGCCGGCGGGCATCTGGGACCCCAGGAGCACGCGTGCAGGTGTGTGTCAGAAACCAGGTGTGGTAGCCGCAGCCGCTGAGGGCGTCCATCTCAGGGCTTGGAATAATGCAGAAAGCTGAAGCCTCCCAGGGAGCGGGGCCCTCGGGGTGTCGCGGGCCTGTGCTGAGCTCGCCCCGCCTGCCCGCTCCTGGCCCAGGTGTGCTGGACTCCCCGCTCATCTCACTGCTCTTCTGGATCCTGGTCTGCTTCTCCATCGCGGCCCTGTTCACCCGGCGCTACAGCATCCGGCCCCTCATCGTGGCGCTCATCCTGCGCTCCATCTACTACCTGGGCATCGGGCCCACGCTCAACATCTTGGGCGCCCTCAATGTGAGTGCCGGGGGCCCCCTTCCTGGCCACCCAACGCCTGTCCTGCAGCAGGCCTGAAGCCTCTGCTCTGCCTGCTCCCCGCTCCGTGGTGGGGTCTTAAGTTCATCACAGACCAGCGGCAGACTGTTAGGTGGCTCTTCCCTCTCTTGGTAACGAGGAACAGCCAGGAGCCACTGAGGGGCAGTTGCCTCGGGGCTGCCACCTGCACGGTGCCGGTTGTCACTGCCCACCGGTACTAGTCACAGGTAGACATCAAAGATTTATATATCAATTTCCTGACATGGGAATAATGAACTCAGTGACCATAAAGGCTTTCCCTGGGGCTGGACCTGACCATTCAGGTCCCGGGAGCCGGATGTGTGCCTGGAAGCAATTCCCTTAGCACTCTGCTGACCGTGCTGAGCGAGACCAGCTCCCTCTGATTGCCCAGGTGGCCTGGCCTCTGCTGGGCACTGGCTGGGCATGGTGGGAGGGGTGGAGAATTGGGGGTGTGGGGTACGGCACTAACCTCTGTGTCCTGCACTTGCCCCCAGCTGACCAACAAGATCGTGTTTGTGGTGAGCTTCGTGGGCAACCGCGGAACCTTCATCCGGGGCTATAAGGCCATGGTCATGGACATGGAGTTCCTGTACCACGTGGGCTACATCCTGACTAGTGTGCTCGGCCTCTTCGCCCATGAGCTCTTCTACAGCATCCTGGTGAGACCCCCGGGTGGGCTGGGGCTGGGCAGGGGTGAGGGCACCTGAGTGTGCGCCTGTGGCCCCCCGCCCCCTGCTGGCCAAATGTGTTCCCTTGTGGGTGCACCTTTCAGGGCCGCTCCCCAGCACCTGTCTCGCTGTCATCCTGTAGCTGCTGGGCTAGCTAGTAGATTTCCAGAGTTCTCCTCTGCCTAACCCCTGCAAAGTCCCTGAGGTCCCAAGGTCACTCCCCCTTACCAGCCTCTACCCTCCCACACACAGTGGCAGTTCAAGCTGGGACCCGGGACCCAGCCTGGCTTTGCATCCTAGCTTGGCTACTCCTAGCTGTGTAACGGTGGGCGGGTCTCTTTACTGCCTGGTGTCTCAGTTTTCCCATCTGTAAAATGGAGAGAAGAGCCACTGTTTTCTAGAATTGTTGCAGGGATAATTGAGCTAGCCCATTAAAGCACTTAAGATGTTCCCTGGGGCAAAGCGCGAGCGCTATGTGTCGCTTTCTTCTCCGTGACCAGCACTCACCCGCCTGTCCCCGCTCCATGCTTTCCCTTTCCCTGGCTCTTAGAACTCTGGGTAAAGTTCTCTGAGAAGCGTCACTTGGTTACTCCCACTGGAGTGCGTACCCAGCTGGCAGGAAAACGGCTGGGAGCCCGGATGGCCACTGGGGGCCTGGCAGTGTCCCCAGGGAGAGTAGCTGGCCCAGCCCCTCCAGATGCCATCCTTGCCCGGCAGCTCTTTGACCTCATCTACCGCGAGGAGACGCTGTTCAACGTCATCAAGAGCGTGACCCGCAATGGCCGCTCCATCCTGCTGACTGCCCTGCTGGCCCTCATCCTCGTCTACCTCTTCTCCATCGTGGGTTTCCTCTTCCTCAAGGATGACTTCATTGTGGAGGTGGACCGGCTACCCAGCAACCACTCCCAAGGTCGTGGGGGCTTCTTCCCGGGGCTGGTGTGGGGGTGAGCCACCCAGGGGACTCGTCAGGACACCTGGAGTGCTGTCTAGACTTCACTGTGTCTCCTCAATTCCAGGGAGGTCTGGGTCCTACCTGTGTGCCAGGCCCAGGGGCACAGATTCCTCCTGCCCTTACCCTCTGCCTCAGCGGGGCAGAGGCAGGAAGGATCAGGGGAGGTCTCCCGGAGCCTGTGATGAAGGGGACAGACCCACAGAGGTGATAAGGCCAGGCATTTGGACTTCCTAGTGACCTTGTCCCTCCTCCTCTAGCCAGCCCACTGGGAATGCCACATGGAGCCACCACATTTATGGGCACATGCAGTGGGGACAAGATGGACTGTGTCTCGGAGGTCACTGTGCCTGAGGTCCTAGAAGGTGAGGATGGTATGTCAGTGGCTGTCGGGCAGGCTGGGGTGGAGGCAGGTGGCCTGGGACTGGATGCTTTCTGTTCACAGAGCACGAGGAGCTGGACAACACAGAGCGGGCCTGTGACACCCTGCTGATGTGCATTGTCACCGTCATGAATCACGGGCTGCGTAACGGTGGTGGCGTGGGCGACATCCTCCGCAAGCCCTCCAAAGATGTGAGCACCCCTCTTGCTCGTCCCCCTCCACGGGCTCAGCCCCCATCCAGACCAGCAAGGGTAGCAGTAAGGCCTGCCCTTGCATTACAGCCACCTGCAGCCCGGCTCCCTTAGAATCCTCAGTGCTGTCCCCTCCCCTATTAGTAAGCTAGTTCCTGGCCTTCCTTATCCTGTCAGTTTCCACTGTCAGGGTTCTGGCTGTCCACCTCCCACGCCAGCCTCCCCTTCCTCCCCAGCCACAAGGGAAGACCTTGGCAGCCAGACTTTGCCTCGGGGCCTAGGAAGGTGTGAGTCAAGCCAAGCTGGGGCTCAGCTGGCTGGCGGGCCTTCTCAAGGCACAGCAGGGAGCAGGGCCGGAAGCTGAGTCACTGCACTTAAGAGGCCTGGGTCTGGTTTGGGGAGTGGCAGCTCCCGAGTGCCAGCCCACACGGTTGTTTGGGAGTGAGTGACAAGCTGCCTCCTTGGCCAGACACATGGTTCCTAGAATGTGTGACACCAGGTGTCCTGAGGGCAGGCAGAGGACCTCAGATCCAGATATCCCCAACGGAGTCAGGGTCAGGAAGGAGCCCAGCTCACTATACCAGCTCCTCCCCAGCTCTGCTCCTGGTGTCTAGTCTGGACCCGTCTGTAGCTCACTTCTAGTTGCGTTTCTCACTTGCTGGGGCAAAGCAGGGTCCACAGCCAGCTTCTGGCCCGGGAGCCAGAGGCCTCGTTCCCTGCTGCTGGGGCGTGGCACCCTGCCTGCGTCCCGTGAACTTGGGGACCAGGGCCCAGCCTCGTGCCTCGCCCCTGCAGGAGTCCCTGTTCCCCGCCCGGGTGGTTTACGACCTGCTCTTCTACTTCATCGTCATCATCATCGTGCTGAACCTCATCTTCGGGGTGATCATCGACACCTTTGCTGACCTCCGCAGTGAGAAGCAGAAGAAAGAGGAGATTCTCAAGACCACATGCTTCATCTGTGGTGAGGCCCACGTCCGCTGCAGGGGTCGGGGCTGGCACCTGCGGGCCAGGACGTGCCTGGGGGCCGGGCAGCTTCTGCTCGGCCTCTTTTCAGGCCCCTGGGGAGCATGCCCTGCCACAAAGGGGCCGGTGGCGGCGCACCCAAGCCTGAGTGTGACTTTGCCTGCATGCACTTGGAGTGACAGATGGGGTGGGACGGGGCTGCGGAGCTGTCACTTCCGACCCTCTCAGCGGACAGATGGGAACCTGAAGCCCTGGCGGCCTGGAGCTGTTTCTTTCAGTCCAGAGCTTTCCCAGCCTGGGATCAAGTCCTGGTTCCCTCACCAGCCCTCAGGCCAAGGAGAACGTGTCACCTGCAGGCCACATTCCTTACCCAGCTCTTCCTGTCTCCCCTGGGCTGGGGGATCTCAGCCGTCTGCTGTGGAGAGGCTGCAGCTGGGCAGGGCGGGCAGGGTCATCATGGTGAAGGGGTTGCTGTATGTATTATTTAGTGGCTGGTACTGGGGATTAAACCCAAGGCCTTTGCACTGAGCTGCATCTCCAGCCCATGTTTTCCTTTTGATTTTGAGACAGGGTCTCACTAATGCTAAGTTCCCAGGCTGGCCTGAAACTTGGGATCCTCCTGCTTTAGCCTCCCCGAGTGCTGGGATTACTGGCCTGCACCCCCAGTCCTGGCTGCAGCTTTAAATAGCCTGACCTAAATACCCACGCCCATCGGAAGCATTCACCTGGGGAACCAACGTCCCCTTCACCTGGGGCCCCACAGTGGCGCTGGGAGGCCAATGCCGCTGTCCTCGCCCTCTGCCCCCAGGTCTGGAAAGGGACAAGTTTGACAACAAGACCGTGTCCTTCGAGGAGCACATCAAGCTGGAGCACAACATGTGGAGCTACCTGCACTTCATCGTGCTGGTGCGCGTGAAGAACAAGACTGACTACACGGGCCCCGAGAGCTACGTGGCGCAGATGATCAAGGTGCGAGGGTGGCCGGGGCCCCTGCTGGCGTCCTGCGGTCACAGCTGCCCTGCAATGGAGGCCTCGGTGGCCATGGTCGCTGGGGTCTCCTAAGTAGAACTGGAGAGGAGTGGCCACATCTGTCTGCACTGTCCTGAGAGGCCCAGAGGGGTGGATAGCTGCAGATACTTGTTACAGGTCGGCAGGGAGCAGGGGGAGCCAGGCCTTGGCCTGACATCTGCCAGTTGCCTGCTGCTGCAGGGACCACTCCACTCTCCTGGTGTCGGGAAAGCATGTCCAGGGCAAACCTGTGAGCCCCGTCCTTGGGCCGGTGGATGGCAGCCATGCTGAGTGGGGAGGAGGGGGACCTTGGCACAGGCTGCTGCTCAACCAAGGGAGATTTTCCAGATAAAAGCTAAGGTCTGAATGGTCCCAGGCCAGGAGGGAGGTTGGAAAAACTCAAAATATCAGGCTTAAATGTTATCTGATTGCCACCCTTCTGAAAGGAGTGAAGAGAAAGGAAGTCCTGTAGTCCCGGGCCACTGGCCACTGTGTCGTGACTTGCTCTTTGAGGGAGGTTTATCTGTTGGCCTGAGAATTCACAGCTTGCAACAAGGAACCAAAACTTCTTGGTGTCTCCTCTCCCACTCCTTCCTTTCATCCGGTCCTGGGGAATGTGGTCTTGCCCTCAGACACGTGTCAGACGCCAGCCCTCCTCCGTGGGGCCGCCCGCTCCCTCAGTGCACCATCTGTCTGACTTGACTCTTCCTGGGGTGTGGGGGCAGGCGCGTCAGGCAGGCAGGAGGGAGGAGAGTCCCTGGGTCTCTGCAGCACATGCCACGCAGCAAACAGATGGTGCTGATACAGTGGAGGGCTGAGACTCAGTGATGCCATCTAATGCAGGGTGGGCTGTCAGCGTGGCAGAGGTTCACTGCTGGCTCCCCTGGCCTGAGGAGGACCCAGGTCATTCCAGATTTCCTCATGACAGTTCGGGCCAGTAATTTTGTCAGGGGTGTGGCAGAAGCCCACTGGAATCACCGTCTTCCTAAGTGAGGTGCTGCTGGCCGGGCTGAGCTGCTCACTGCACCATGGTTTCTTCCAGAACAAGAACCTGGACTGGTTCCCGCGCATGCGGGCCATGTCCCTGGTGAGCAATGAGGGCGAGGGTGAGCAGAACGAGATCCGGATCCTCCAGGAGAAACTCTGCTCCACCATGAAGCTGGTGTCCCACCTCACAGCCCAGCTCAACGAGCTCAAGGAGCAGGTGTGCGCTCAGCCCTGTGCTGTCTCAGCCTTGGGGTCCCGCGGTAGCCTCAACTGCCACGTGGGCAGGGAGGGTGATGCTGGAGCCTCTGCCAGGTTCCAAACACTTTCCCCTCCATGGGCAGCCCTTGCCCCCTGGTTCCAAAAAGACAAGGCCCAGTGGTACTTCGGTCCAGGTGTGTAGGGCCCTCCCCTCGCGTGCTCCCTTCTTCTCACAGCTGCCACGCCGTCCCTCCTAGGGTGCACTGGTGACAGGATTCTGAGGCGTCCTTCTGCTTCTGCCACCCTCTGGGTTCAGAGCCACCGCCTCCACATCTGTGTGCCTGCATGATCAGGCAGCCCGTCCTGGAGGTGGGGTGGGCTCCCAGCTGTGCCAGATCGGGGTTTGTGACATGCTAATTGATGAGGAGTGTTTAAAGCTGCCGTCCATGATGCACCCCAGGGGCCTGGGGCCCCTGGTGAGAAGGGATGCTCGTGCCTGACCAGGCATCTGTTTAATCCCAGATGACAGAGCAGCGGAAACGCAGGCAACGCTTGGGCTTCGTGGACGTTCAGAACTGCATGAGCCGCTGAGGAGCGCCATCGGAGGCCCCAGGAGGGGATTGTCACTGGAGACCGTGGCTGGGAGCACCGCCCTTCCCTCAAGCCAGGAGGCGCGCCAGCCTGCTAGCCTTTCAAGGCTGGGTAGTCACCCAGCCTCTGGCCCCACGCTGCCAGTCGCCCCCACCCCAGCCCAGGCTTTGACCAGCCAGGAGCGGGAGCCTTAGCGCCGACAGTCCTGCCTAGAGCCTTAATGAGCCTCAGTGTTTACTGGGACTCGGTTTACCTTAATGCCTTAGAGGAAGATAAGTCATTGAGACTGTTGTTCTTGGAAGCAATAACTGACATTCCTTCGTAGTCCTCCTAGGGGGTGGTTAGGAGTGGGTCAATCTTTCTAAGCACTACATTCTCAGTGCCGCCTGGCCATGGGGATGGGCGCATGTGCTGTTACTAGTGATCTTAGGGCTTGGTTATTTAACTTATTCTGGGGCGCTGTGTCCAGCCCTGCAGCTGCCGCATGGACCACTCTGCCTAGATCTGCTGTAGACAGCGCAGGTGCACTGCCCCATCCAGGTGCCTAACACCCTAGGATGGGCAGCCTTGCTGTTGGGACCGGGCTGTCCCCAGGCTTCTTGGGGAGTCGCATGCAAGAAGACAGAGGCTGAGCCCTGTGAGAGTGGCTGTTTTTTGACTACTTGTTTTTTCTCCTTTTGGTGTCATGTTTTACAGATCCTTTGTCCCAGAACTAATATGTTAATTGCCTTAAATAAATTAATAGAAATTTAGTCCACTGAGGAGTGTGTTCCCTTCCTTCCTCGGGGCTGCAGGGATTAACAGGCACCATCATACAGTTCCCAGGTGCCTGGCCTCTGGTCTGTGGCTGCTGGGATTTCTAACAGGGCCCCCAGGACAGAAGTGCCTCTTGGGATACAGGGTTTCCACTGCAATCCTTTGCATTTCAGTCTACACATGTGGAAACACTAAGACACATGGGAGCAAAGGCACATGCTATTTGCCCTGTCCCAATTGCTCAGCAGTGCTTCCAAAGCAGGATACTCCAGTAGGGTGTGTGGATGTCTTCAGCACACATAGGGGCTCCACGGAGGAACACGATGTGTCCTTGGCCAGCAGGGCTTCTGTCCTGTCACTTTCTACCTGCACCTGCTGAGGGCTGAAGCCAAGTGCACCCTGAGGCCTCACCTGCCCACAGCCTGCCTACAGCTTTGCCGTCCCTGCAGCCGGCTAGATACATCGTTTGGGAAGGCCAGGGCAGAAGCCAAGCTCTTTCTCAAGTCACTGGAGATGCGGGCCATGCAGGGCATCCGCGTCTGGGCCTTGCCACCTCTGCTTTCCGTTTCCACAGGATGCCTTTATGCATAGCGGGTCTGGCTTTTTCTCAGCAGTGTCTCTATCACAGGCAGCCTGAGAAGCTCTGGGCTGCGGTACCCCGGCCACGCAGCTGCTGTAGCTGTGCAAGGAGCACGGTGTGCGGGGCCCTGTTGGCCCTTCTCAGGACCAGGGGACCTTGCCTGCCTGGTGGCCGTAGTGGGCACACGCATGGCATCTCCGTGCGGGCCGATGCCTCCCAAGGCAGCAAAGGCTTCCTCTGGGTGAAGACTAGAGAGAGGGCAGGGGGCGGTCAGGCAGTTTTATTAACAGCCATGTACAAGACTCCACACTTAAGTCCGCGAGCGAGACAGCACCTGAGCCCACATCTTCTGCTTCTCCTCGGGACCCTTGGGGGCAAACTTCTCTTGCAGTTTTGTCCACATGCTTTTATTCGTTTCCTTAAACTCTTCCAAGGTGTCTGCACAGGGAAAGACAGAAAGACAGACTAAATTCTGAAAGTGATTACACGGGCAGCCTGGTGGCTTTTCCTACTGCGATGTGAGCTTGCCGTGTGTTCTGCATGGGGTCCCCCTGGGGAAAGGCAGTGTGGACCTGGCCTCTGAAAAGCAGGTCCCGTGGGACGGCATGAGACGGAAGGCTGGTGGGGGCTGAGCACCGGCCCCTCCTCACCCTCAGCACCCCAGCAGGGCCTGCCTCTTGGCGCCCTGCTCCACGTGGAAGGGTAAAGTGACATTGCAGTGAAAAGCTAAGCAGCCCAGGACTTTGGTGCAAAACGAACTCAGGTGTTGGCCCACAGGCCTTACTGTCTCCACTCTTGGGAGGTTCAGGGAGGATAAGCAACTTGCTGTGGTCGCAGAGGAAGGGAGGGACAGAGCGGGGAGTTGAAGCGGGCGCTCTGGAGCTGGGATAGCACACAGCATGAATCCCTTCCTATCATTTCCCTGGGGACCTAGACTGTACGCCTGAGGTCCTCATCCGAAGGTGAAGACTGAAACACAAACTTCAAAGTCGTGAGGGCTGGACAGGCCTGGGTGCGTTCGGTATGGCACAGCCATGGACAGGTAGGAGGATCACAGACAATGAAGGCGGCAGCTTGGCTGGCCCTCCATGGAAAGAGCTGACTGCACCGTCCTGAACAGCGGGGCTGAGAGCGCTGGTGGGGCCTCGCTTAGGAACACCTACCCACCCAGACTCACACCCACGACTGCAGCAGGGCTTCCCGGCCTTCACACTATGCTGTGTGCCAGGTGCGTTTCTGCTGTAAGCTGCTATCCTGTGTCGGATGGTTAGCAGCATTCAGGCCTTTACCCACTGCAAACCAGAAGCAACCCCCTCCCTACCAACTATAAAACTAAAAATGCCTCCTGACGCTGCCACAGGTCCCTGGAGTGGGATGGGGTCGGGGTGCAAAATCCTGACACAGAGGACTAACAACTGGTCTAAAATCTCTCCAGGGCAGAAGTTCTGAGGTAACTTACTTCCCCTGCATTTTCAATTTACATACTATATTGTTTAGCTTTCATGGCCTGGACTTTAATAACCCTTATCTCTTCTGGAGGAAAAAGTCTGTCTCTCTCTCTCTCCGTTAACATGAGGTGACTTAAAGTATTTATGACCACGCATGGACACTGTCTTTTGGTTACACTGGGATGTGCACATCAGCCGGCAGGGCATCCTCTGTTCCTGAGCCTTTCCTTTTAAAGTCTAGGCTGCCACATGGGACATAAAACGTGGAGGGGGAGTTCCCCTGAGAAGCAGGTTCCGGGGATGGCAGGATCCTATGGGATCTCATACCCTGCTCCTTTAGTGCACCCCAGGACCCCAAGCCCAAGCTAAGGATACCAGTGACCCAGACCATGGCCGCTTCTGAGACTCCTTGGCCCTCCGAGCCTCTCCCTATGTGGGCAGCAGGTCTCCTCTTGCCAGTCAGACTGAATGTCTGGTAAGCTTACTCCACAGAGTTACAACAATATGGGGCCTGTAGTGAAAACAGATCACCAGGGGATTTCCTGGAGCTGAATTCCCAGACTCAACAGGCTGGGCCCAGGCCATGGCGGGAGGAGGCATCTCTCCCGCTCTTGCTGCCTGCTACCCCGTCCTGATCACAGGCTTCCCTGAGGGTCAGCAGAGAGCGGACACCAGGCCTCCACAGCTCGCTTTCATTCTAGCTTCAAGCTCAGTGTCCTCAAACTCTCAGGCCTTCAAAATACACTATACATGATCTGGAGGAATAACACATGGTTAAAGCACTTGTCCAGCGAGCACAGGCCATGGGTTCAATACCCAGTACCACATAAGCTGGGTCTGGTAGCACATGCCTGTAATCCTAGCACTTGGGAGGCTGAGGCAGGAGGATTTCTGGCAGGAGGATTTCTGTGAGTTTAAGGCCAATATGGGCTACAAAATGAGTTCAGGACCAGCCAGGACTGCAGACTGATACCCTGTCTTCAAAAAAAAATTTTTTTTTTACTGTATATCAATGCTGGTAATGACATGGACCAGGCATCTAGGAGTCAATTTGTACATTAAAAAAACCAAACCTTTCTGCCACAGTATTGAAGGCTGATGCACAGCAGCACGTGATAGTGCCAGATTTAATTTGGTTAGAAGAGTAAGAATTTTCTAGAAGGTCAAACCCCCAAAATTTAGTTGCTAAATGTGGCAGAAGAGGAAGAAAGAGAAATTTCTAAGTACCAGATGGCAAATGTTTTCATGGCCATGCCCTCCCAGAAAGGTTAGCCTATTTTTGTATACAATATCCTTGACAACAAAAATAGTAATTTTCCAGTACCTGCCCACTTCAACTCTGGCTCTCCTGCTCCCCCCTTTCAGTAACAATGGCCTTGGGGAAGTGGGCAGAGGCTGAAGGGGGAAGGGGGTTTCCCTTTCTTGTTAACCTGCTCACCAGGTTCTATCAACGACTCTAAAATATACCTAAATAATGCGTATCTAACCCACAGACCGTGTCCCTGGGGCCAGATAACTCATAGGCGGATATCCTCATCCACGTTTATTAAATGGCTTTTTGTTTTAATTAAAACCCTCATTGTTTGTAAAGCCCCCTCAGGAGCACAAAAATAAAATTATTTTCCTCCCATCCTGATTTCAATGACTTCCATCTGGCAAATACCTATTCCCCTGTTCCCTGCTGCCCGGTCCTGAATTTAAAAGCTTAGTAAAGATGGATTCTCTTCTCTGAACAAAGCCTCTGACCTTTACACTCCGTGGCCCAAAAGCATGAGCCCTGCGGCTGCAGAACTTCCTTGGCTGCACTACAAGGCCCTCCATCACGGAGAATCATCTCATTAGACCATGCCCTTTGGCCACTCCAACTCTTAGGACTCCTTTGCAAACCCGTCAGAAAGGGCCGCTGGGCTTTAATACCTGTGGACAGGATCAGCTTATACTCTTCCACGGAGAGGCCACTGAAGCTGGTGTCTCTGGGGCGAGGGTACTGACAGGAGAGAAGAGCGGGGAGAAGATCAGTTCCCAGGCACACCAGCTGGGCTCCGTGACCTTGCCAGCAGTCCGTTGAGCCCAGGCTTCTCTAGGCCAGAAGAGCAACGCCACCTACAGGCCAAGACCAGGCCCTGGCAGAACTGGCACCACCTGGAACAAGCGGCTCCAACTCTGAAGTGCCAACTGCAGACCGAGGTCTGGGTGGGGCCACAGTTCTGCATTTCTAAACAGCTCCCAGGAGAGACTCACACTGCTGTTCATGGACCACACTCTGCAGAGAGGATTTGGAAGAAATCCCTCTTGTGTGCAGGCTTTCCTACTTGGCCACGTCTAGCTGTAGAGTCACTGAACATATTTTCCAAGTCCGGGAAAAACTAATGCTAAATGGAATTTGACAGCAATCATGTCAAGGCTGAGGAAAAGCACAGCTCTGTCTGGTAGGACTTCCCCAATCATCCCATTTTTACTAGAGTGTGAAGTATCAGTTCCATCAGCGTGCGTCGGAAAATACATATAAGCTCCAATGGCTGTCAGGGGCTCCCAGGAGCACACTGGCATGTGAAATATAAGGCTCGTATTCATAATTTTGAGTAGCTTTTATTTAGGTGACCTAAAAGCCTCATCAGGCACTTTTATGGGCTTGGCTGAAATTGCTGGTTATATTTGAAGGCAGAAAAACACAACTCCTTACAAAACATTGTATAAATACATTTCCACTCATTCTTACAGGCTACCCTGCCCCAACAGGCTGGGATACAAGAGCCCAGAACCCACTCACCTTGTGTTTGTAGTAGTTTGAATGGAGTCGTGCTAAACTCTCATACATCTGGTCACAGGCCTCAGGTTCTGGAATCTGGAAGACAAAGAGCCCCAGGGCCTTGAGCAGGGGGGCCTTGCCCGGCTGAGTTTGCACCCTGAGGGAACGGGCCTGCAGCAAGCACTTCAGCCTGCTCTATGAGGAGCAAACCTGGCCTCCAGCTCCTGCTTTTTAAAAGCTACCTTTCTGGAGGAAGGGCTCTATCTCATCAACTCCCCACTCTCCTGGAAAACTGGATCGATCGACCAGAAAACATACACATGCTGAGTGTCTGTGACTTGTGAACCACCAGGCAGCCATAGTGGGAAGCAGCACAGTAAAAAACCTGGTGCCACTGTTTGATCCTCAGAAGGTGTGTGTGTGTGTGTGGGGGGTGCAAACCCAATCCAACCCAACGCAAGCCTAATGCTAGAAAGAAGGGAAGAGGGGCCCCCTGGTAGAGGGATGGTGTGAGGGAGTCAGCTGATCAGCCCGAGTGCACACAGCTGACAGACAAAAGCTTCTGACTCAAACCTTCAGTAGAAAGGCGGAAAGGAAAACAACCGCGCGGGCTTTCATCAGGGGAAGTGAGGGCTGCTCCCATCTGCAGGAGGGAAGAAGCGTAGGAGGGCGAGGGACGAGGGAGGTGAGGGGACCCAGGTGAAGGTCCCGAGGAGCCTGAGAGGAGGAGGCCCAGCACAGAGGCCTCGTGCCCAGGGAGGAGACAACAGCTCCAACAGCTCCAAGCGGTGACGCCGGTGCCCCTGCTGGAACTCCCCGGACGCCCGAAGGCAAGGGGTTCTTTCCTTTCACACCTTTCACCTTTCACCCTCCCCTGCCCTCAGTCCTAGTATTTATCTACTTAGTTCCTTAAAACTGGATGCCAAGAGTTCTGAGAGCTGCACAGAAGAAAACTTTCTCTTTGTATTTCTTCCCAGAATTCAAATGATGGATTTTTCTGACTTACATCCTTTCTTGAAGGAGACAGAGCATATAAATAAATCACGAGTTAAGTGTCTTAACAAGGCAGCCTCACTTCTGCCTCCGCGTGCGTGTCAAATGTGGCCCCCACTTCACATCCACCCCCAGTGCCAGCTATTCATCCCAAGGATGCCCAGGAAGCCACTGGGTGGAGACAGGACTGGGGCCTGAGGAGAGGTCGCGTCTGTGGCATAATGATCGAAGTTGAGTGTACCACGGAGGGAGAGGGATGAGGCCGGAATCCCACAGTGGGCAGCTCTCCGTGGGATGGGCCTGCAGGGCACACGAGGTAGCTGGGCCCTGGAGAAGCACATCAGGAATGTTACTTCTTTGGCAGGGACAAGAGCCAACCAAAGAGCCACCATGGAAGGCAGAAGAGCCTGTACGTGTGGCTGGGTCTGAACAGGGCCATGAGGCTACGCGGACGGTGGAGTCGAACTGTGTGGGGGAATCCTGGCACCATCACTCGTGAGCTGTGGGCTTTGGGCAAGTTACTCCATCTTCCCTCTACTCTCAAGACACATACTTCAAAAAATCATCTGCCAGTGCACACACACCTCCTTCGGGTACATGTGAGTAGGAGCATCAGACCCCTCGCCCCGTACTACCTGGTACCTCCTAGGAACGAGGACTCTGTGCCATTTAACGAGGATGCAGCCTGTTTTCCAGTCCACTGTCCACATTCCAACTGTGAAGCCCTAACAGAACGGCGGGCCACCCACTGCATCTCACTGCCGCATACTCCAGTCTCCTTTAATCTGGGACAGCTCCCTGGCCCTCCCTGTCTTTCATGCACTGCCATTTTTTGAGGCACACTGGCCAATCTAACCTTTCTTTTCAGAAGAAAAGATAATAATAGCCCCTGCTTTGGAGGGTGACAGGAGGGTAGATGAGGTAACGCTCGACTGCTCCGAATTCCAGGTCTGGACCACTGGGAAATGGGCTCAGCATTTACTGTGGTACTAGCAGTACACAGCTGTATCAGTAAACACAAGCTCCTACCTCAGAGGACAGAGACCAGTCCAGGACAACACTGACGGCAGCAGCGGCATGAGGGGATGGGAAGCGGGCACTAGCTCTGTAGCAGGGCCAAGAGACCAGACAGACAGGGACTGAGAAGGAAGGGAGCATCCTAGGCGAGGACCAGCTGAGTCCCGAGGCTGGAGAGAGTGCAGTCAGGACCCGTAAGCAGCTCAGAGTGGCTGGTGCTGGAGACAGAGTGACGATGCCAGGGGACTGCTGAGGTGTCACTCTGATGTTGCACGCTATTTCTGAGTGCTCCACAGTGCTCCACAGGGTAGGAGAGCGTAGAGGCCAGCCCCTGGTGCCTGCCGTGAGCAGCTGTCGGCTGCACCGGGTCTTTTGATGGCCTCTCATCTGGACCTTCCTCCCATGGCCATCAGAGCCGCCCACCAAGTTCTTAGGAAAGGTGTCCCTTACTGATTGCCCTGCCCCCAGCGCCACTCACTGGCTCCTGCCACGACTTCCTAATCAAACCCGTGTTCCAACCAGATCTGCACGCTCAGGAATCTTCCCAACTTAAGTTCCCCTCCTCCAACTTCTCTCCAGGTGAGAAGGTACCAGAGAGCTCCTCAGCCCTTTCCCGTCACACGGGGTGGTGGTGGGGGAAGGGCCCTTCCTCCCCAAATCTCTCGGCAGCAGGGGGCATCAAGGCACAGAGGGAGGACTGGAGCCACCCTTGCACAGCGCTGCTCCAGTGACAGCGAAGTGCACAAGGCCTGAGGGGAAAGCAAAGTGACTGACTGGGCTCCCCGACCTCTTAAACGGACTCTTAGATAGCAGACATACTGCCTGGAGCTCTACTGTAACCAGAGAAGGAACCACACACGGAAGGAGACCAAACATCGGACTTGCCATCATTGTACTGGGTAAGTAAGAGATGCCCAAGGCTGTGAAAACAGCTCAGGGAGGGGCTGGAGGAATAGCTCAGTAGTCAAAGCACTTGCCTAGCACAGACTAAGGCCTGAGTTCAATTCCCTAGCACCACAGATGCTAGGCGTGGTGGCAAGACCCTGTCTCAAAAAACAAAAACAAAAAACAAACAAACAAACAAAAAAACAAAAACAAGCAGCTCAGTGAGGTGGTGGGCAGTGAGGTGGTGGGCATTCAAAATATGCCAATCTCTAGCAAGCTCACACACCTAAGAGAAGGAGGAACCATGGCCAACTGTAGGTTCCTGACTCAGTCAAACCTTCCCAAACTCAAGCAATTAAAAACAAAAAAAGTCAGGCTGCAAGCAGTAGGTGCTGAGATCAATTCCCCAGCACCACATAAAGCTGGGTGATGTGGTGCACACCTGTAATCCCAGCACTCAGGATGCTGAGGCAGGAGGACTGCCGTGAGTCCAAGGCCAGCCTGGGCTCCATGGTGAGTTCAGGACCAACCTGGGCTACAGTGCAAGACCCTGTCTCAAAAAACAAAAAAACAACCCCCCCCCCCGCAAAAAAAAAACCCAAAATTAAACAAAACCAAAAAACCAAAAAGCCTTGTTCACAACCTTAAAAGTGGAGGTATCTAATTCCAGAAGCCTCGCCATGCACCTGTACCTACACCTTACGCCCTACTCCTCCCAGACTCCAACACAAACATTGCCGAATTTGGAAATATAGTTTTTCTGATTAAAAGCACTGTGCATTTTTAGAAACAGTTTTATACACAGGTTTTAAATGACCTGGTTTTGCATTCACACCTAATGAGATTACGGACATTTGAGGACTAATAGCAGTGCTGCTTTGAAAAAGGCAGCAGCAGGGACATTATGAAAAATTCAGCACTGCTCCCTAAATGTGAACAGAAATGGATGTTCAACTGACAACGTGTCCTTTATGGCTCCACTTTTGCTCCTTTTGCATTTCCCCTGCTCAGTCGTCAGTAAATTTCTCTTTACCATATTAAACTTTTATACATACAAATCTACATCAGTGCCGCAGGCACTGATTTCGATTTTCAAAATTGAATTTTGGGTGGTGACAGCAATCGGTGCAGCGGCCCCTGTGCTAGTCACACAAAGGGATGCATAAGCACTTTTGGGAAAGGGTATCGCAAATTGCTTTGCTAATTAAGGTAGAGCTGGATCTGGTCCAGGAGGATCCATGAAAAAAAGGTTTTCATGACTTGGTAATGAACTTCTGAAATGAATTCATTCCGTTATGGAGCTGATGGCTTTCCAGTCAGCTGGATAGCTATTTCTTGAGCACCTACTACGGAGTGAGTGCTCCGTGCGCAGAGGGAGGGAAGACCCGGCCGTGGTCTGGGGAAGCTGGGATCAAGCTGAAGAAAGGAGCTACAGGCCATGAAACCGAGGGGCAGAGCTGCAGGGACACTGTTCCCAGGCTGGGCTGCTGGGGCAGGTCATGTCACTGCAGTGACAGTGTGCACAGCAAGGGGGAGCCTGACTCCAGCTTGAGGGGAACTGGCTCAGAGTGACTGGGGAAGACAGACAAGAGATGACCAGGTGACAACAGCGTTGGGAGGACCTCAAGAGACTGGGATGCCATCCAACTGCTGGCAAGCTGTGTGTTTGGGTTTTTGGTGTGGGTGGGGTGGGGGTACAGAAATTCACAGGGTACTGGAGTCTCAACAGTTAAGAATCATTTGTGCGCTGGCTGTTGTTAAACTCAAAATTCCAGCCAGGTAAAGGCTGAGGCAGGAAGAGGATATTCAAGACCAGCATAAGCACCTTGGAGAGACCTATCTGAAAAGGCCTGGAGACACAGCTCAGTGCTCCTTGAGTTCAAGCTTTAATACAAAAATAGGGAAAGAAAAAAATGCAGCCCCATGTGGGAAGCAACTAGGACATCCATGACACAGGCTGGATCCCAAGGACCCACGGCTAACACAGTTGCCTATTACAGGCAGCCTCTAATGACCAGTGGTGACCACTGGAAGTGGTCAATAATTCACTCCCTCAGGAGAAGCACATGCATCTTTAAGTGTATAGATCAATACAGCCCCTTGCTCTGAACACTGCCATATCTCACCCTAGCTCCACTTAGAATTGGGAGAATAAAAGACAGAGACTTTGCATCCTTTCAAGAGCTGCTTCTCCTCCTGCTTGGTACTGGGCTCTCAAGTACAAACAAAAACAGCAGAACCTGTTCTTTGGCCACTTGTCAGAAACCTGACTTCCAAGGGGCCAAGATATGGGGGTCACGCTGAGATGGCTCCTCGGCTGGCCACTGTGGGTAGGTAGCTAGCTCCCTGCCACACCGAGAACTGAGGACTTGGCCTCCTCTGGCTGACTACATACAACCTTTGAACTTTCCTTTGAGAAAGCGAAAGCATCATTCACATTGCTAGAACCCCAAGACAAAGTGTGACATTCAAAGACAGCCGATGATTAAACCTGGGTGTGCTGGTAATGGCTCTCAGCTGGTCCGGGCAGCAGTGTCTTCAGGCTGTCCCAGAGCTGGCCAGGCGAGGTAAGTGTGGCTGCTGTGCAGACGAGAGCTATTAGAGCTGCTTCAACGCCTAATGAACTCATTAGAGGGATCTGCTCCTTTCCCGGAGTTAAGTCAACAATCACAGTTGTTTTGCCACCTCCCCCATGTTGTGATTCCTTTGTGAAGCTCTCAGTGCTTCAGGGAACACGTGTTCTTTTAGGAAACGGTATTCAAAGGGGGCAAAACCCATAAACATGAACTTAAAAAACCGGCACAATAGGACAGAGAGTGTAAGAGGTGTTACGTGTGTTCCTGCTTCCCACCATCACCTCCCCTCCTGGTGGGTTTGGGGTGGACCACAAGACTCCCCATAGGGCAATTTGAGGGGGAATAAGTGGAGGCAGTGGTTTTTGTCCTCTGACTCGAAGTCTGAATTATTAATTTGCCTTCCAGTGAGCCAGGCTTTTCTGCACTGATGTCCTACTGAGAACCATCTTTCTTCCCATCCATGCTGGGAGGTAGTGGTTGGGGCAAAGAAAAGCAGGTGGGCAAACAGGGAGTTGTTTAATTCTTTGCCCAAACAACTGGTGGTCGGACAGGGTTTGAGCAGGGAACGAGGGCAGGGCAGTGGCATAATGCTCCCGCAACAAGAGATTGTTCCAACAAGAAATAGCTCAGGAGGCGTGGCAGCTGGAGGCCAAGCACTGACAGACCAAGTCGGACCAGGCCCAGATGGGTGGGGTCGTTTGCTATTGTCAGGAAACCCTAAATAAGTCACTTAATTTTCCTTGTAAAATGGAAATAGTAAAAGGCTACCTCCATCGGCTGCACTGAGGATTAGGTAAGATCAATCGTGCAAGTGTGTGGGGCATCTCTCAGGGTTGTTAGGAGGCAGGGAGCCAGGAGGCCAAGAGGGGGCCTGTCTGCCCCTTTCCTCCAAAGGCTGCTTCCGCCTCCCGCCTTATCCTGTCTTCTTGGCAAGTGGCATAAACAATGGGGAACCAACAGCCCACGGGTCTCATCCCACCTCCTGCTGCCAGGTTAATGAAGAGTCTACCAGACCCACCTTGCTTTCTCAGGTCTTTGTAAATGATCTGGGGGTGTCAGTGGGAGTGACTCACAGCGCTGTTCTCGACTCCAGCAAGAGGCTGCTCCTCCAAAAATGATCACAAAGTGATTTACTAAGCCCAGGTGCGTTTTCAGGTGACATCAAGATGAGGTATAATGACACTGGTCCTGAGTGATGTGCCTGCGGCCACCATGATGCACTGGCTCACTCTGCCAGTGAGGCATCCATCACAAGCTGCTGCGGGGCCGCCAGCGGAGCCATGACTTGCATCTGCAGCTATGACTCAAACCTGTGTGGGCCTTCGACTGATCAGCAACTGTCTCCCTAGGTAATGGCAAAGGATGACAACTCCCAAAGAGAAAGCTCCATCCTCCTTCCTGGCTGTGCCTATGCGAGCAATCAAGTAGGTGACTGGCACACTCTCACCTCCCCAGGGACTGAGCCTCTGACTGTGAAAAAGTAAGCTCCTCGGTGGTAAGAACTAGGTCTGTCCCTTTTCTCTTGTTCCCACAGCTCCCCAAACACAGGAAGTCCCCACATCAGTGGTCACTACCGAGGACATAGAATTATTCCCTTCTCACTCTTCACTACTTCGCTCTGTCTAGTTCTGCTACATCGGCAACTATATTCAAATGATGTGTATCATGAGCCACAACCAATCATTTATTTATGTGCTCATTCATTTTTTTAACGTGCCAACAACTACACTAGACGTTGGAGCTGACAAAAATAAAATGACATTATCTCTATTCTTCAGCAGCTCACACTGAAAACACGCAGGGGGCAAAGCCCTAGAAAGTCTACAGGGTTTGTAGAAGTGGGACTGGATGAGATTCGTGCCTTCAAAAAATTATACTCTGGGCCAGTGAAAACCACTGTAAACAGTGTAAGGTCCCCGAGTACTGAGTGACCTCTCCCAACTCCCAGAAGTCCCGGGCCAGACACACCATCCAATCATTAGGTGGACTGGCTTGGCTCTGTAATGGGCTCAACTGCAAAAACACCCCGTGCTCCTACTTCGACAGGTCTTGACCAAGTTTTGCAAGTCATTTCTTTAGACTGTGCAATATGTATCTCACCCCATCTCTGACTTCTTGCTTAAGCCCCAGGCTCAAATATCCCACTGCCCACTTGACATTTCCACTTGGCATCTCACATTTGATGTGCCTATAATCAAACACACAATGTTCTTCCTGCACCTCACCTGCTCCTCATCTGGTCTTCTCCATCCCAGTAAACAGCACCCAGTTACTCAGGCCAGAAACAATGTAGGTGGTACCTTCAGTTCCTCTATAACCAACATTCAATTCATGAACAAGTCCTGTTGACATGACCCGAACCCTGCAATTCCATTTCCTCTGCTGCCACCTTCATCCAAACCACCATGTCAACTAGGGTACCCCAAGGGTTTCCCTCTAGCTCCCGTGTTCCAGTTCTTGCCCTCAATCCATTCACCACTTAGAACCCGAGTGCCTTTTATAAAAAGGAAATTAGGTTACATCAGTCTCCTGACTAAAGGTTCCCAATGGTTTCTCACTGGCCTTGTAAGATCTAACTCCTAACAAGAGCCTTCAGGACCCTGCCATGCTTGACTCTGCCTTCCTTGTACCTCAAATGTTTGCAAACACCAACCTACTCACTATCCCGAGTCTTTTGTTTTCTTGTTCTGTTCCACTTCCTGGAATGCCATGTCCGCCCAAGTGCACACTGTTGGCTCATCCTTTCTTGGGTCTCACCTCCTACCATAACTACTGCTTTTATCACACTACCCTGTTTTGCACCCATCACAGCACTTATCTGGGCTGTTGTATGTCTATTTGTTGAGTCCTGAGCTAGAATGCAAAAGCACAGGGGCAGGGCCTCATCTGTCTAATTCATCCCCATCTCCCTAGCACCTAGCACAGTTCCTGGCACAGGGCCACGGGCTCGGTAAATATATGCTGTAGAAATGAAAGAATCTGAGAGCTTCAGGACCAACCCAGGAGAGCAAGAAGGCCCTGATTGGAAGACTCAAACCTCTTCTATGGGCTCACTGGGGCCCAGGGAGAACTCTAAGAGACTTAGGGGGTCCCTGCAAGGGTCCTTGGGGATCAGCTCAGTCAACACACACATCAAGAGGTAACAGCACTACTTAGGAAAGCACCTGGGAAAGGTGCTGTGGGTTTCACAGCTGGGTCTAGCACCTTGAATCACCTGAAGAGCTTTCAAAAATACTACAGTCAGGGCTGGGGTCGTAGGCCAAGGGTTAAAGCACCAAGAGCAAGGTACTGAGTTCAACTGCTCAGCACCACATAACCTGGGCGTGGTGGCACAGTGAGGTCGAGGCCACCTGGCCTACACAGTGAGTTTGGGACCAGCTTGGATTAGAGTGAGACCCTGTCTCAAAAAAAAAATTAAGGCCCTACTCTCAAATATTCTGACTCAATAGGGGCAGCTGTTTTTTCAAAAAAGCTTCTTTGGTAATTCCATGACGTAGCCAGGTGAGACCACTGGTCAAGAAAAGGTGTCGCGCCCCCCAGTTCCCAAGCAAAAGGGGTGAGCGCCCACGTGCGGCCCAGCAGGAAAAGCCACACATGCGCATGCGCACGCCCGCGGCTAGTCCGCTCCTTGGCCCCGCCCCTGCTCGTCCTTTCCTCCCCACGCCCCAGCCGCTCCCGCGCCGGTCACCTTGGTGTTCTCTCCCTCCCGAAAGGCCTGTGCTACCCGCTGCCGCAGGAAAGCTCCCAAGTCCCGGCCCCGTTTGGTCTCGTCCACGGGCCATTCCTCACAGAGCTTAAGGAAACGCCGGTACCGGCTGGCCGCCATTTTGCGCCCCACTTGCCCCGCCTCTGGGAGGAGCGCGTGCGCTTGGCGCTTGCGCACTGAGGCTCAAGGGCGGGTCTAGGTGCGCTTGCGCGGCTCCGTGGGCGCCACCCTGCTCGCCGGGCGGGGGCGCTCCTCGCCTTTCTCTGCAAGCGGGTCTGAGTCTTCGTCCTCCTGGAACTCGCCTTGCTTCCTGGAGCCGGGCCGCCCGTCGTCGCTGAGTACGCTAGGGACAGCTTTGCGTTTCTTTTTCCACGACTGCACAAGCACGAAACGAAAAAAAATCCTCCTGCGAGACCTCTGCTGTTTTGCATAAGCGAATATATTTGCATATAAATACAGGATGTTATTGGACGAAATTGTATTTGTTACTGCACGTATATTGTTCAGCCGTCCTTCTTCTCAACTGTCCCCTGTCCCTGTCACTCTTTCTCAGAGCGGCTCAGCTGTTGGACTGGCCCCCAACTTCCTCCAGCCCTGTCCCCCGCTAAGCCAAGCACTTTTTCCTGGGAGGTACAGGCTGGTAAACATTCTTTCGTGTAACATACATTTGAAATTTGCCACTTTAACTGCTACTGTCCTTCAGTGGTGTTAAGTATATTCTCAATGGTGTGCAAGCATCTTCATAACTTCACCTTGTACAACTGAAATCCTGCACCCATGAAATAACTCCCGATTTCCCAGCTCCTGGCAAGCACCGTTGTGTCTTGTGTCTCTAGGATTTTGACTGCCGTCTGCACCTCGTGTAAATGGAATCGTACAGTGTTGGTCTTTATGTGCCTGGATTATTTCTCTTACCATAGCAACATTATGGATGCCTTCAGGGTTCTTTCATGCTGTAGCAGATGTCAGTTTTCTTTTGTATTAGTTTGCTTTTTTTTTTTTGAGACAGCATCTCGCTCTGTAGCCCAGGCTGGTCCTGAACTCACAACTTAGTCGAGGCTGGCCTTGGACTCACAGCGATCCTCCTGCCTCAGCCTTTCAAGTGCTGAGATTACAGGCGTGAGCCGCCACACCCAGCTTTATGTGGTGCTGGCAAGCGTTTTAACCCGCTGTGCCAATCCTCCAGCCCTTTGTTTACATGTTTAATGTCCTGGTTTTTTGGTAGTTGCCATCCTAGTGGCTGTGAGACGGTGTCCTGCTGTGGCTCTGGTATACATTTCTCTAATGACAGATGATGTAAGCGTGATTTCATGCGTTTACTGGCTTCTTTAGAGAAATGTTTATTCAACTCCTTTGTCCATTTTTGAAAAAATTTTTTGTTGTTTTCTAAATTCAGGAATTCTCTATTTATTTTGGATGTTAAATCCCTTATCAAGTAAATGGCGTCACATATTTTCTCTTATTAAGATTTATTTCCCCAAATCTTCTCTTATGTATCTCTAGCTACATCACTAATGCAGCCTGATTTTTCTTTTCAAAAGATTGCCTCACCATCTAGATTTTTTCTTTCTTTCTTTCTTTTTTTTTTTTTTTGAGATAGGGTCTTGATGTATAGTCCAGATTGGTCTTGAACTCAATGTGTATCCCAGGCTGGACTCAAACACACAATAATCTTCTTGTTTCTGCCTCCCTAGTTCTGAGATTATAGGGATGCGCCCTTACACCTGATTTATGTGGTTCTGGGGAATTGAACCCAGGGCCTTGCACTTGCTAGCCAATCCACTCTAACCACTGAGCTGTGCCCTGAGCCCTTCCATCCAGACTTTCTTAAAGACTCGACTCTCTTCTCCCTTACTTTCTTGCATGGAGCCAGGACAAAACCTACAGCATTTTGCTTCTTTCACTAAAGTACAGTCATGATAACATAATGACACTTTGACAGTGCATATACAAGAAGGGTCCTGCAAGAGTGTGTTGTCTGGTGACTTAGTTTGAGAAAGTATACTCTGATGTTGATGTGACAAAATCACCTCATAATTTATTGGAATGTCACTGAGCATCCCCATTGTTAAGTGATGCAGGACTGTCTCAGACAGGGCCATGGAATTTCGGAGAAAGACGTGTATTACTTCTAGGTACAGGGGAATAAGGGAGAAAGACCAGGGGTGACTTTTAGAGAGCTGGAGGCAGGCTTAGGAGGAAGGGGGAGGAGGAAGAGGGAGGAGTTGGCTTTGCACTCTTTCAAAGGTGTGAGGAGGGAAGACCTTCAGGAGATCTTTGGCAGGAGGTGTGTATTGTCTGCCGAAGAGCATGAGCTCTGGAGCAGAAAAGAGTCTCTCAGGGACGCTGGGTCTCCAACACCAGGAAGCTTCCCTGTTCACCTCCCTCAGGTCCCCAGCGCAGCCACAGCCTTGCCTCGGCTGTGATTATAGTCACAAAATTTGAACGGTTGCCTGGAGGCCCAAAGGGCAAGGGTATCTCTGTTCACTACCAAGCTTCAGGTACCTAGGCCTGTGCTGGGTACCCCAGCCCGGAGAATTCTGCTCTGGCTTGCTTGGTTAGCACCTGAATGGGGCCAGGCCACAGTCTCTTTGTCTTAGGCAGCAGGTGGCATGAGGTAGCAGCAAGTGGATTTCACTCCAGTGAGAGGTCAAGAAGGACAGGATTGAGGGTGGGGAGCCTGACACCACCTTCCACCGCCTCCTTGTCCCTTTACCTCCCAGATACCATGTCCTGTGTAGAGCTCAGGCCCTGCCCACCACCCTTCTCCAGTCAGGAGGCCTTGTTGCAGCGGGTGAGTGGTCCAACTTTGGAGCCTGACAGACCTTGTTCGCCGTGTGAGCTTACCCATTCGTTCATCTAGGACTAGCTGTGTGAGTTTTTGGAATCCATTCCAAAGTGAAAACATGAGACTCCTAAGGCAATAATGGCAGAGCATTAAACCAAGCGGAGGCTGAATGTGCGGGTCCCACAGTCAGGAGGAGCCTGGGTGACCCGGTGAAGGTTCCACCCTTCAGGGTTTTACACAGCAGTGTGGGTGATAGGCGGCCACAAGCTGTAAAACACGATATGTATCGGGTCGCTTACTAAAGGAGCAAGGTAGTTTCTGATATGATAAGTGCCAAAGAGAGAAAGACAGGGCCACCATGTTGGAGACATCCGCAAGGGGCTTGTGGGTGGCAGAGATCTGAGGTTCCAGGGGGTGACCACATGAAGCGAGCAGGATGGCTTTTGAGCCAAGGGGTAGTCAACCTTGGGTGACTCTTTCCTTCTATTTTTTAATTTTGTTTTATTTTAGATAAGTCTCACCCCGCAGTTCAGGCTCATCCTGAACTCGCTAGGTAGTAGCCCAGGCTGGCCTTGAACTCACAGAAATCCTCTTGCCTCAGTCTCCCAAGTGATGGGATTACGGGTGTGCACCTCCAGGCCTGGTTTATGTGGCTTTGGGGGAATCGAACTCAGGGCCTTCTATTTGCGAGGTGAGCGTTCTAACTGCCGAGCTATTCCCCACACCCTGGTGAGTCTCATCTGAAAATGAGAATTATAATAATAAATGAAAACGGGGCATTTGCCCCTTGCATGTCACTGTTCTAAATGACACATTGACTCATTTAATCCTCATGATGGCTCGAGCACTGCTATGATCCTCATTTTTTACAGAGGTGGAAACTGAGGTCCAGACAGGTCAGGATTTGCCATTGTGGCCAGCAGTGAGGAGGCAGAGCTGGAATTTGCACCCAGGCTGGGGGGCCGCAGGGCCTCTCCCCACCTCTCCCTGCAGGTTGTAAGCGTGCTGTTCTGACGTACCAGGACTAGGGGTTTGCTGGTGCGGGCTTGGAGTAGGCCAGTGGATCTGAGAAGCTCTTATTTACCATTTCCCAAGGGGTCCTAGGGTCTGCCTGGCCTTGTTTTATCCCCCTTTCGTTTCCCCCGGTCGTGGGTGGTTTGAGCCAGAGCCTAGCCTTGCAGGCTTGTCAATCACCCAGTGCCATTCTGGGCCTGTCAATAGGCCTTGCTGGCACTCGGCTCGGTGGGGCCAGACCCTTGGGGAGCTGATGACCATTTTTACACCCACCTGCTGGCTGTCACTCATTCCACACTGAATGTAGCCTCCTCTGACTCTGTGAAACCTCCACCAGGGCCGCTCCTCCCTAGGCATTTGGAGTGGGTATGTGGGCTTTATGGAGCACTAATTGTTAGCAGGGGGAGGAAGGGGGAGGGAGGGAGGGCCATTTCAGGTTTTTAAGTTATAATGATCCCAGTAATCGAGACACCGAATTGCACATTTAAATTGCTTGAAAGTAAAAATATCATTTTGTAATGCTGGTGTTAATAATGTAAACATTAAAAAGGAATTAAATACTTAGCGGCATTGTGGAGCACAATTGCCTGATTCTTCTTCTTTTCAACTGTTCAACTGGAGGAAGCCATTGGCTAGGCGATGTTCGGATGTGTTACTAATAACGCAGTCCTGGGCTTGCATCAGAGTCATCATTTAATGTTCCAGGGCCAAAGGGAGCCAGCAGGGTCACACTGACACTAGACTGTGACCTTGCTGGGGAGGTGAGGTTTTCTTAAAGACATATGCTAGGTGTGATCAAAATGTACAGTGAATGTTTAGTTTTTTAAATTATTACATTAAAAAATACACTTCTGTTAATCCCCCCTAACACACCGATCCCTCGCTTCACACACACTAATACCATCATTTTTGCTACTTTTTCTTTCTTTATTTTTTGAATCAGAGTCTTGCTCTGTGGTTGAGGATGGCCCTGAACTCACTATGGAGCCCAAGCTGGCCTCGAACTCACAGCAATCCTCCTGCCTCAGGCTCCTGAGAGCAGGGATTATAGGCATGCACCACCACACCTGGTTTATATGGTTATGGGTAATTGAACTCAGGGTGTGCACTTGCTAGGCAAATGCTTTAACAGTTGCTCTATTTCGTCCATGCCCTTACCAATTTCTTTCTTTCTTTCTCTTTCTTTCTTTCCTTCTTTGTTTTGAAGCAGGGTCTCATTATATAGTGCAGACTGGTCATGAACTCACTATGGCCTCAAACTCATGCCTACCCTCCTGTCTTAGACTCCGAGATCACAGGTATGTGCTACCATGCCCGACTTATAGGGTGCTGGGGAATTGAACCCAGGGCCTTGAGCTTGCTAAGCAAGCGCTTTAACCACTGAGCTATTTGTCCATCTCCTCCAACCCCCATCACTTTCTGAAGCAGTTCCTGAAGTCATCTTTTGTGACTCCTCTTACAAGTGGCTTCCCAGGAGTGGACTGAGTGAGACCTTCCGAAACTGTGAGCAAAAATTAATCTTGGCTCCTTTAAGTTGCAGATGTCAGATACTTTGCCAGAGCGAAGAATAAGTAACGAAGACAGCAGAATTGTAAAACCACAGTAATGTGTCCTCATCTACCCTATTCATTGGATCTGGAACCATGTGGCTTCTAGCTCTTCCCCAAAGTCCAGATGACCTTGATCGGTAAATGTGTTGAATCTGTTCAGGACATCGGGGTCAGCCAGGACAGTCTGACTCAACATGTTCATGAACGGGGACTTCACTGCTTCAGAAAGCAGCAACAACAGTGAATGTATTTGAAGAGAAAAGGATTATCTTGAGAGTGATTCATGACATTGTGTCTTTTACCATAATGTATTTTTTGAAAAAACATGTAAACATTCATTGAGGTTTTGATCACCTCTTGTGTTTGAATGGGCTGGATAGGCCTGTGTGGGGCCTGAAGGGGCAGCCTCACGTGCTCAAGCCCCTCAGCTCTGTTGAGACGTCTTGTTGTTTACCTCAGGGGATTTCTCTATCCTTGGCCATCATGGTAGAAAGGCGACGTGACCCCATGGAAGGCAGCAATCCCTGTCACTTGGCCCCCTTTCCATTGAAGCATTATTGCAAAGCAGGGCCTCCTAGTCTTTCGTTAAATGTTGGTAGAGTAAATGAATCTGAGGAAAATGACTAAACCCGAGCCTCCTGGCCCTGTCCCTCCACTTCAGGACCCTGTCCTGGGGGGCTGAGAGATCGGGAAGCAGAGTGCCAGCCAGCCGGCTGGGCTCAGCAATGTCCCGGCGCTGCCCTCTGCCTCCCTGCCCCCTACGTCTTGGCACTGGCATCCATTCCAGTTCTCATCTTCTGGTGTACGTTTTTGGCCACAGAAGATGCAGATTTAAATCAAAAGTCGGGCGTTTAGATCATTTTGAAGAGCTGCTGATGAGCGGTCTCGCCTGGCCATTTGTTTTATTAGACGGCCGCCTGCCCTTTCCCTGCGTGGACTGAGCGTGCCGCGCGGCCGGGAAGAGTGATGGGGCTGCCAGGGTGCTGCCCAGAGGCTCCGGGCTGGCTGATGACATTGCATTATGGAAAAACTGTAATAACAATCTGCTTTTTAGTCTCCTCTTTCATCACACAGGGGACACCAGAGGGACAGGAGTTGGTGGGGGGGGGCCGGGGGCAGGTAGCTGTCTCCCAGGCTGCCCTGCTCCTTAGCTAGTGGTGGGAGTGAAGTCGGGGTACGGGGAGGGCAGGTTGGGAGCAGGCTGCTCTAAGGAGATGAGAGTGAGTCCTGTTTGCTTTTCCATGTCACCTGTCATGAGGACCAAGGTAGAGTTCCCATGGGACAGATGAGGAGACTTAGGGAAGGGGACACTAAGCGAATCCCCCATTATTCCCAGCACACTAATTGTGTGTGTGTGTGTGTGTGTGTGTGTGTGTGTGTGTGTGTGGTACTGGGATTTGAGCCCAGGGCTTTCACACTGAGCTACTACATCCCTAGACCTTTTCTGAGACAGGGTCTTACCAAGTTGTCCAGGCTGGGCTCAAACTCGGTAATTCTCTTGCCTCATCCTCCCAGAGTGCTGGGATTCCAGGCTTGTGCTCCCTCTCACATTCAAGGAGGACTTGGCAGAGGCAGGATCTTCTCAAGAGCTGCAGCTGTGGCCCTGGCCGTGGCCCTGGCTGCTGTTGCCTCACAACCCAGTTTAGTCTTTACTCCTCTCTTTCTCCTTTTAATGATCGAGTGTGATAGTGACCTGCGGAGAGTGGTGGAGAGATAAGGTCACATATAGTCTCCCAGGCAAGAAAGAGTAGCAGGCAGAAGGTGCAGAGGTCTTTCCAGTTTTCTTGTTCTTCTGTACCTCTCTGGTTGCCCGGGCATCACCCCCCTGTGACCACCCCAGCTCCCCTGCAGTCTTGTCAATCAACCTGGGACGCCTGCCCTTCATCACCATTCACACCCCCTCCCTCTCCAGGTCCTGCTTAGCTGCCATCCTGGGAGGATGCCAGTGACCTGCCCTCACATCTCTGCCCTCCTGGGCAGCACTCTGCGTGGCTGAGCAAATCGCCCTAGCGAAGCACCTGTGGTGTTTCCACGCTGGCTCTTCACGCAGGTGAAGCCATGACGTTCTTGGTGGTCACATCGTGATGCAATCTTGGGGAATCTCAGTTTCTGCTGGACACATCCCTGGGTCCCTTATGTACCCTGTCATGTGCTGTCATTTTCCAGGTATTTGGTGGAAGGAAGGTAGGATGGGATGGAAGGATGAATTAATGAAATTGTAAACCAATGAACAAGCTCCTTGGCTAGATTTTCAATTATTTTTGTTTTGTTTTGATGTCTCTGACTCCCAATCCTGAGACCCTCGTTTGGGACGGGTTGGTCTGTCCACAGGAGCAGGAGTCTGCTGAGCGTTTCCTCTCCTGGCTTCTCTGCCTTTGCACTGCTTCCTTAGCCCCTTCTTCACTGCTGTCACCCTTCAGGGCCCAGAAGTCCCACCTCCTCCTCCAGTCTCCATGGTGACTCTGCTCTCAGTAAACCTCTTTAACTTTGAAGGGGCTTGTGGGTTGGTTCTCTGCATCACACAGCTTGATCCTTGACTTCCTTGGGTCCTAGGTTTTTGTGGCTTGTTGCTGGCTCACGTGGGTCATTTCACTTTCCTCCACCAGAACCTGAGATTTCCCAAGACTGCATCTTTTCCGGCATGAACAGAGAGACCAGAGCAAATGGCTTCTGATCATATTATTCAGCACTCCCTCACTTCTTTACCGTGTGTGTGTGTGTGTGTGTGTGTGTGTGTGTGTATGCATGTGTGGGTGTAGGTGTGTGCATGTGTATGTGTGCATGTGGTACTAGGGGTTAACCCAGGGCTTTCACACTGAGCTAAATCTCCAGCTCATTTTTATTTTTGATTTTGATACAGGGTCTTCCTAAATTGCTAACTTGTCCAGACTGGGCTTGAATTTGCAGTCCTCCTGCCTCAGCCTCCCCACAGTGCTGGGATTACAGGCCTGCAACCACTGGGCCAAGCTCCTTTTGCCATTTTTGAGTAAATTTGGCTTGGAGACCAAATACATATCCACTCCTCCTCTCTACCCTTTGTTCTCCTCCTTCCCAGGTACTGATCTAGCAGTTGGGCTCATCCTGTTGAGTTTCTGAATCTGCAGAACCAGGTACAAGTTCCAGACCAGTGACCCTGATGCTTCTAATAATCCTACTCAAAGAGTCTAAAACCAGCAGCTTGGGTAGGGCTTGGTGATCCACACCTGCAATCTCAACACTCGGGAGGCTGAGACAGGAGGATCACGAGTTCAAGACCAGCCTGAGCTACATGGTGAGTTCATAGCCAGCCTACATAGCAAGATCCTGGCCAGAGAGAGTGGTTGTGGCACAGGTAGTGTGACCTGGGGACGAGTCCTAAAGACTTAGATTCCAGCGGATCACCTGCCCTATCCACAGGCAAATCCCCCAGACTCAGAGCTGAGGATGGAAGGAAGGAACAGCTGAGCCCGGGAGTTGTGCACGTGATTGATGTGGTACCTGGTTCTCGGGTGGGGAAGTGGCTCAGAGAAAGCGGGGCTCCACTGTAGGCTGACTCTCCATACCTCCCGGGGTGCTCTGACTCTGCTTTTTCAACAGGGCACAGAGCTTGCAGATGATGAGTCGTTACCTTAGCCAAGCATAATTTGGGAAGCGAGCCTGCTTTGAAATCCACAGACTGTGTTCTGAACTGAGACGAGACTTTCTGCCATCCAGGCCACCCTTTTTCTGCTCCTCGTGTGAATTTGGGGAAGTGGATGGCAAGTGTCTCTCAGAAGCCAACGATTACTGAGTTTCACGTTAGATGAGGTTCAAAGGGAAGGACGCTTTCCGCATGGAGCTGGTAGCTGCCTTGCAGACCCCCACAGATAGTTTATGAGCCACCGTCTCCACCCGCGGTCCCTGAAGGATTGCAGGAAAGTGGTGAACTATTCCCGCTGGATACTCTAGTCACTCATAAATTGGAATTACCATTCAATGCGGTGATCAGAATAAACCAACGGAAAGGGTAATAAGACGAGGCAATAATCGGTGGTGACCTCAGCAATTTTATTAACAAATTTATTTCCCTAATTGGGAAGTGGTTCTCAGTGCTTGACCCAAGGGCATTGTAATAGGCTTCCACGCTGCCGAGGAAGGAATTAAGTAAAACTGTTCGTGTTTTGTATTTATACTTGCCCACCAGTCTTGTAAACATAGCTCCTGGATTTGTCCAGGCTCTTCAGACTCCCTCCCTGATCCCCCAGATAAATAAATAGAAATCGGAGTGTATAGTTGAGCACCAGGGGCTCTGCCCCCACTGGAGGCTGCATGTCATGGTCAGAGTCATTTCATGGTCAGAATGTGGCAGAATCATCTTTTTCAATAGGCACTGAGAAGTCTGTAAAGAGGCTGGTCTCATCTCTGGCAAAGGCGGAGAACCAGGCTGGGCCCAGTGGCACAGGCCTGTAATCCCAGCAGTCTGGGAGGCTGAGGCAGGAAGATCACAAATTTGGGCTCAGCCTGGGCAGCTTTGCCATTCAGTGACACTCTGTCTCAAAATTTAAAAAACAAAAACAAACAAACAAAAAAGCAACAGCAGACTGGGGATATAGCTCAGTGTAAAGACCTTTGGCTCAATCTCCAGTACCACAGGGGCAAAAAAAAAAAAAAAAAAAAAAAGAAAGAATAACAGAGGAACAGGATCTTGATTTACCAGTGCATGTGCCTGGCCCTGTCCTTGTTAATGTTTATTTATTTATATCATTGTTACAGTATTATAATTTATGGTGCTGAAACCAGGGTCTTATGCATGCAAAGCATGTGCTCTACCACGGAGCTCCGCCCCAGCTCATGTCCTTGTCCATTAAAAAACCTGAGTACAAAGCAGATAAGGTAACAAATCTGTTCCACTCCACGCCACCCCACTGCCGCTCCTCTTGGAAGGTGGGAGGCTTTCCCAAGCTATCTGCCCACGGAGCAGGCAGTCCACACAAGTGGAGGATCTGGGAGCTTGAGAACCCATCCTTCAAGACTTCTTCCTCAGGGTTTTTGGCCTGTGAGGTCTGCAGCATGGCAGCCAGGCTGTGCTCGTGGATGCAAATACTCCAGCCTCTCCGTGCAGCGCTGGCCTGACTCATGCTGTGCCCCTCCCCGGGAGCTTCACAGCGGTGCCACTTCGTGCTGACTGGTGGCCAGCACCGCAGGAGATGCCAGGGGCGTGGAATGGCCTTCAGTATGCCTTTCTGTATACACGGCTGTACAGTCTGCCATGTATATAGACAACTTTGAAAGGTAGATCTGATTACTGCAAAGACAGCTGAGGGGTGTCTAGACTATCTAGGTCCCCTTTCAAAAACTGTAGCCTGGAAAATTCCAGATCATCTCATTGTCCTTCTTGGATGTCCTGCAGGATCGCAATGAGGTTTTCTAACCCGAAAATGTAGCCGGGATCTGGTCCATCATAAGTGGTGGGCTCATTCCAGGAGCCCTTGTAGGTTGTATGAGCAAAATCGATCATGCGGATGTCAACCTTGCTCAGGTCTGCAGAGGGGTCACTCAGGGTCTTCTGCGGGGCTTCCTGCAGATGCAGACTACATGGGGATCTTTCCAGCAGCTCCTGCCCATCATAGATGATTAGGAGAGAGCTGGAATAGAAGCGGTAGGAGCTCTGGCCCTTGATGACTGAGAGGAGGGCCTGGAGCCGGTGCAGGATGGGCCCCAGGAGCTCAGTGCGGAGGCGGCTTCCATTGTGCAGGAACTGACACAGGGCTTGTCTGAACCCCTCCACTGAGAGCTTTCTTCCATAGTACTTGTCTTTGCAGAGAAAGTGCTTCTTCTCAGTTTGATAAACCTTAATGGAAAAGAAGGGAAAATGTGAAGAATTGCAAACTTAAATAATTGCACCTGTGACAGAGTTGCAGCATCACGAGCTCCTATAATACATGAACAGTTTTCCAGGAGATGTGGGCCAAGAGTGGCTGGAGTGAGCAGTAGATGCTCTCCCATCATGCCCCAGTGTAGTTTTTTTTCTATTCAAAACTGCTCCCTTGGCAAGTCTTTAACAATAATCCAAGGTCCAGAGATCCTTCACCTTACAGAGGTGACCCTCAACTCAGGAGACAAAAATTTGGATCTCCTCTCCTGTAAATTTCCAATGTCAACATCCAAATGATGATTTAAATCCTGGCGTCTGTCCCTCTTCAACTCAAATATTAGCAAACCCAAGCTAGAAAGCTTTAGCAGGCACCCAAAATCACTGCCAATGGCCTTGGAAAGCCAACTAGATTAAATTCTCCCCCAACAAAATTTATAAAGTCCTTTCTCTGCAGATTTGGAGGAAACAGTAATGGCTCTGGAGGTGGAGTGGGGTGAATTGTTTGACGATAATAAGACGGCTGGACCAGGTGAGGATGGAGTTTGTAGGCCACTGGTGCAGCTGCGGGGAGCCTTGGGGAGGAGAGAGGCTCCCAGCGGCTGTGGGGCTGGTATTTCTCTCCCTGGCACTCTCTGCCTCCTCCCTGTCTTGTCTTGGCCACCAGAAGGGAGCAGATGGAAGAGAGATGCTGATGGGGGGACCGTGGCAGCCACCCCCATTTCATTTTGATGGCATAGGCGGCAGCGGGCACTGAACCAAGGCCACGGCTGGTATGGCCAGAGAGGGACTTAGCACACCTGGGCAGGCCTGCCCATACCCAGCTGAGACAGTTTCTCTGATCTTTCCTGCCTTCAGATTACACATGTTTACAGAAAGCCAGTGTTGGAGAAAAGCAACAAAAATCAGAAAGATAGAATAGGCTTGGTGTTGCCTTTGGAGGGCCGGAGATGGGCTGCTAAATTAGCCATCATAAATAAACGACAGGCATCCCTTTCTAGAGAAATCAGACCAATTTCAGGAGTTTTGAGGTCCAGAGAGTGATTCCATTCACACCACAAATCACCGCCCTCTGTTCTCCTGAGGACTGCGTCCCCAGCCTTCCCAGGGACATCTGTGCAACAAATTTATAGTCTCGACTTCCAGCTTCAAGGGGTGGCAGTTTCAATTAAGGATAGCTATAACGTTTACCATCTAATCGGTGTCTGGTTTTGCTTGAAGTAGACAGACTGTAAGAGTGAAGGAGTGGCACCTTTTTTTTTCCCTCCGGCAGCCCCCCGCCATGGCCACATCAGAGCGACAATGATGAAAGTGTGAGTTGGGGGGGGGGGGCGGTGGGGTGGGTCTGGGCAATAAGGAGATTAGCCAGCCAGCCCAGGTGGAGCGGTTCCGACCTTCCCACTTTGTTAACCAAACCAGGCAGGAGAAAGCAGCAGTAGCAGAGGTGGGGGAGAAGAGGGGATGGCTAATAAGAATTCAAAGAGCAGACGGCCAGCCAGGGAAGAGAGGTCTCAGCTTCAACATTCAAGAAAACGCAGGACCAGGAAGCCACAGGGGGCAGCTTCTTCCAGTGCCGCCGCCATACATGGTCATCAAAGGTCTTGCTCACTATGGGCTTGAACCATGGGGCCACTGCACCAAGTTTCAACTGCCAGAGACTACGAGATTGAGTTAAAAGTGGTAGGCTTTTGACATCTCTGTCCTCAAAAACCCAGTGTGTAGACCAGGGATGTAGCTCGGTGGTAACGTGCTCGCCTAGCATGGTGCAAGGCCCTGGTTCTACCACCACAGAGAGAAAACCAGAAAACCAGTGTGTCAGAGATCAGGAGATGCCTTTCCCTGTTGAGAAGCGATCTCTGGGCTCTTCCATTGCTCGTGATGAGCTCTGCAGAAAGGGAAGGGTCTGGCTGGAGGAGACAAACCGGCCCTGCCATGTTCACGACCCCACGAGACTGCGCACCTACCTGCATGCCGCAGATGCGTACCCCCAGGCGGGCCGAGGTGCTCTGCGCACACTTCCGCATGTGGCGGGCCTTCTTCTCCTCCGACACATCGTCCCCGTGCTGCCGGGTCCCCATCTTCAGGTCCAGGATACAGGGATGCGTGTACGATGACACTACATTTTCCAGCAGCAGGAATCCTAGTCACGCTAAGTTAAGGAAGGCTCTGCCACATCCAGTCTGCTGCCCGCCGTGGGACACTTAGCCCCCTTGGGAGCTACCTAGACGTTGCCTGCTTGGAGTTTTCTTTCTTTTTTCCTCTCCTCTTCCCCTTCCTTGTTTAAATTTTGGAGATTGGACCCAGGCCCTTCACCCTGAGCTACATCCCCAAACCTTTTTATTTTTTATTTTGAGATAGCATCCGTCTAAATCACTAAATTGCCTAGGCTGGCCTTGAACTCGCAAGCCTCCTGCCTCAGCCTCCCAAAATGCTGGGATTACAGGTGCGTACCACCTTGCCACATTTCTTTGCAGACAAGCCCTTCTTGCTGTTAAGAATGCAAGGCATTAGCTTTGCAGACTGCTTCAATAAGTCCATTTATTTAGGGGGAGTTTATGAGTATGTGAGCTTTTCTTCCATTTTCATTTTGCTTCGAGGTTGAAATTTAAATGCAGGCACAGAATCCCTGGCAGGCCATGCCCAATTTACATTTTATGGCAGAGAATCATAAGGCTAAAACCTCCAGTCACCGAATGGGCCAATACCTTTTGGGAGCGGTGGGTTGATGTGCGCTTCGGAGATGAGTTGCAGGAATATTAATTTCAGCAGAGTAATTATCCGGCAAAAGCTTCTTAGGGATTAGGGTTGCAGATGTGTCTTAGTAAATACCGTGAAACCAGCCACCGTCTGCAGGAAGGAGACCAGCTATGAGGAGGGGGTATTTCAGAGTTGAGTTTGCAGGCGGATCCTTGTTCCTTTCTGTCTGCATGGACCAAAGGGGGAAGCCTGCAAGGACCATTTGGAGGGACAGAAGGGAGACTGGGAGAGGTGGACCCAGCCAGCCCCCTCCTGCTCCCACCCAGCACGGTGTCTCCCCATGGAGATGGCTCTTTGTTATCCCGACCACCCCAGTGGCCAAGACATGGCCTGTGGCTCAAAAGGACTTGGGATTCAGCATAATCTCCAGTTTTAATTTCTTAAAACTCTGTATTTTTGGGGGGAGGAATTTCATTTTCCTTCCTTCCTTCCTTCCTTCCTTCCTTCCTTCCTTCCTTCCTTCCTTCCTTCCTTCCTTGTCGCACTAGGGATTAAACTCAATATCTTGGCACTGAGCTACATCCTAGCTCTTTTTTATTTTCATTTTGAGGTACAGTCTTCCTAGTGGCTAAGGCACCCAGATTGGGCTGAAAGTCCTCCTGCTCAGCCTCCCAGAGTGCTGGCATGACAGGCGTGCTCCACTGTGCCTGGCTCCGGCTGGGATCTGATTTCCTCTAGGTCCCAGGTATGCAGACTACCTTGTGCCTTCAGACTACCTTTCCACCTGTTGCTCTCTCCTTTGGCCCCATGGGACTCTGTCTCCCCTTCCCTTATCTGCCCCGCTCAGTCTCTCCCTGTCTCAGTGTCCTCCGTTGCTTCCGCAGGCCATGCCTGCCCACCCATGGGAGCGTGTTAGCAGGGAACTTTGGCAAAGGATACGGTGCCGCTTGTCCTCTGGGTACTCAGAGCACAGGCGATTCAGGTGGGCCTGATGGCAGAGCAGGCCCCATGGGTTAAAGCCCCTCTTGGCCTGGTTCTCATTATTATCTTCTACCAGCGAGGAGACTGGGGTGCTGAGGTGGCACTTGGGCACCAGGAACACCTTGGTAGGGCTGTGGGGGAGGGAAGCACATGACAGGTCAAGGTGACAGTGGGCAGAGGCCGAGGGAAGATGTCAGGGACAGGCTGAGCAGGGCTGCTCGCTTGCCTTCCCAGATACTCTCACCAAGAGCCAGAAGACGCCATGGGTTTTTTCCCTCCCAATTCCAGCCCCTGGTACCAGGTCACATCACAGTGTGGCTCTCAGGGCGCTTCTCCTCACTGCCCCTCAGAAGGTTGAGGTGATTCAAGTTTATGTGTAAGTCATCTGGATTACGAATGATCTTACTACTGTGGCAACATTGTGTGGGGATGATGGCCCCAGATGGCATCACAGGCAGGGGCTTTAGGCTTCAGTGCCCTGACGTGGCATTATGTCCTTGAGACCTTAGAAAGTGGTGGGGAGCGGGTGGGGTGGGGGCTGTGGGCATCCAGGACTTCTTCAGCCGTTCTGACTGTCCTGCCTCTGCATCTTGGCATCCCCCATCTGGGAGTGGAGATAGTGGGCAGCTTTCTGCCCAGAAGCCAAGAGCTTAATTAGATCTGGAGCTCCTCAGGGAGGGGTGCTTTGTCACTGTATTAGCTCCCTTTTGTTTCCCATAAATGTTTTAAAAATCCCGAGAGATCCCTGTAGTCTAGGAAGGGTCAGCTGACATTATCAGAGGCTCTGGTGACCTCTCAAGGACTCCAGGCCCCCCGTCTTCTGCGTCTCCAGGGACCATCGAGAGGCGTTTGCCTCTCTCTCTGTCCTGAGCATTCAGGGAAGAGCTGGCTTCCCAGAGAAGTCGGTCACACGTCCCTCACTATGACCCATGCTAGGATTTCTGTTCCGCCCCTTCCCTTGTTCCCTCCTAGAGGACACTTCCTGGTTTCAGCCAAGCAGGTATTTAATTAAATAAAAAGATACCACTACCTGTTCTTTGTACCCTTCCTGTGTGTCAACTTCTGTGATAAAACCCTCTGTGTTCCTCCCTCCAGCAGCGGAACGAGAGAAACCTGTTCCTCTCTTTGGCCACATTGGCAGAGCCTTCATCTGAGTTTCTCATTTTCTTGGCGTCAACCCTAATGTGAAGTGGGTGGCCTTGGGCACCAGTGGGAGCTGTGCTGGTCCCTGTTGAGGGACATGCGCTCGGCTTTCTGTCATCTGTGCAGTGGCCCTCACCTCTCCTTGAGTGGGTGCACCAGCTGTGTGGGCTGCCGCTGGGCCAGGGGGCAGGTGCCACTGTTGGTGGTCTGCTGAAGCGTCTGCCACACAGCCACTGCCGCCGACTCTGGGGACACCTTGAGAGGCTCCCGGTTCTCCTTCTGTGGGTTTGCCACCAGGCTAAGATGGCCCTGGTTGTCTTTCCAGAGATGTACTGTGATGACACCTGTAGGACACACAGGAGGGGTGGGGATGAGAGGGCAGCCTTTGCATTTAGTTTAGCGGCCTCCTCTCTCCGTCCCTCGTTCCTGTCTCATGAAGATGCTGTGGGACTGGTCTGGTGTCAGCGGAACCTGATCCTGTTCCCAAAGGACCTCTATGCCAAATGACTCCTGCAGAATTAGCTGGGGTTGATGTCTGTGTGTCCCCAGCTTTACGCCACTTCTTTACCCCTTCTAGCTGTATGTGCATCCTGGGTATCTGCACAGTCACACCTTTCCAGTCACACCACAGCCAACCAGCTGTGCCCAACCTGGGGCCCCACAGCTGGTCCTCTGTGCAGGTGCTCCCACCTCCAAGGACGGTCCTTAGGGAAGCCGAGTCACATCCCGTTCCCTTGCCCTCTGCCTCCTTCGTCATGCCTGTTTTCCCTTATGTTTGTCCTCGTCTGGCCAACCTCTTCCAGGACATCTCCTTAGTGCCCTCTGGGGCTCAGGACTCTGTCCCATGTCATTCCCTCTCCCCATCTCTGCCTTTCACATAGATACCACCACTTACTTTGGTTAGATGTGTTGGCCACCAAGATTATTGGTGGACATGGCTCTTTGATGAAACCAGAGACTTGTGAGAGTTTTCCGAGATCTGGGTACCTCCTCCCATCACTGCGTATTGTTAAGGTGCCAGAGCTGTGGGCCAGGCAGGTGAGAGGGGCTGGAAGCCTGTTTAACACCTGTGCTACCTGTTGTTCTCCTCAGAGACCGTGGCTGGTGGACTATTTCTGCCACGAATCAGCACCCCGTGGTCCCCTGTGAAGCCCTCACTGTGGGCATGGGCTCAGGCTTCCCCTGTGGAGCTCGGCACCCAGGCCCCCCGCCTTGCCATGGTTCTGGTAGCAGCCTGACACAGCCATCTGGGTGGATCTGTGAGAACAGGCTTGTCGCCCTGTTGCTCCTGTGTATGCTGTGTGACTGCCATTTCTCCTGGTCTGTTCCCCTCTTCCCTGCCCATCTTGCAGCCCTCTCTGCCCTGATTGGTGCTGAGGGGCCGGCCCTACCCAGTGCTCAATGGCTTCCTAGTGCTCTTGTCTCTCAAGAACTGGCTGGCAGAGTCCTGGTAGGCACGGGGAGGGGAAGGCTGGAGTGCTTATTGTGTGGCTCTCCCTGGGCTGGGTGGGTCTGTGCTCCTGCCCTGCTGTGTTCCCCTGCCCTGAGGCCCTCCTGGAACCTCCTTCCTCACCAGGTCAGTGATGCTGGTCCCTCATTCTAGTCCTTTTGGCCCTGGGGACCCGAGTTTCTGACATTGCTCACCTTGGCTGTGCCCTGTTTCTGGTTGTTACCTTCTGCCTATGTGCATATCTGCAAATAGGCCCTTGGGACCATTCTCCTGAGTGAACCTGGCAGAGCAGGAGGGTGGCCATATGTCTATATGTGCTCCAGCCAGCTCAATGCATTCCCCAGCCGCTTGGTCACCTGCCCAACATAAGTGGCAATTTCTGCTGAGCAGGCAGGAAAGGGTCTCCCTCCCAGCATCCCTGCGGGGTCTCCTGGACTGTGCAGGGCTGCTCTGCATGTCAGTGAGTCACTTGCTTTCTAGACCTGCTGTGCCCAGCTCAGCGGTCTCCCTGGGCCAGTCTTGCCATCTCAGATTTCCTGTGCTCTAATTTTGCAGCTTAGGAGGGACATTTTGTCCTCTCCAACTCCTGAAAAAATTCTGCTTTTCCTCAGCCCACTTCAGAATCCTGTGTCCTGTGAAGCTGTCATGACAATAGCAAGGCTATTTCAAAGATTGGCATCTCACACAGCCGACCCAGCACAGTGGGCCTTGTCCCGGTCAAGGCCACCATTGCTGTTCTGCATGTGACAGCAAGGGGCTGGCAGTGGGCTGGGGACACAGTCACTGTAGTGATCATAATCACCTTGTCTTTCTGTACACTGTGTGTGGCCCGGGCCCGTTGTGTGCTTCTGGTCTGTGATTTCTGCATTGCAGCTGGTAAGTCTGTTGATGGTGCCTATAGAGGTTGGAGAGACTTATGGCCAAGGTTGCACTGTTGGTGCAGGAGGGGACACTGGAAGGTCACATCAGGTTGGGAGGAAGGGGCACACTGTTATACACAGCTAAGGGGTCTATGGGGTTGGTCTGAGGTCGTCACTCTGTGCTTACCCATTCGTACTGTGTCCTCACTTACAGGTTCTGGTCATTCTGTTCCAAAGTAGAGAACAGAGAGGTTGTAAGTTGACCCTCAGGTAAGGGCTGGGAGGCCAGGGTGTGGAGAGATACGGGCTTTGCATTTCTGGCCCAGTGTCCTCAGATATGTGTATGTATGTGTCCTAAGGAGCAGAACTGACCTTCTGGAAGCCAGTATCAGGCCCTGGAGCCCAACTGTCTCTGTGTGATAAGAGGCGAGAACTGGCTGACCTCAAAGCCTGTCCTTGAGGAGCTTGGGGGTCTCCCCTGCTGCCTGGGGAGCATTGCAAGTTATACTGCCAACATCAGGGCCCTTTGGGGTCTTTTGAAGTTCAAACTAACATCCAGGGCCTCTGCCTTTTTCTGCTTGAGACTCTAGGGTGACAGGCCCACCAGAAATCATGTCCTGGTGAGCTTGGGTCCCCAGGCCTTTCTAGAGACACCAGCAGTGCGACCTTCACCCACGTCTCCAGCCTCCAGCTCTTGCCTGATCATAATGGTCTGAGTATCTGAGCAAATGGAGAAGATCAGAGGCACAGATAACCCCAAACCAATGAAATCCAAAAGTCACTTCATTTCCTGTGTTGTCAGAGCCACTCGAGCAGATCTGCACCCCTGCTTCTCTGTCTTCCTGTGTGTCTTAGGTGGGCTTCATGTCCTCCCTCTCTCTCACACACCTTTCCAGCTCGGCTCAGTCTTGCCCTCCAAAGCCTGTCCATGTTAGATGGACCTGTAGCACAGAGCCCCCTGGCCAGTGTCCCAAGCTGTCTACCCATGACACCACAGCAACATGTCACTAGAATCTAGACTCTTTGGTGCTTGGGTCATTCATTCATTCACACACATACACACACACACACACACACACACACACTTATATTTATTTTTGCAATACTGAGAATCCAGCCTGAGGACTTCACACTGAGTTATTACAAACATCTCTCTCTCTCTCTCTCTCTCTCTCTCTCTCTCTCTCTCTCTCTCTATATATATATATATATATATATATATATATATATTTTAGAGTTTTTGATCTTGAGATAGGGCTTGCTAAGCTTCTGAACGGCCCAGGCTGGACTTGAACTTGCAATTTGGTCATTCTGATAATTTAGAGCCACTGCAGCCCCCAGCCTGGCCCCAGCATACCCTGGATGCCTGCAAGGAATAGACTTTGAAGCCAATGGGCTCCCAGAGCTTTGCTATCCCTACCTGACTAAGAGAGTTTGGGGCTTAGGAAGACCCCCTCTAACCCTGATTACCAGCCTTCCCTAAGTTCCCAGTCCAAGACCCTGCCAGGGAAGCCGACCAGGACGCTGACTGCCAGGATTGGCATGCCCAGGGCATCTCAGCGATTTTGGTTTGGCTGAGCGGCTTCCTGGGCCTCGGCGAATATTCTCTCATGTATTTATTTTTAAGCTTATGAGAACATTTACTTGCCGCTGCCTGTAATCTGAATCTGGCTGAACCAGAAGCCAACTGGACCTAAGCATATGTCCTCATTTGTCCAAGATCGACAGGCAGCCTGGGAGGAGGGACCCGTCCTGAGATACTATCATGCCTGGGAGCCCAGCAAAGGTCCAGAGCAAGCTCTCGGTATGGACAATGCCCCTACCTAAGTTGTCCCAGAGACCCCTGCGGGGTAATCCAGGGAGAAGTGGAGAGCATGCTTCATCGCACATGTGACCATTTCAGAAATGGGCCCTCTCTCTGGGGGGACTGATCCCATCCAGGAGAAGAGGGAGAGCTCTGTGGCTGCCAATGGGTATTCACACACCCCTGACATGCAATCCTGGCTGAGTAACCCTCTGATCCTTGGGCTAGATGACTTCCTAAGCACTGACACTCTGAGTACACTCTGAGTCTATCCCTACGCAGCTGGAGCCTGTGCTCTGCATGGGCAGAGTCAACCCTTGGGAGCCACACCTTGGTGCTGCTCATTCTGGATCCACCTCTCCCTGGCAGTGAGGCCTCAGGCAGCACAGGTGATCCCTCTGTGCCCCAGATTCCTCATCTTTGCCATGAGGATAAAGAACTTACCTACCCCAGAGGAGTGTGAGGATTACATACATGAATTAGTGCATAGGAATCGCTTACGGAAGTGTCGCGCACAGAGCAGACACCAAGGGGTTACCTGGGACTACTTTTTAAATATTTTTTTGAGACAGGGTCTTGCTCTGTAGCCCAGGCTGATCCTGAACTCACTATGGAGCCCCGACTGGCCTTGAACTCACCCTCACTGCAATCCTCCTGTTCCAGCCTCCTGAGTGCTGGGATTACAGGTATGCACCACCATGTCCAGCTTGTGCGGTGCTGGGGAATCGAACTCAGATACTTAGCTCTTGACTTAGCAGTTGCTAGGCAAGTGCTTTAACTGCTGAGCCATTCTTCTAGCCAACCTGGGACTACTTTTTTTTCCCCAGTGTTGGGGATGGAATCCGGGGCTTTCATACTGAGTTATGTTCCCAGCTCTCCCCACCTTTACTGGCTTTGATTTTGAGACAAGTACTAGGATGCTAAGTTGCCCAGGCTGGGCTCAAACTTGTGATTCTTCTGTCTCTTCCTGAGAACTGAAATTATAGGCCTGGATTCCTGGGACCACTTCTTTTTAATTATTTCTCCTCTTTCTTTTTTTATTTTTTTAATTTATTTTTTTTTGAGATATCATCTTGCTCGGTAGTCCAGGTTGGTCCTGAACTCACTGTGTAGCTCAGGCTAGCCTCAGACTCATATCCCCCTGCCTCAGGCTCCTGAGGTCTGGGATTATAGGCATGTGCCACCATGCACATGAGAACATTTTTTGAGAGATGTATAGTCACCAGCAAATAGAAGTATAGGAAGAATCAAGCTATGGAGTGCTCTGGACTCGAACTCAGGGCCTTGGGCTTGCTAGGCAAGTGCTCTACTGCTGTGCTGTTCCTTCAGCCCTCCTGGGACTTTTTCTAAGCCAGCAACCGGCAGAGTGGAGCACCCTTTGGATGGACCCTCCCGAGTAGGGCTAGGTGCTGGCCTCTGGCTCCCCCCAGACTTCTGTGAACACACCTGAGGCTCCCGCTTGGCCTGGGTCTTTTCCGAGTGCTTCCCGCTGGTACCGACTTTGTTAGTTGGTGCTTAGACCCTGCCACTGCATGGCAGCCTTCTGGTCAGGGAGGGAGGCAGTGCCACCCGCACCTTACCGGGGGTCACCCAGCACACCCACCGGCAGGGCGAGTAGGCCGTCATAGTTCTCAACAAGGGTGTCTGGAGACTCCTTGGCCCTTCCCGAATTGTTTAGAAACACCATCTCCAGTGTGACTCCTCAAGGCAGAAAGGCCTCAGGGCCCTGATGGTGCTGTCCACTCAGCCTGACCCTCAGCTCTGCCACAGGCGGCCCCAAACTAACACGGCTCGATCACCGTGCAAGTGGCATGCTTTTGGTAGGAACTGGATTTTGACCTTTGAGTTTGATTTTTTTTTCCTGCAGTTAACTATATTTGACATAATATTTGTGATGCTGGGCAGGGCCGTGAACTGTAGCTCCCATCAGCCCTGCAATCACCAGGGCCAGTGATGGAGACTTTCCAGTTTCTGGCATTGCTAAGTGGTGATGTGGGGCAGGTCAGGTGTATTAAATGCATTTTGACTAACGGTATTTTATTTTCTACTTGCAGTGGTTTTATGGTGACATAACCCCATTATAGCTGGGGAGCATCTGTAATTCACCGAGTTAGCAGAGCTCCGGCTTAATCTGCAGGGAGAAGCTGAGCAGAACAGAGGTCTGTCCAGGAGACCAGTGCCCGAGGGTGCCTGAGAATGTGCCCTCTCTCCACTGTAGACGCCTGGCCGTGTGTAGGCAGGACGCCAGTGAGGGTTGGGCGGAGATGTCCCCGGAGAATCAGGCAGCCTCCTTCAGGGTCCTGCCTATCTGGGGTGGTCCTGGCCTCCTCAGCTCTGGGGACCCAGCTCTGCCAGACAATCATGAAATGCTGTGGGCAGGAGCACCTGGGGCCTGCCACCCCTCCACTGGGCCGAGTTCAGTGCAAGAGGACAGATGTTCATTCCAGTGGGTGCTCTGACAAGAGGGGCAGTGACCACAGCCAGCCAGGTGACACCGGCCTGCAGATTTGGCAGACTTGGGAAAAGGTCGGGCCGGGCAGAAGGGGGACCTACCCAGGCAGCTGGACTGTTCTTCCCGTGTCTCAATGCCCCATGCTGAGTCATCTAGTCCTAGGTGGTCCTGCTAGTCCAGACTGAAGTCCAGGCCTGTGAAACGGCACGCCGGAGTACTGAGGGGACTCAAGGCCCTGGTCACCTTAGCAGCGCTTTGCTCTCAGAACTGTGCTAAGCATGGTTCTAGGGGCCCCAGGGGCTCTGACTCACACACCTGGAGGAGGCCTGGAAAACTGGACGAGTGCCCACGTGATCTTGGTGAAGCTGGCTCACCCCAAGTTGTCCTCTGAGAAACACCGATGTTGGTGGCCTTGTCCTTCCCTATTGTCCTGGTCAATGGCATGTAAGGTTTTTTTTTTTTTTCAATTTGGCTTCCTGTCCGCCATGAACGTCCTTCCTTGAACTCGGCCTCCGCCATTGCTGGCTGCTCATGAATGGACTGAGACCTTCTGAAACTGAGCTAAAATAAATCTTCCTTTTTTAAAATGGTGAATGCCGGGTGTGATGTCCTAACGATAAATAAATAAGACAGTTGCCTGTGCTGGGCTCAAACTTGTGATTCTCCTGCCTCAGCCTCCCAGATGACAGACCTGCACCGTTAGGACTCGCTGCAAGTGGCTTCTGATAAGCTTGGATATTACTGCCTTCCTCACGGGCCCTGGGACAAGGGGGTAGCGTCTACAGTCACGTACCCAAAGCCACTCAAAGGAGGTCTCCTCTTGGAGCACCTTGCAGCCAGCCCTGCGAGTTTCACCCACCAAAGGCTGGTGGGCAGACTCAGCAGGGAAGGAGGCCAGCAGCTGGGCCCACCCGCCTGTTCTTTCTCCCAGAGTCCACTTAGTGCTTCATCCAGGACATGCCCTGCCCTGTACCCAGGTTTCCCAGCCATGGCGCCCCAAGGCACAGCCAGAATGTCCCCCAGAGCCACGTGTGACTGATTGGGGATCATTTTAGTCATTCCTCAACTCTCTGAACACTGGTGTCCTGAGCAAACGCATAAACAAGCCAAGTAGTGTCCCGTTCCAGACTTGTGGGCTCCGAGGAACTCCAAGCAGCTGGGACAGTGAGGGTAGACCCACAGGAGCTGGGGTGCACTCTCGTAGTGCCGGGGGTAAGCCGAGGTGCCGGCTCCCCGCCCAGGCCCAGCCTGGACCTGCTGCCCATGCTTACCTTTGTACTGTGGCGTGAACCGCTTCATGGCCAGTGGTAGGGACTCATAGAAGCGCTGCTCACGGGAGATGAGGGGCTTGCACACTGTGTGCTCGTCATACTTCATCACGCTCAGGTGTCCCCCAACCTGGTGCAGGAAGGGCTCCAGCTGCACACCAGCCCTGGCGTCCCCAGCATCTGTGCTATCCTGAACAACCATGGGGCCGCGAAACCCTTGAGCGGAAGGCGGGCGAGAGGCAGAACAGTGACTCCTGCAAGGGAGGTCCGACGCGTGGGCTGATGGGGTTCCTTGCCCCCTTCTTTCTAGGCCTTTCTGCAGTCACAGCGTATGTGCGGCTCTCTGGAAAGGGGAGGAAGGCAGAAATTCCATGAGGGAGCTGGTACGCTGGAGGCCCATGCTGTCCCCAGCCCTGGCAGCTTATGAGACGGTAAATATGCGTCAGATCCTTCTGGAAAAATCTATCATGAGAAACAGGTCATAGTAGTGGTGAGAAGGAGACTTTAAATATCATTTTGTACCTTTTGAATATTAAAACACTCACACATACACACCACCCACACACAAACTGTCAGCTTCCAGAGTGCAGAGCCTGTGTCCTAATTTCTTTTATCCTGTTTGCTCCCTTACTTTGGAACCAATGACCCCGAGGGCCAATGAGAGAGTCCCTGCCATCGGGAAAAGCACTGTCTTACGGGAATGTTTTCTTTTTATAGAGCAAAGCTGTGCACCACTCGTGTGAATCTTGGCCCCACCGTAATGGCTGCGTGACCTTGAACAAGTTACTAAACCTATCTGGGCCTCAGTTTGCCCATCTGTAGAACAGCCCATTGATACCTGGCTCATGGAGTATGGGATGCGACTGAGATAAGAGGGACAGAAGGGTGAGCCCAGTGCCCTGAGAAAAGAGGTCAGTAAATGAAGGTGTCACTCTGATCCCCGGCCTTATGGCTGGAGGCCAGCTTTTCCTAAGAGCTGTGGGTCATGAAAGGGCTTGCCTCCCCCAAAAGGTGGGCTGGCTGATCTCAGGCTGGGCTCTGGGGTGGGAGGACAGCCCCTAAAGTTGTCCTGACTTTGTCTCCGAGGGTGTCAAGGAGACTCTGCAAGGCAAGGCTCTTGCTGTTTGTCCCACAGCAGTGGTAGTCACCCCTGAGTTATTAATACCCTCTCCCTCTGCTGGATTCCTGGCTGGGATGTGACCAGGCAGGCAGCGCTGGACGTGGCTAATGCTCCAGTTGACCTTCAGTCCAGGCCATAGGCATGGCCGGCTGCTCCACGCAGCGGTGCCCGTCAGTTTGTCCAGGCCTCAGCTGAGGGAGGTTCAGGCCAGTCGCCAGAGTCCACCTCAGCAAGTCCTGTCCTGTAGGCCAGAAAACGCCGCTTTAGGAAGGAGAAGGGGTGTGGGGTCTTCTTGGGCATGTGTGCCTGCCTTGCAGGGCTCAGAGTGGGCTTCTGGGGGCAGCTGTGTGGCTGCAGCATGACTTAGGGGACTGGGGCTGCCGGTGTGGGACAGCCTGGTACCCAAGGTAGGCTGAGACATCGGCACCTTTGCACAGCTTGGCCCTGTGTTGGTGCAGGGCAGCCTCTTGGGTTCCTTCACCCACTCCTCCCACGCCATCTTCCTGCAGGTCTCGAAGGACAGGGATGTTACCTCAAAGTGGCGGCCCAAGGCGAAAGTTAATGATCCTGATTACATGTACGTGTGTGTGTGTGTGTGCGTGGCGCTTGCTGAATGTCAGGCAAGATAGCAGGTGTTTTATGTAGATTAATCTCTCATGCCTCACAGCTACCTGATGAGACAACTGAGGTAAAGCTCTGTTTCACAGAAGAGGAAACTGAGGGACAGAGAGGTTAAGAAACTTGCCATGTGTGCCCAGCTAGTACAGAGCAAGTAGGGACTTGAAGTGGGCACCCCGGGCCTTGCTGGGGGCTGTCGGATCAGGGAGTTGAGTACCATAGAAGGGACTTAGGCGAAGTCATCGGCAAGTCCCTGGCAGTGCTGGGACCGACTTTCTTACTCCCCAGGCCTGGACTGCCTTCTGGCCTGTCCCCCAGCCCACCAGGTGCCATTTAAATGCATGTCCTGGTAGGCTTAGGCTGTGCAGGGGGATGGGCACTCTCCCCTACCCCTGTAGAAACCTTCCTGAGGAGCCCCCAAGAGCTTTCTGCCCGAGAGTCAGCCGACCCGAGGGGCACTGTCCTTCCCAGAACGAACTTGGTTCCCACCAAAGGCTGTGGTGTCTCCTCTTCTCCAACACTGGCCATGTGGGGGTCCTGACTGGCGGGGCACAAGTGGTCTAGCACAGAGCCTCCTGCCCCTAGACTGGTGTGGGCAGGGATGGACTATCTAACCAGCCTGTATTTTCAGGAAAAAGAAAAGAAAAAAGAAACCTGAACTTGACCACTGGGGAAACTGAAGTGCTCCCTTTTCTAGGTGACCCTGGGGTGATGGTGGCAGTCCTGCTGTTCCTCAGCTGTGTGGTTCTGCTGGGGCCTGGTGGGAAGGGGATAGGGAGGGTGGTGGCTCCGTCCCCTGAGCTCGGCTGGGGCGGGTTGGCTTAGCGCTGCTGGGGAAAGTGTCCATGGCTTTCCTTGGTCCTGATGCTGACCTTGGATTCTTGAGCAAGGCTGAGCTTTTCTGTTTCTGCCTCTGTGTATGGCCTTCAGCTGCATGGCTGAGCAGGGACAGTCTCCATCTTTTTCTTTTCTCTTGTGGAAGTCCCAAATCAAGAATTCCCGGTGACAGGACCTTCCACGGCCCAGAGCTTCCTTTTGTCCCATTTAGATACTTGCTATGGACTGGGCCTTGGGTCCACTCCTGGGCCCGGCTCTGGTTCCTAGGAGCAGGGGAACAGGGGATGGGGAATCAGGAGACCTGGATCTTCCCCAGGCTTACCACCCACTGCCACGGATGTGTCACGAGGCTCAGGTGGCAGAAGGCAAGGACTCTTGAGGAGTCTGCTTTCTGTGCGACTGTCTCCTCCATTTGAGTTTGCCACTGCGTGGGCTAATCTCAGGATGGTGTGAGTCAGCAGGGGAGATGGGAAGGCAGGTGGGGCATTTGCCTGGGGGGAGCCTCCAGCCCTACTCATCACACCTCCTCAATACCCTAAGCTCCTTTATTCCCTGAAGAAGACAAAGTCCCTCTCTCCAGCCCAGCTGCTTCTATAGCCACACCGCCCTTCCTCAGCATCCTCCCCTTGGGGAGGCAGGAGATGGGGGAAGGTTGGAAGACTTCACCTAAGAGTACCCCTCACCTCCAGGATGTAGACAGATGGCTCCAGGTCCCTATGTCCCTCCCTACTGTCAGGTGATGTCCTGTACGAGGTCACTGGGTCTCTCACTCCAGGATACTCAAGAACTAAATTTTACTGATGGAGTGTGGCTCCCAGCCAGTGCCAAGTGGGGCCCAGAGCTGGTGGTGTCAGGACAAGTCGGCTCTGGTGTCCCACTGGGCCTGAGTGACAGCCATCATCTGCTATGGGGCTGCAAGATTGGTCTGAAGAGGAGGGTCACTGACAGTGGAGGGTCACTTGTGCTTGGCTTCTGGAGTGGGGACAGATGATATCATTGATTCTAAGACCCTAAGACCTCCCAGTGCCAGAAACAGTGCCAGATGCTGCCCACAAGCCGAGGTGGGTAAGGGCACCCTGGTTTGTTACTACTAGCCAGCAGTTTATTTCCAGGGTCTGTATGTCCAACCCTGAGCCTTCCCCCCAGTAAAAATGGTAGGAAATGTGTCCACCTCAGGACTTAACAGCTCCTGCCGTAGGGAAGGTGGCAGGTGGATAGAGCAAGCCCACCTGTAAGGGGGCAAATGCGGAACACACAGCCATGGCCACGTCTTGCAAAGCCCACGAGTTCTCTTTCTATCGGGAAACAAGCTGGCAGGCTATGATCATGGTCCAGCCTGTTTATAGACTTCGTGCTGAACCCCACAGGCACATGGCACTATTGTAGCTCTGAAGGTCAGTGTGGCTGTGATTGCTTCTGCCAACAGACTGTGGAGGGGAGTATGGAGTGTCACCTCTGGGTGAAAGCTTGAGAGCGGCTCCCCACGATTTCTTCTCCTGGCCGCAGTGACTGTGGGAACATGTGGATCGCTTGCCTGGTCCCTAAGTGGTGATCATGTTGGAGCTGCAGCACGACAGAAAAGGAAATCCTTACTGTATGGAGCCACTCGAGTTTGGAGGTGTTTGTTACACAGCAGAACCTGGAGATCGTGCTGACTAAGTCACCTGCTCGTGGCCAGGAACCCACGTGGGGCTCCGAAGCTGAAAGCAACTCCACGTCAGTCAGGTGCTCATGTATGTCACTTCAGAAAGATGCCACATAGAACGGTCATTCCTAACCAGTGTCAACTGTAGGCCGCTGGTTTTACAATCCTAATCAGTTTACAGTCAGACAAACTGAGAAAAGTTGAAGAGCTCTCCCAGGTTCCAGGGCCAGGGAGCTCCAGGGCTGAGATACAGCTATGGCATTTGTCATTCTGAAGTTGGTATTTATCCTGCCTGCTACACAGTCTCCTTGGCAGTCCTGCCAAGCCATTCTGGCTCTTTCTGGGTGTCCAGAGACCTAAGCCAGGCTCTTGGGCCTGGTCCTCTTAGAGGACCTTTCCTTGCCACGTGCCTTTGAGACCCCTGGCAGGGTGGGGGCCATCTAGGAGGTGGCCCCAGCTAGGCAGCAGAGGCCCCATCGTCAGTACGGACACACAGGATCACGGGCGAGGGTTCCCCTGTGGCTGGGAATGATCCTGCTCACATCCATGCTGCCCCCACAGGATCTACACTAGCAAGCGGTGCCCAAGGAGCTCTAGGATTTCTTCAGAGTGTGTAAGCATCTTGGTGATTACCAAAATACAAATTAATTTACAGGCATTACTGAATTCCTAGAGGTTTTTTTTTTTTTTGTCATCTTCTATTTTCTCAATCAACAGACACTAAAAGTAAATGAGCATCAGATGGGGACTGGTAGGGGGAGAATTATATTGCAAAATGAGTCCTGGGAACTGGGGGTGTAGTTCGGTGGTAGAGTGCTCGCTTAACACGTGTGAGACCCTGGGTTCTAGAAAAATGCGTCCTAATGGGACGATGAGGAGAGTTACTGCTGTCAGCTGAGACGGGCCGTGGTTTGAGGCACCCAGGGGAGATTGGCTCAGCCTGCCTCAGGGTGAGCACAGAAGGGTCCAGGCCAGAGCAGGAATGGGTGTGTGGTGAGGAGGGAACAGGGGTTCTGGGGCTGGGGATGCCTGGCTTCACACCTGCCGCCGGTTGCTGCAACCCCCAGGCGTTAGAGCAGAAGCTGGCAAGACCCAGCTCTGCCTGGGGAGGACACGGCCCCCTAGGATTGTTCAAGTCTTTGGGAGGGCAGGTGATGGGGGAGACCTTCTGGGAGAGGACCATCACAGAAGAGCCTGTCATCCAAGGAGGCTGCAGCAGGGATGTGGCAGGTGGCACATTTCACAAGCAGCATACTTTATGGCCTGGCCTCTCCCCTCTGAGCTCCCACATACATTTCCCAGGGTCCTAGGGGCCAGAGGTTTGGGACAAGCACCATTCAATGTCCTTGCGATGCCCAAGGGAGCATTAAAAAAAAAAAAAATCTATTAGAAATGAGAGGACCTGAAAACCATTTAAAACCACTCAGGCTGTAATGGGCAGGAGGACTTCAGGGATTTTGGTGTGGCGAGAGTTGTGCGTCATCTGGGGCCATCCGGGTAGAAAGGAGCAAGCGTCTCTTCCAGAAGGGGAGAAATGGTGTTTTGAAATCTATGCTAAAAATGACTCAGGGGCTGCAGGACCACGCACCCTCCTCTGGCGCTCCCCGCACGGTTGGATCGATACAGAGCATGGTGACTTCACAAGTCACCTTCCCTGCGGTTGCTGAGATACGTGCCCTTGGCTGGTAGCCATTTCCCAGGGAGCTGGGTGTCAGGATCACGGAGCAATACTTCATATTCCGCAGTCACGGAAACTTAGATCAGAGATGATTTTGTCCTTTGAGAGATCTTTCTTTCTTTTTCATCTCTCTCTCCTTTTCTCTTAACATTTAAAATCTCCCAACGTTTCTCCAGCTTGAGCACCAAATGTGATTTTAATACAGCGACTATTAGTTTAGAAGCCCTCAGTCACTGGCACCAGTAATGTTCCAATCTCGCTGTCAACGCGGGAGAAACACGGGGGAAAAATGAGTCTGGAAGCCGAGAGCCGCCAGAGAGCTGCTCTGGAGTAGGCTGGGCTTGGGGTGCCGCTCCCCAACCCCTCTGGGGTCCTGCCCTCTACACAGCACCTGGGCCCGGGGCTACCCCTGGCCTTGCTTCCTGAGCGTATTTTCCAACCTCTGACACCTCTGCACCTGCTGACTTTTTCTAGTTCAGGGGTAGGCAACCTTTGTTCTGCCATTTGGATATTTAGGACGTAATCTGAGGGCACATTTACAAATACCAACTTAAAAATTAGTCTGCCATGTTTGGTAACACATCCTAAGAATTTACCCCAAACGTGATGGCTTAAAACACTGCCCTTGGTGAGGACTTGGTCCGGCCCATAGGTTGGATGTTCCTCGCCCTGATCTGATGCTATGACTAGCTGCCTGTCTGCTGCAGGAGGCCTGTGTGCCAGAAACTGGGTTCTGCCAGTGGCTAACACCAGAATTGAATAACGGTGCAAGAGAGGAGCTGCTTTTTCAGATCAGCACCCAACAGTGGGTATAGTGTGTGTGTATGTGTGTGTGACTGGGTGCGTGTGTGCTTGTGGGTGTGTAGGTGTATGTGTGTAGTTGTGTTCTTTCACACCAGAGCCCTAGCCTGGCCAGCTCCAACCCTGGGTCTCCCAGGGAGAGCTTGAGGAGGGCCACTCCCCAGCAGAGGGCAACAGCTGACGCCCAGACAAGAATGCCCATGGAGAGATTAACGCCGTCTGAGAACCGAGCCAGGACCCATCTCCACACCCAATAACCAGCTGATGTGTTCTTGGGACGGCCGTGCATCTGCCCAGGCCTGTCCCTGAGGTCCCAGATAACAGCTAAAGTTTTCCTGTCTCTACCAGGCAACAGTCTTTATAAAGCTCAAAAATCAGCAGGCATGGTGGTAGGCTGGGAGGCTGAGGCAGGAGGATCATAAGTTTGAGCCTGGTCTGGACAGTTTAGCAATTGAGCAAGACCTTGTCTCAAAATAAAAAAAAAATATGAAGGGCTGAGAATGTATCTTAGTGCAGAGACCCTGGATTCAACCACTAGTACAACACACACACACACACACACACACACACACAACAACAACAACAACAACGAAAATCCCAAACTGCTTAAAGTCATTATCTCTTCTGATCCTCCATGCCCGGGGTGCCAGGGACCGGCCACAGACTGAGAAGGGGCCGAGGTGCTGATGGTGGGGACACTGAGCGCAGCAGAGCAGGAGTGTCTACTCTATGGTGCCTCCCCATGTCCCCACATCTGATCGAGAGACCTCCATGCCCCTTTCAGCTGCCAGCTGGGCCTCCCCAGTCCTGGTAGGAGGCAAATGCAACGCCCCTTGCAGCCCCAGCCTCCAGAGTGCTGCCCGCCTCCCCTGCCCGCCCCTCGGCTCTTGCTTCTCCTCACCCAGCCGGCACACAGATTCTTTCCCTGAGCACCTTGGTGCTCATAAAGTTTATTACTGTTCCCGGCAGCTGCTGGGGAAGAAGACAGCAGCCGTAGGATTTCTGCCTGGGAAGGATTTACTCAAGTACCTGGTGCACAGCAGGAGGAAGCGGTGGGTGCTGCTGGCCACCAGGTGGGCTCGGCCCAGCCTGAGGACGTATAGGACACAGGGCTTTGCAGAAGAGGGTTCGTTCAGGTTCCTGATGAGGAGTGTGGTGGGGCAGGCATGCGGGGAAATGGTACAGGAGGTGACCAGCGGACCTGCTCCTGTCTCAGATGGCCTGTCCCCTTCCTCTCTGGGCCTCAGTTCCCCTATCCACACTGAGAATTGTCTGACCCAGTCTTGTGCGGGGAAATGGTTCTGGGGTCCTATGAGAACCTGCATAGACCTTGTGAGGGGACAGAGGGCCGTCTGGCCATGGGCTTCACAGTCCTCCAGCCTTAGTGTGTTGGATGGGGCAAATCCAGCAAAACTGAAAACCACTGAGGCCCGGGCGCAGGCCGGGTGAGTGCTCAGGGCGTCACCCCCTTGCGGTCCCCTATAGCGGTTGTCATGGTAAAAAGGTAATGAAACTGGTAGCTTGAAAAAATATATAGACAGTGGGTAAAGAAGATACGGTATAGGTACACAACGGAGTACTACTCTGCCGTAAAGATAAATTTGAATCACTTGTGGGAAAATGGATAAACCATTATGCATAGTGAAGTGAATGAGACCCAGAAGATTACATACCATGTGGTTTCTCTGACACGAGAAACTCAGAGTATAAACAAGAAAAAGAGCCAAAAAAGGGGGGCTGAAGGAATGGTACAGCTATTAAAGCACTTGCTTAGCAGGCACCAGGCCCTGAGTTCGATTCCCCAGCACCACATAATCTGAGCGTGGTGGTGCACACCTGTCATCCCAGCACTTGGGGGGCTGAGGCAGGAGGACTGCTGTGAGTCAAAGGCCAGCCTGGGCTACAGTGAGAACCTGTTTCAAGAAACAAACAAATAACCCCCCTGTCCCTGCCAAACAAAACCAAAACCACATCTGGATTTCACTGAGGGGCCTGGACAGCTGTGGACCACCAGGCTTGGAATGACATGCCTCTACGTCCATGAACACCACTGTCCTGCCCCAGTGGACACACCCTGTGCCCAGGCCTCAGGCCACTGCCCACAGACACTAATGTCATCCAGCCCCACTGCCCCATGGGGTAGAAGGGCGGGGCTCTTGTGACAGGACATGCCGATCCCAGGACAGTGCCAGCGGGAGCTGTGGGCTTTTCCTGGCCCCCTGCCTCTGGTAAGGGTTAACCTCGTGGGGAGCAGGAATCTTGGCTCCAGCCCCTGCACCTGCCACCCGCCGCTTCCTCTGCTGTCCCAGCTCACGCCAACCTCCCTGGCACCAGGCAGGCGTATCAGAGGACCCCAGACTCCCTAAGTAAGGATCAGAATTACCAGAGTAGAAACGGGAGTGTGGAGGGGTGCAAGGGCCAGCATTTCTATGTTGCTAAAATGTCCCTACGATTCCTCATGGTGGGAACGGCCCCACGACCAGGGAACCCTTTTCCTGGTGCTCGCACAGGGTCACCTTCAAGGCCCAGCAAGGTACTCTCCACTCTCCTTCCCCCAGGCACTCACCATGGGCTCCTCCCAGGGCCGGCAGCGTAAGGACCTTGTCTCAATGTCTACCGCCTGCGGGCGTCGGCAGAGGCCTGGCCTGGCTCCGAGCACTCTGTCCACTCCAGCGCTGAGTGGAGAGTTCTGTCCAGGAGGCTGGGCTGCCTGCGGCCTGGGAGGGTAGGGTCACCTGACCCTGGGAAGGGCTGGCGAGGCTGGCATGTCCAGCCTGGTTGGGTGGCTACTGCTGGGGGCAGGGCCAGGGGTCTGGGAGGCAGGGTGTGAAGAGGGGGAGAGAATTAGGAAAGGAAGGAGTGCTCTGAAAGGGAGGTAAGTGTAGCTCAGCTCCCGTGTGGGCCAGACCCTGGGCACTCAGAGCCAACTGTCTCAAGGTCTCTGGATTTTATTTTATTTTTTATTTTGTAGTACTGAAGATAAAACCTTGGGCCTTCACATTGAGCTACATCTGTAGCCCTTTTATTATTTTTCTTTTTTTGAAAGCAAGGTCACGTTAAGTCTCTACATTGCCCAGGCTGGACTTGAACTTCTGATCCTCCCACCTCAGCTTTCTGGAGTGCCCGGATTCTAGGCCTGGGCTACCACACCCAGCTAAGCACATACGCTTGATCACTGAGCTACGCTTCCAGCCCCTCCTGGGTTACTTTTGAACCCTGTTCAGAAGGAAAGTGGCAAGGCTAGTGGGCATGGGGAATGGTGCCCCCTCTTCCCTGGCCTCCCTGGCCCAGCCCTTCTGACATCCTCTCAGAGGTTTTGCCCCGAGCTCTATGTGCCAGGGACACAGAGAATGATGTAACATGGTGTTCAGTCAACCGCAACCACTCAGCTGACAGTTGGATCATCAACAGAATTTTTTTTTTTGAGGCCTCAATGGGCGCCAGATCCTCTGCTGTGGCTGACCAAGGGACTGCGGGGCACATGCCCGCTGTCGGGACTGGGGGTCGCAGCTGAGGGCCCAGCAAATCGGGCACAAGCCCAGTGTAAGCTCTCTGTGGAGAAGGACATGGGGTATGAGGGGCCTCACCCAACCTGGTGGCGGCAGGAAGTGACTGCCTGGGACCTAGAAGAGGAAGGAGGTCAATGGGCCAGACAGGCCCCATGGGGGAGGGTGGTGGCTAAGGAGGAGTCCAGGCCCAGGGCAGGTGGGAGGCTGGAGAAGATGGCAGTTGCAGGGTTGCAGGGGGGTATCAGAAGGCAGCCGTGGCCTTGATCCTGAGCCTCTCAGGAAGCAGTGGGCGCTTTATGCCAGGACATCAGGGTGGGTTCAGGCCTGAGTGCCAGCTCTGCCCAGAAGGCAGCAGGCTGGGGAGGAGTGGGTCAAAGGTAGCTGAGAGACTACAGGCACTGACTTCTAGACTTCGGCTGTTTGGGGAAAGGAGTCAGTGGGCTGGAAGGGGTGAGTGAGCTCCCTGGGCCTTGACGATTCCTGGTGATGGAAAGAGCTGAGTAAAGGACAGGTATCAGGTGTGAGCGGCCCTGGAACAGCATTAGGAAGGGTCTGAGGTCAGCCCTTCTGTTGGCTCAAGGTTCCCTGGGCCCTGGGTGCCCCACTCTGCCCTCTGCCCTTTCTGTGTGCCACAGCGGCTTCCAGCGGCTCAGCCCCAGCCCATGGCCCCAGCCCTTGGGCCCTAGTTTGTTTCTGGTCTTCCTGGCTTCTCTCTGACTCATCTCTGTCCCCCACCACCTGCTCGCTGTTGTCCTGGGAGTGTGGCCGGAGTGCAAGGACTTCTCCATTCTTATTTTTTCCGTTCACACGTGTAAAAGGCCTCTCTTCTTCCCTGATCACTCTCATAATGTAGCGAGGCAAGACCGGAACCCAGGGCTCTAGGCCCTTGTGCTTAACGTTGCCCCCGCCGTCCCTGACTCCTCTGGGGACTGACCAGCAGGAATAGCCCCAGGATGTGACTGCAGAGATAGCACAAGGTACACGGGCAGGCCCAGAAGGTGGCGGCTGCCTCCTGCCCTCCCTTCCCGGTGCTCCAGTGAGAACTTTGCTGCACATGGACACTTCTGCACCCAGACAGGCAGCACTGACCCACGTCAAGGGTTCCCGGGGTGCCCCACAGTGGGATGGGAGTCCTAGGCTAGGGAAGTAGGTGGTAAGATGGCCCTGCCAGTCCCAAGCCTCCTGCACACTCTCTCTCTCCCCCTGCTTGGTATGTGCTGGGCTCCTATTACCAGCCACGGAAGAGGGTGTGACCTGTTTTCTCTGCCCTTGCCACCCCCACATCCGTGCCCTGTCTCCCCCACAAGGCTGCCCTGAGATCCCCTGTTCTGGGAAACCTGGAGCCACCATGGGGCTGAGAGGGCAGCCCTTGGGAGTCTCCAGCGGAAGGGACTTCCCTCTTGGGTAGAGTGGCTGGGAGTGGCTAAGCCTGGACCGGCACCTGGGTCTGGGGACAGGCAGTTTTGTTTTCTGATTGTGCATTGTTGTTCCAAAGAGCCAGATTCCACACTGATTTCTTACTCATCTACTTCTTTAACACCATTTTTGAGGCCCAAATATGTGCCAGAGACACACTGCAGTAGCAAGACACGCTGGAGCTGGCAGCCTGTGCTTTCCATTACGCAATTAAATAGGGCACTTCGTTTCTGTCCTCCCACTGTGGCCAAGTTCCCTCCATGATCATTTTTCCAAAGCTCAGCTCCCTTCTGAGATCCTGTTGCTAAGCCCCTCGCAGGAGCGAGGACCCACTGCTGCTGTCTGATTCCCGCCCTCGACTCCCGCCCACCCTCCGGGCCTGGACTCCGGCTCCTGTTCAGGGAGGTCAGCGCTGACCGATGTGGCACTTACTTTTCCAAGGCCGGAGCCTCCTTGGCCAACTTTACCACTGTTGGGGGTTTGGGGCTCAAACACGGGGACTGTACCCTCAAGACATGGGTGGGCCAGTCCCTCCTTAGGCGGCTCCTTCTTCCCCTCCCTCCCCAGCCTGTACTGACCTTTGGGATTATTCCCTGCTCTGCTCCCATCCCTGGCTATTCACCCATCACCATATCCCCAAATCTCTCTATTTCGTCCCTTGCCTGTAGGTGATCACAGCACCTACCTGTACACAGCCCCTGCCTGTAGGTGTTCGGTGAATGAAGGAAGGAAGAAAGAACGTGTGAACGCATTGGGGTTCCTGGTGTCCCCTCCCAGCCTTTCAGGGTTCGGCTTGACTGGTGGGGGATTCCTTTTCTCCGCCCAGCTGGGGTAACGTAGGCTCAGGTTTCCGGGGCCCATGATCTCCCTGTCCTTGCTCCCATGACCCAGTGTTCCATCTCTAAGACAACAACCTCCTTGTCCTGGGTGTGTCATCACTCCTCCCATGGCATAAACACGGGTGACTGCCACTGATGCGACGGACTTGCCCTGTTCCAGTAAGAGCCCCTCCCCCTGTGGCCAGCTGGGCATGCGCTCCTCTTCCTCTTCTTCCTGTCCCAGCTCTGCTCCCAATGGAGAAGATGGACCATTCTCAGCCTTCACTGAGGCCAGCAGCCCACAGCTCCCCGTTCTCTGTCCCATCCTTGTCCGTGGAGGCCCGACCAGGCCCTGGTGTCAACCCCGCTTGGGAACCTCCAGCCCGGTGCTGGACCTTGGCCAGGGCTCTGTGCTGGGGACAACCTGGCTTCCTGTCGGCCTCCCAAGGAGACCAAGGCCTCCTTCCGGTCCCAGAATGGCTACAGCTGCTCTCTTTCCTGGCTCCACCTGCCCCAGGGACCCTGGGACTCAGGGAGGAGGAGACAGCAGATAAAAAAAAATGGAAAAGCAAAGGTCCATGGGTCTTGGGGACAGGCGATATCAATGTGCCTGACATACAGGCCAGGGCAGGGGCTCTGTACAGGAAGGTGCTGTGATCATCCACAGGCAGGGGACAGCTGTGTGAGGGACAGGCGGGCTGGGGCGGGGAGGCACTGAGGGAATATCATGTACCTGTCTGTCACCATCATTCTGTGGGGGCAGCTAGTGACAGTTGAGCACCTGCACATCCAGGCTGCTCCTGCTCTCTAGGCTCAGGATTCGAGGTGACCCTCTCCACAGCACCCTCACTTTTTTTTAATGGGCTGTAATCTAGGACCTGTGCTTGGAGCTACACCCCAACCTATTTTTTAGTTTCTAAATATCAAGACTGGTCCTCCCTAGTGGTTGAGTTGTCCAGGCTGAGCTCGAACCTGCGATTCTCCAGCCTCAGCTTTCAGAGTGCTAGGACCGCAGGCCTGCGCCACCAGGCCTGACTTGCCCTCATCTTGCAGTGGACACTGAGGTGAGGAGAGGCGTTCTCACAGCGGGCCAGTGCCAGGGCTGGGCTCGGGCCTGGGGCTCCACTCCCAACCCTCACCTTATTCTCTCCAGTCTCCACCCACCAGTTGCTTATGAAAACACCACGCCAAGCAAGAGAGCCCGGTCAACCCTCACTGCCGAGCCCAGCCTGGGCCATGGCTGGACTCTCTAGCAGTGCTAGGCGACAGTCCGCCTCCCCCCAGCTCACATCTGGCCAAGGCTGTGCTGAGGGCCACACAGGGAGTAGGGACACAGACAACTTCTGACCTCTCTACCCAAGACAGCTCTTAGGATGACGGGATCCCGTGGAAATTTAACCCGCTAAAGTGCCAGTGTGTGGCACGGAGGATGCAGTTACGGACCATCAGTGCTGTAGTGTGCGTCTCTGCCCCTTAAACAATCCACATGCTGTGTCTGTGAGGCCCCCAGGGGGGCTGACGTCAGAGGAAGGGGGCAGCTAGGGCTTGCTCTGCTGCTGATGGCTGCGGATGCTGCCTCTCAGGGGTCCGGGGCTCTTGCCTCTGGAAGACAGGCTGTTATCACCTTGGGCATGGTGGGGTGGAGGGGCTGCCCTGAGCATCTCCAGGGGGGAGCCTGAGTCCACCTCGCCAGCCTTGATTTAAACAGCTGTGTTGGCTTTGCTACGCAAAGAAAGAAACTCGCAGAACAGCAGAGCTAGAGAGGCTCCCCAGGCCCCTGGTCCAATTCTTTCATTTAGTAGACTAGGAGAGATAAGGCGAGGCTGCAAAGAGATAACGGACCAGCACAGAATCATGGTTGCCCAAGGATGGCCAGCCTTGAGCCTGGTCCTACAACATCTGGCTGTCCGTGTCCCACCGCCACCCCCCCGCCCCCGCCCCACCCCGCATGCACCTGTCCCAGTGCTGGGGACTGAAATCAAGGCCTTCACATCAAGCTACATCCCAAGCTTTTATGTTGAGACAGAATCTTGCTCAGTGGCTACATTGCCCAAACTAGTCTCAACCTTGCGATCCTCCTGCCTCAGCCTCCCAAGTGCTAGGATTCTGGGCCCTCACTGCCACACCTGGGACAGCTGGTCCTTTACGCTGCACAGAATGGAGCACTGGGCTGAGGATGTGGACGTACCTGGGTTCAAGTCCCAGCTCGGCCACTTCCTGCGGATGTAACTATGGATTTGCATCGTAACCTTACTGAGCCTCAGTTTGCTCATCTGCAAAGTCGGGATAATTTCCTTGGGGTTACTGTGACCTTTCAATGCTATGACATTAGTAGCATTAACATATTTTCTGACACAAGGCCCCCTCAAACCCTAACTTTGTTATTGCTGTAGTTAAAAATGGTGAGCCAGGCCACATGGGGTTGTGGGCTTTTGCCTAGGAAGGGAACTGTGGTGGTCACAACCTTGTGACTCTGAATTCTGACCCATGAATGACATGGGTATGTTGTGGCTTAGAATGTATGAATCTGGGATTGTCCCCCAAACAGGACATGAGGTGTCATGGGAGAGGCTAACCTGGGGCTGTAAGGGTGTGAGTGTGTGTGTGTGTGTGTGTGTGTGTGTGTGTGTGTGTGTGTGCGTGTGTGCACAAGACTCCGAGTGGAGTTGGCCTACAAGCTGGGCTTTGAAGGGTATGTAGGAGTCCCCAGATAGAATGGATGGCTTTTGCTCAGGAGCATAAAGAATCATGACATTTCTGGGCAATTGCCGAGGGTGAGCTCAAGGGAGGGTGCCTTACCTCTCCTTCCTGGGTGTCCCAAGTGTGGTAGTGCGGGCCTGGAATTCTAGCACTCTGGGAGGCAGAGGCAGGAGGATCGCAAGGTTGAGCCTAGTTTGGGCAATGTAGGGACTGAGGACTCTGTCTCAACAATATCCGCTTTATAGCTACATGAATGATATCTTCGAACTTTCTCTGATTTCACAGATGAGGAAGTGGAAGGGACCCCCAGCTGGGTAGGGGGAGACCCATAGGTGCCACCTCTCCACCAGGATGCACGGGGCAGTGTGCTCCCTGCGGGAGGGAGGGTCTGGGCTGTGAGAGTGAGAAACAGGGCGGAGGACAGCCTGGGGGCGGCTGGTGCGTGTTATTTATGGCTGTTTCTCTGAGAGTCCTTCAGAGCCGCTAAGGTAATTGAATGAGCGAGCGTGAGCAAACACAGGCGATCATTTAATTGTGGCAGAAAATGAATTTGGTTGCAGCTGGGGGCCGCCAGCCCATTACCACTGGCTGGGTGCTGCTGAGCTGGGCATGTGGGGCCGCAGGGGCCATCCATCCTCTGCCTGCCCTGCCCAGGCTCCCGACAGCTGCCCGCGCATCGGCCTGCCGGTGGCCAGGGAATTTCTTCTCCGGGTGGCCCTCTCCTAAGCCCCATCGCTGCCCGTGGAAGGCCCACAGGCTGCTCCAGACAGCAGAGTCCTGCGAGATCCCAGCAGGGCAGGGGCTGCTTAGGGCCCAGCAGCAGGAGTGGATCAGACAGGGATTTTTTTTTTTTTTTGTATTAAGAATTAAGCCCACAGCTTTCACACTGAGCAACATTCCCAGCAGTTTTTGTTTTTATCTGAAACAGGGTCTGACTTTAGTGCTAAGTTGTCCAGGCTGGACTCAGACTTTCAATCCCCCTGCCTCAGCCTCTCGGAGGGCTGGGGTTACACATATGAGCCACCAGGCCCAACTTCAAAGAGGAATGCTCGCAGCTGTAGTTAGCAGATGCACTAAAGCCCCTACTCTGTGCCACATGACATTCTTACCACTAATGTGAATCAGCTTCCTGATCCTCTAATAATTTCTTGGGGAGAAGCTATCACTACCCCAGAGTTCAGATGAGGACACAGGCACGGGTTCTTGTCTCTGTACACTCATCTTGGAAGCCCTGGGCGGCTCTGAGACTCCAGGGCTTTGTGGGTGCCTGCCAAAGTTAAGATGTGGCCACGAGAACCCCCTGAACCTTGGAGAGTCCCTAAGTCACTTGCGCTCTCATCTCTGGCCTGATTTTAGTATTGCTTCCCTCCACCCCACCCCACCTCCTCCAAAACACCAGGACCTCTGGGACCAGACCAGGACAGAAGCCTGGACCCCAGTTCTGAGGCAGGAGGGTGCTGCCCAGGCCTGGGCCGGTGCACCCTCCAAAGCTCTGGACCTCTGGCCCTCACCCCTCTGACACCCTTTCCAACTCTTCCGGGCAGGGGATAAAATTAGACCTGGAATGTATGAAGCCAGCTCACTTCCTGGACTGGGGAAGCCACCCCAGGCCCAGGGCAATGTCGGAAGGGTCATGGGTAGGATCTGGGTCTAGACCAGAACTACCGGTGACCTGAGTGCTTCCCTGTAGCTAAGATGACAGACGGCAAATGAAAGTCTGAGCTGCTTGTTTCATCTGAATTTCAGATAAATAATAAGTACCCCTGTGTCTGTGTGTCCCATGAGACTCACGTCAAGTGGGTCCTCGCTGGTGATCCCCTCTGACAGGCAGGACTCTATTGCCCCTCCAGTGCTCATGGGTGCCCGGTGGTGAGGATCTGAAGAGGCCTCCGGAAGGCCAATCTCTCCCCAGCACAGACCTGCTAGGCACTTGGCAGCTGGCATCTCATTTGGGGCTCACAAGGAGCAGAAGGGGTGGGCCATCAGTCATTCATTGCTCTCTGAGTCACTATACCCCTCTCAGTGCCAGGCACAGATCTGTCCTGGGAGGGCTAGGTAGGGAAGAAACCCAACTGGAATCCCGGATGTTGGCTGGGAGACAGATGGCTCACAAAATAAGACCCTAGAAGGTAGGGACAGGTAGAGAAGAGAGCAGGGTACAGTGGTTGGGGGCAGGGAAGGCCTCACTGAGATTTTTTTTTTTTTTTTTTGCTGGCACTAGGGATTGACCCAAGCCCTTTGCTCTGAGCTACATGGCTGCCCGCCCCCTCCTTTTTTTAAAATCATTTATTTGGTAGAGGGTCTTGCTAAGTTGCCCAGGCTGGGCTTGAACCTGGGATTCTCCTGCGTCATGCTAAGATTACAAGTGCCATCACAGCTGGCTGAGGAGGTGTGTTTTTTTTTTTTTTTTTTAAAGCAGAGACTGGTCTATGATGAGGTGGTGGCTTCCAGGGAGAGTCACAGCAAGAGCAAAGGGTGGGAGGAGGGCAGGTCACGGGGCACGCGTGACTTTGGCTTCTACTTTGAGCTCGTGGGAGCCAACCCCAATGTACACCATCTGTGCATCTGGGGTCCTGTGCAAAATACAGTGGTGGACTCTCATTCAAAAATTAATATGAACTTCAAGACAGTAACAGGAGAACAGGAAAGCAAGCGTGGCCTTCTGGGATCAGCTGCTGAGGGTGCACACCCTGACCCTGGCCCTGGGGTCATCGGAGGACGTGGGCAATGGCGAGGAAGCATGCCTGGTAACGCTGCTGGAGGGGTGGACTTCACTAGCCGAGAGCACAGAGCCAGGAACTGGCCGAATCGGATGAGACTAGGGAAAGGGGCACCTGCTGTGTGCTCAGTGCCGGCTCCACCTGCAGCCCCAAGACCCATTGCAGGGTGCCGCGGGGCCTGCTGCCTGTGTGGTCCCAGCTGGCACCTGAGTTCAAATCCATTCCCAGCCTCCCCTCCCGACTGCTCAGTCCAGGGGTTTGTTTTGTTCAGAATCGGACTCAGGGCCTCTGCACTGCGTCCCTAGCTCTCCTGTAAATTTTATTTTGAAACACCACCCAGCTGCCCCTCCAGCCTGCTCTCTCCCCTTCCTGTGGGCCCCACTGGTGGCCGCCCTCTGCTGAGTTCCCCTAGCACGCTGCTGTGTAGCTACTTTTGACATTCGTCCCCCTGTGAGTTTTTTTTTTTTTTTTTTTTTGGAGCAGACCTAGTGGTGCAGGCCTTTATTTTTTATTCCTTCATTTTTTTCCCCCTATGGGTGTGCTGCACACCACTGTGCCCAGCCTATGGGGTGCTGGGGAATTGAACCCAGGGCTCTCCACTTACCAGACAAGTGGTCTTAAGGACCGAGTGAAGCCTCCCGCCCCTGATGTATCTGTGCATTTGCATTCACTTCCAGCAGGCTGGAGCTTTTAGAGGACAGAGACTTGAGTCTAATTCATTCCCTGGCTCACTCAGCACCTGCTGGGTACCAGGTACCATGCGGGGCCTGACGGTATAAAGAGCCACCAGAGGTGCACTTCTTGATGGACCAGACACTACTCAAGAACCCAAGGAGAAGATGGCCAGGGACAGTGGGGGGCCACAAGGATGGGGTGAGCGAGAGAGGAGGACTCTGCAGCTCGGGAAGAAGACAGGGGCAGAGGAGTGGTAGCCATTCTCCACCTGGGGCAGGGCTGGCCACTGAGGGACCCCACAGGAGCGTGGGGGAGCCTCTAAGCCAGGAGGGCCCGCCTCCTTCTGGGGCTGGGGACCAGTGGAAGGCTGAGGAGGAGGGACAGGAGAGGAGACCAGCCGCGCTCCCATGGTGAGCCTGGGGCTGGCCAAATCTGCTGTTTCTAGGTGTGGGACTGGCACGGAGCAGGGTCTTGCTGGCTAGTCAGTATTCCTGGGCTCCCACAGACAGGCAAGGAAGAGGGTGCCCCTGAGGTGGCCTGCTGTCTTCAGACCCAGCCCAGAGGTGGCAGTGGTCACTGGCACCTTTATATGCATTACACCATCCAGCTCTTGTCCCACTCATTGTTAGCTGTGGAGAAGGGTCAGGAACCCAGCCCAGGGAGTCAGTGGCGCTCGAGGGCCTTGGAAGGAGGGATACCAGCAATTCGCCACAGAGGATATGTCAAATGACCTAACTCCCAGGCTTATTATTATTATTATTATTATTTGAAACAGGGTCTTGTTCTGCAGCCCAGGCTGGTCCTGAACTCACTATGGAGCCCAGGCTGGCCTTGGACTCACAGCAATCCTCCTGCCTCAGCCTCCCTAGAACTGGGATTATAGACCTGTACCTCATCACCTGGCTTTATGTGGTGCTGGGAAATCTAACTCAGAGCCTCCTGCTTGCTAGGCAAGTACTTTAACCACTGTGCCATTCCTCCTGCCCGCTCCTGTTTGAGCTCCACCATGATGAAGATGTAACTTGGCACCTGGGAAAAAGGGAATCCAGTGCTGGAGAGTGGTGAGGGGAGCCTGGGACCTTAGGGTTCTGTAGGCCAGGGAGGGCAGACGTGGCCAAGATAACCATAGAGAAGTCACATTACCAGAGCGGCCTTGCTCACTGAGAGGTTTCAGGTGAGTTTGGAGTTAGACTAATGATTGGCCCACGGAAATCTGAGGAATAAGCAACAGCCACTGAAAGGCACATTTACGAAGGTTAGAAAACAAAAGCTTTGCGTGGAAGCAGACGCAATCCCGACGCATTATCAGGCTCCGTAAAATAGTATTTACCTGTTGTGACAGTCACACCAACATGGGTGAATTAATAGAGACTGTGAAGGAGGCCTGGGGCAGGTGGGGGAGGCAGAGTGAGTGGCGGGGCTCTTAAATCCTGGTAAGAAGTCAAAATACGAGAAGCCAGTCGATACAACCTGCCCTGGAAAAGTCACGAGCTCGTAGCACCCATGTATCACGTAGACCTGAGAGTGCGGGCACAGAGAGCAGCTGGCAGGGATGAACGCAGGCCTGGAACGGGCAGGGGACGTGGCTCACTCTTCACAGCCCTCTGAGGACTTGTAAGTTTCATCCAGTGCTCCCAGAAGTGGTGATTCTGGGAGGTTGAGGCAGGAGGATCCCAAGTGTGAGCCCCCTTGGGGCAACTTGGTGAGACCACAGCCTCAAAATAAAAATAAATAAATAAAATGTCGAGGCCCTGGGTTCAATCCCCACTGCAAATTGCAAGGGTTCCTTTTATAAAAGCCTACAAAGCAGCGCCTGGAGCCTGTGTGCACGTGGAAGGGGCAGGTGGAGCAGGCTGAGGGCGGGACAGAGCCAGCCCGGCCCCATGAGGTCAGAGCTGTTGGGAAGAACTAATTCTACCTCTGCTCACTTTCATCAGGGCCCTTCGGAGCGTGCTACAAGTGCACCCTCAACTTGGGAGCAGCTCCTGGGTGGGAGAGAGCCCCCAGCAGCAGCCCTGAGAGGTGGTGGGAGCAGCTGGTGGGGACCCTACTGTCCCTTGGACCCTAGGGGCCTAGAATCCCACGTCTACTGGACTCCACACTGCATGCATGGCCTGGAGGTGAGCATGTAGGCCTGCATGAGCTGTTTCTCACACAAGTGTGTGCACATGTTCACACGCTCGCTGGGCATGCACATGTGCAGATGGTGTCATAGTGGTCTGACCACTGTCTGCACAGAGATCCTGGGAGGCGGTGAGCTTTCCTCTCCTGTAGGGAGTCTCAGAGCTGGGCCTTGGGTGACGCTGCAGTCTAGCGTAACTTCCGGCATCTCCGCCTGTCCCGTGTCTGGGGCTCTCCCTGTCTCCTTCACCAGGCATGGCCCGGTCTCCCCGGCCCTCCCCTGTCCTTCCGCAAACCTCTCTTAGGTGAGACTGGTGGGGTGCACTTCTCCCACCTCCACCTGGGCACTGGGTATGCGAGGCAAGGTCTCTGCCACTCAGCTATGACCCTAGCCCTGTTGTAAATTTTGTTTTGAGACTGAATTGCACTATGTTGCCCAGGTGGGGCTCAAACTTCCAATCTTCCTGACTCAGCCTCCCAAGCAGCAGCAGCATGATTACAGGTGTTACCGGGGCCAGCAGGTTTGGCTGGTTTGCACGTTTTTTTTTTTTTTTCTTTTTTTTGACATATGTTCACTGAGATTTTAGAATTATGAATTTTTCTCACATACATTCATTCATTATCAGATAAGTGAATGGAAAGAAAAAAAACAGGTTAGCCATTTTTTAAAAAATCAAAATATTTAGTGAAAGAATAAATCTACAAGTTGGGATTTCAGGCCTCTTGCTCTTAGGTGAGGGCCTGTTTCTTCTTGTTTGGGGTTGGTTTTTGGCTTAGTTTGCTTTTGTCTGGGAACCTGCCCTCAGTCTCTGGAGCCCTCCTGGAACTTCAGGGCCCTGGGATGCTGTTGGCCAGGTCCCCCTCCCCCACCCTCGTGGGATGAAACATTTCCAGGGTGGGATTGGGAGTGGGGCTCCAGGGCAGGATACCTCTGCACTCTGCTCCTGCCTACAGCCTGCCCCTTACCCCTACCCACCCTGGCCTGGTACCTTCTTGAGAGCACTCAGGAGCCAGGCATGTGACAGCGCCCCTTCTGAGGGCAGGGCTGCTCCAGGCTCATGTCCCTATTTGCATGGGTAGCTGTGACATAGTGCCAGCTCTGACCTGGACTTAGTTCTCCCTGCCTCAGCTGTGGGGCTCTGATGGTCTCAAAGATGGAGACCCTGGAGGGCCAAAATGAAATATCACCAGTCCTCAGGCCTAGGTTGCCCCCGGCAGCCCTCCCCAGGGCTCTGTATACCCAAGTGGGCTGCAAGAGATGGCTGGGGTCCCCCACCCACACACAGGGGCACCTTCGGCCTCAGCCCCATTCCCACCTGGTATCCTTCCCTCCAGGACATTCCTATCCCTGCCTCTGCTTTTCAGCACTGTTGGCCAAAGGAGCAGCCCTAGATCTGAAACCATGCCTCCTGGGTGAGGGGATGAGGACACTACCCTCCTGGGCCCGGTTCCTTAGCCTCAGGCTCCTGGCCTGGGAGGTCCCAGGTAAACAGAAAGAGCTCAGCGCTGGGCAAGGTGCATCTGGCCCTGCAGCCTTTAGCTGAGCTCACAAGGGGAAGAAGGCCTTATTGGTGGATGGAGGCTCAAAGGCCCTGCATACATCGTCTGGTCCATGAGCCCTGGCTTGGCCACCTGATGGTCCTTTTGGGACCTGTACCCAGAGCTTCATCTCCTGGGGGCCAACGCCCCTCCGTGCCCACCCCCTGCCACCACCCATATCCTCAGCCTTGGCTCTTCCCCAGCAGAGCCCAGCCCCCTGCTCCCAGGATCCTGGTGTCACTGTGCAGGACTCTCACCAGATTCTGACCTGGGCCAGGCTACACTGTGGACTCTGTCTGCTTTGGAGCAGGGCAGCCTGACCCAGCTGTCACTGCTGTCCCCAGAGCTGGTGGAGAGCTTGCCTGGTGATGTCCCTTCCCTCCCGTGGTGCTGCTGACCCCTGCTGGTTCTCCTCACACTCCCGTCGTGCACTCCAGCTGCAACCTGTCCCAGGCAGGAATGCTCCTGTCTGTCGAATTTTCTTTGTAAGCCAGTGTGGTGGCGCACACCTGTAGTTCCAGCTACTCCAGTGGCTGAGGCAGGAGGACTGCTGGAGCCCAGGAGACTGGGACCAGCCAGACTCCATCACTTGCCCTGGGGGCCAAACTTTCCCAAGAACAGACTCGGGCTAAGTGCCGGGCACAGTGCATTATGTCATTTGATCCTTTTCAGGACTATAATAAGGTGGGTAGGCCTATGGTGTCCCTATTCTTCAGAATGGAAACATGAGGCCCAGGGGCAGTATGTCACCCAAGGCCACCTGGCCAGGAAGTCAGGGAATCACAAGATCTATGGTTCAGACCCAGAGCCCACACCCCTGCGGGCTATGCTGTAGACTTCATGCTACTGCCTGACTAAGACCCGTGTGTCTCCTTGAGGTCCTGCGCAACCCCTTGAGGTCCTGTGAGTCCCCTTGATGTCCTGTGTGTCCCCTTGAGGTCCTGTGAGTCCCCTTGATGTCCTGTGGGTCCCCTTGATGTGCTGTGCATCCCCTTGAGGTCCTGTGTGTCCCCTTGGTCTCAGGCACATATACCTTCTCCTCCAGCCACTGCAGCCAGATTCACCCCCCACCCCAGGAAGCCCCCAAACAGCAGAGGGGTGGGGAGGGGATCTTGCCCCTTCCCATTCCTAACAGGGAGGGTGGTCTGGATGTGGGCAGGAGGGTCCACAGCATCACTGCTGCTCCCCACCCCTCCTGGCCTTGGGCAGGCTGAACTCCCACCTGGAGATTGGCAGGGCCCCAGCAATCTGCTTTCCAGAGGAGGCTCTGGTCCACACAGGCAGCACCAGTGGAGGGGGGCCGCATTTCCCAGAGTGGGGTCTCTGGAGAGGAGGTGGTTCACTTTTCTGCTCCGCCAGCAGCTCTCCCCCCCTGGATGCGGGGGACATGGGGGAGCTCAAGTAAATAACGTGGGAAAAACACGTTGGTCCCTGTTACGTTTCATCTCGTTAGATCCACCCCACTGCTCTGCTGTCAGCGTCTCCTCAGATCCGGCTCTGTCATCTGGCAAACACGCCATCACCCACCCCCATCCCACTGCCACATGTGGCACCTGCAGATTTGATGAAGTGCCTTGAGCACGTGTATCTCAGAGGAAACCCCCCCACACACTGCGTGGCCAGCGCACGGGCCTCCCATGCACGCGTGGTCACACACCCCCTTCCCTGCCACCCTGTTCAGTCACCTTGGAGAACCTAGCAGGGATCTTGGGCACCAGTGTCTCAGAGGCCTGTCACCCAGCAGCCGGGCGCCGCGTCCCTGTAGGGGGTGGGACACTCTGGGGACGTCACACCACCTCCCTGCCGTGGACTGCTAGTTTAACACCTGCTGACCCGCCGTGGCCTGGTGGCTTCTACCACCAGGATTGACCAGTCAGCAACTTGTCCCTCCGCTCTGTTGGCATACCCACCCCACCCCTGCTGCTCACCAGGTAAGAGGAAGCTGGGACGTGCAGCCCCCTTCCCTGTGTGGTGGCCATGGCCGCCACCCAGGTAGGTGAGGACTCAGGTTCCTGCTGGGTGCCCTTCTCTGATCCTTCTCCTCAGGGAGCCTGGGGCTTGTCCAGCAAGGGAACTGGCTCAGATGCATCCAGCTGCAGCTTCCTACTGGCGCTTACCATGTGCTCACCATGCGCAAGGCTTAGCAGAGTCAAACCGGAGCCTGGACAACCTCTGGACTCTTCTAGCTCCCACCCGGCCCCCAGGCACTGGAGTTGGGGTACAGGGGGCTCCGGCATGCTCAGGCAAAGACTACTCACTACCTTCAGTCCACGTGGGTGAGCTGGCACAATGCTGACAGGGAACCCCAGCTGTGTGGTGGCTGGTGACCCCGGGGGTGGGTTCCCTGCATACATCATGGCTTCAGCAGAGAGCCAAGGTTTCTGCTCCATGTTGCTATACTGGGACCCAGGCCAAGGGGAGCAGCCTTCGGGGGGCAGCACGAAACCCTAGCTGGGAAAAAGACGTAGCAGATCATGGACATGCTCTGCATGTCCTGCCCGGAAGTGCCATGTGTCATTGGCTAGAGCGTCGCGTGGCTGTGTGTAATTTCAGAGGGAGTGGGGAGGCTTATCTTGGACCCGTATTTCGGCAGAAGGCCTCAGTGACTACCGCGCACACTAGCTGTCCTTGTCCCTCAGGGCCACGCTGAGTTCCCATGACACACCGGTGCTCATTCTCCTGGTCCTGTGTGGTATGTCCACTCCCACCATGGCTTTAGGGCTGGCCTCTGTGCTTTGCTTTGTGCTAATGATTTTCTCTTCTCCTGGCCACCGGCCACTTCCTCTTCCTTTGAGAACGGCTCCTCCCCCTCTGCCCTCTTATTTCCAACCAGACACCCGCACATGGGCCACGGCCCTGACTCAGGAGTGGTGGGTGCAGTCCTGACCCCTGCACTACTCCGTCCCCTCAACTGGACAGAGGGGCCTTGGACTTTTGGGGCTCTAACTGGGACCTGCCTTTCTTTCCTTCTGGGGGATCCATCAGCCTCACAAGGAGCCCTTAGAGGGTGTAGCCCACATAGCTCAGCTTCACACCCCCGGTCCCTGGGTGGGGTCCCCCTGAGGCCACCACTGCCTCTCAGGGGATTAGCTTACATGGCCCTTGGGCATAAGTTAGGTTTGAGCTGTGTTTCTTGTCTCATTCAACTGAATAATACACAAACTCCCACAGGAACACAGCCATGACTGTGTCAGGTACTTCCTGGGAGTAACAGACCCCAGTGGCTTCGAGGGGTAAAATTTCATAGACCCCCCAACACACACACACACACACACACACACAAACACACACGCATGTGCTCCTCCACCACCTCATCAAGTAAAGGTGGTAAGACCTCAGCAAGGCCAGTAGCCTATTAACACACCGAGTCTGTCTCTTGGGCCTGACACTACACTGTGGTCCTGTGGGATATCACCACTGAGGGGAATTCTGGGAGAATCTGAGCTGGGAGCTCCTGGTATTCTCTTTGCATTTTCTTGTGAGTCTTAAAACTATTTCAAATTTAAAAGTTATAGTAATAACACGACTTTGCTGGCCTAAGACCACCTCTGTGTATTTACTCACAGCTCTGCTATTCAATGGGCAGGCCAGGGCAGGATGGGCGTATGGGCTCCCACAGACCGAGGCTGGCACAGGTGGCTTGCTTCACGTCTGGCCTGTCACTTGGGCTGCCTGGAATGGCAAGGGCCCGGCCAGGTGTCTCTCCCCCACAAAGTCTGTCCTGTAGAGCAGGTGGGTCTTTTTCTATAGTGATTCAGCCCAAGAGGGCGGAAGTGGATGCTACGAGAACGCTTGAGGCCTCAGATGGGGACTGCTCAGAGTCCTGGCCACATTCTGAGGTCCAAGTGGTCATGGGGCCAGCTCAGATTCAAGGTTGAGGAAACACAGTTCACCCTCGGAGAAAGAGTGAGAGGTATCTTCAACCCCTCGCCGTCTCAACGTGTCAGAGGCTTCTGCGGTCACTGCCTGGATCCACTCTGGCCTCCTCGCTTGGGACAAGGAGATGGGGCCTGGACGGGAGCTGGGGGTGGTGTGGTGGGGGACAGAGAGGCACCCTCTGCCAAAGCCCTGGTCTCCATGAGCAGGGCCGCCTCACCAGCCTGGTATTGCTGCCAGATTCTGTTTTGCACACACTGGTGTTTGCAATCAAAAAGTTCAGCGGTCCTTCCAGTGTGCTGAAATTAGTCCCCATGAAAACCAAATCATTTCATTTGCAGAGAAGGGCTTAATTGCAAGGGGAACGAGGCAAAGGGAATTCTGTTGCCTTGTTTTCATTGAAGAAAATTACTGTACTTTCCCCTGTCTTCTTAGGAAACAGAAGTAGCTCAGAAGCGGGGCTGTAATCATAGTGACACCTCCTCTCTCCTTGATCCTCAGAGCCTGTTGCTTGGCACCCTCCTGTTCCTGAGACCCTGCTCAGTACCATCCATCCAGCCTGGGACCCTCTGGCCAGGGCAGGGGGCTGTTTCCTGGAGGCTGGGAGAGGAGAGGCAGCCTGCAGGGAACATGCCTACTGCCAAGCAGGTCATTGGATAGGGGGTTCACCCAGGCCACCTGGGTTATAAAAGGCCAGTGTGACCAGACACTGGAGGAATGCAGACTGTAAGGACTCAGCGCCTACCTCCCCTTCTTGTGGGGTGGAAGTTTCCATTCATGTTATATACTGAATATTTACCAAGTGCCCGCCATGTGCCAGGCACGAAGAATGGGCACACAGCAGCGAAGGGATCAGACAGATTCACACCCTGGAGGAGCTGACACTGGAACGCTGGTGCTGAGACAAGGTGACTCAGTCAAACACGTGTCGAGCTGGGTAGTAGGGAGGAAATGGGGAGGGCTGAGCCCTGGAGAATGTGCGGGGTGGGGATGCAGGTGCACCAGCAGACAGGGGAGGTGGCAATGGAACAGGACCTGGAGGTGAGAGGGAATGAGCCCCATGGAAGGGACACGGAACAAGTGGACAGCGGATGCAAAGGCACTGAGGTAGGAGCTGGCTGGTGAGATGTAGGGTAGCAAGAGATGTGGTCCAGCCGGTGGAGGGGAAGAGCAAAAGGAGAGCTCAGAGGGCCTCTGAGAGGCTGTTTTCCCTGTGAAACGAAGCTGTAGGCCATTCTGACAAATCCACAGAGGTATAAACCAGAGTAGCTTCTCTCCTTCCCCTGGAGGAGTGGAACACAGGCTAAAGACCTAGAGTTGGGAGCCCAGCTGTCCGATTCACAGCCCTGGCTCCAGGCTGTGCCCTCCTTCCACCCTGACAGGGGCTGGCCAGCACCTACCACATGGTAAGGGTGAACTCACTATCATAATACTATCTCACCTGTTGTCTAATTTGATCTTTTCTTTTTCTCAAGACAGGGTCTCGCTCTGTAGCCCAGGCTGGTCCTGAACTCACTGGGGTAGCCCAGGCTGGCCTTGGACTCACTCAAGACAATCCTCCTGCCTCAGCCTGTAAGTGCTGGACTTACAGGCATGTACCACCATGTCCAGCTTTATGTGGTGCTGGGGAATCGAACTCAGGGCCTTGTCCTTGCAAGTTAAGTGCTTTGACTGCTGTGTTACCCCTCCAGCCTGACCCTTTTTTTTCCCTTAACTCCTCCCCTTGCTCCAGGGACAATGACATGCCTAAGGCCCCAGCCACTGAAGGGCAGGGCTGTCCGTGAGGGTGCTGAGCTCTGCGCCTCCCCTGACACAGATGCAGTGCTGGCCCTGGGGACAAGGAGGCGCCAGGCGGCAAGGTGCTCACTAAGCCACCCGCCTCTGTTGCCCCTGGCACATCGCAGACCTCTTCATCCAGGCTCGTCACCGGATATAGGGGTGGAGAAGCTGGCCTGGCTTGTCCAGGAAGGACTGCTCTGGAACAGTTGGGTGACTTACAGACGGTCCCTTGCCCCTTCCCTTTGGGGCAGACCGGCAGAATAACGGGTTTGAGTCCACATATGTGCTTCAGTCTTCTGAAGCTCAGTCAATGATGCATTAATTAAAAGGTAACAGCTGCTCCGGTAGCTTGTATAAGTCAGCGACAAATGACTATGTTTACTCTCTTCCCAAGGTCCTGAGTAGGCTTTGGAGAGGTGGCCTGGACCTCCTGGGTGGATGTCCATAGCTGAGACTTGTGGAGTACAGCTTCCCCCTCCCTTACCCCCATAGGATTCTTTACTGATGCCCGCCAGGGCCCCAGACAGCCGTTTGTCACCACTGAGAGGTAGGTCTGTGGCCTACAGAGCATTCGGAAAGGCCCTGGGCTGGGCGACACAACTGAGCAACAGCTCCTGCCTCAAGATGCCCTCATTCGCCTCTTTGGGCAGATCCCGTTGGATGGGGCAACCCCCAAAACCCAGCTGGTGGCTCGCAGGGCTGGGGAGGCGGAGGCAGGAGGGTCCCAAGTTTGAGCGCAGCCTGAGCAACTTGGTGATCTGATGAGATCCTGTTTCAACAGGCTGGGGAGGTGCTGGGGATGTAGCTCAGTACGAAGGCCCTGGGGTCGACCCCCAGTATGGCACACAGACACCCCACATGGCTCTCCAGGGCTGCGTAAGGGAGTGGGGCGCGCTGATTCAAGCGAGGCTGGGCTGTGTCTGCGGGCCTTTGTTCCTTCCATTATTTTGATTTGGCCCCGGCGCTCCACCCAGTTTCCCAGCAGTCGAGCCCAGCGCTGGCTCCGCCCCCTCGTCCCTTGTCCACTTCCAAGTCGTCTCCAGCTGCTGGGAGGTGAGCCGGTGGGTGCACGCATTCGGTGAGCACCCACGGTGTGACCGTGTGGACAGTGAAGCAGGCATGTCTGGACACTGGCCCAGGGAGGCACAGTCTGGAGGCTTCCTTCCTTCTGGGGTGACTGGCCCTGGGGCCCTGTGACCCGTATGCCTACGGGCCACGTAGTGGTGTACCCAACGGCTGGGCCCGGAGGGAAGAGACCACTTCCTAGGGGCCAGGACTGGCTGCTGGGAAGCTCCATCGCCGCCTTCTTCTCTCCTTCGAGGGCTGGTGCTGAGTGTCCAGGGGGCCCTGGAGGGCCCAGAAGGAAAAGGCTCTGTGGTCCCCAGTCCTTGCCACCCACAGGAACCACTTGATGTCCCCTAAGCTTATCCTCGCAGGGCAGCACTCAGACTCCTTTATGAAAATACAGGCTCCAAGTGACACCGACTGGCCGAGGACCTGTCACGGCGGGGTGCTTCCTGGAGCCAGTCCCACCAAGTCCACAATCTTCCTAGAGGAGAGGGGGACAGCACCATGGGTGGACGAGAAACATCTATTTTAATAAATAGTTTATTTATCCAACAGTTTCAACCCTGATACTGAAGCCTGTTCTGGTGTGTCCTACAGTGGCTGGGGCCTGATGAGAACAGGGCCTCACCTGGGCCAATGCTCAGACTCCAGCCTACCACCAACTGCCCTGGCACTGGAGGCAAAGTATTGCTCAGATTGGGGAGGCTACCAATAAGCCCAGAAAGGGCGACCAGCGTCTTCCAGAGGCAAGTGTTTTCTCCTCCCACCCGGCCCGGTGAGACCTATGGGGTTGGGGGCCTCCCTGCTGAATAAGGCCTGCCGGTGCTTTTGTAGCAGGGCCTCCAGAGGGCCGGCTGGGAAGTAGGCATCGCTCCTGGCGGCCGGCAGGGGGCAGTAGGTGGCCATGGCGCGGTGTCCAGCCCCGCCTGTGCTGCAAGTGCCCAGTGCGGGGTGGGGGTTGAATCGTGGTCACAGTAAAACCCGGTGGGCTTCGCACACAGGAAATGCAAGGGTCTCTGCCCCACTGCTGGGCCCCCAGAGAACTGGATCTGCATTTTTAGCCTGGTGCAACGCGTGGCTGCAGGTCTGGTCTGAAATTAGCTTCTGTTAGAAGCACCCCTGAGCAGGAGCAGGTGGCTGCTCACGGCCCTGCTCCAGTTCCTCGTGGAGGCCTCACGAGCAGCCCACTCCTGACCTGAGGCCCCTTGGATACTGCCTGGGGCTTCTCCACAGTTCCCCTATAGTCACCTGTTCTAATTTCTGCATCTTTCCCCTTTAGAACAAAAGTGGCCCAGCCAGAGGACAGGCTTCCTCCCCTCACCCCTGAACTCCCAGGTAACACCCCAAAGGCACATGGACTAGCGCCCCCCTATGTCCCTGCTGCCCCTACCCGCCATCCCTGACCCACCTCCCAGGCTGAGTGCCCTGCAGGGCCCGCTGGCAGCCCAGGCGGCTCGCCAGCCTCACACTTGCTCTACAGGTCAGACAGCTGCTGCTCTCCTGGAAAACAAACCCTTCGTCCCTTTCTGCCAGCAAGATGGGGCAGAGGGCAGTCCGCACCCTGGCGTCGCTCCTTCACAACGAAAGGAAGTCCACTCTCCTCTGCAGTCTTGCAGAAAGCCCTTGGAAAGGGGCCTGGAGGGGAGCAGTCAATGCCAGTGTGAACGCAGCACCACAGGTGTGGGGAGGCCTCGTCCTGGGTGGCCCATCCCGGGCAGGCGGGTGGGGACAGGCCCGGCCGCAGCCTACCGCTCCGAGTCGGAGAAGGAGGAGGGTTTAGTCCATCTCCACACCAGCATGTCCTCCCCAGCCACGCGGTGAGACTCGGTCTGGATCCGAGACTCGTTGGAGGCGAGGAATTCCACGGCGCGGTCCCAGACCCGCTTCATGCGCCTCCTGCGGGGGGGGGGGGGGGGGGGGGGGGGGGGGGGGGGGGGGGGGGGGGGGGGGGGGGGGGGGGGGGGGGGGGGGGGGGGCAGGGGCTCAGCAGGGAGGTGGCACAAGACAAGGTGCCAGGGAGATGACTCCTCCACCTTCTCTGTGCCAAAGTGTTCATGGAGGGGAGGTGGCTGGAGCATCTCAGGGGTCCACGTGTGCCGGGCTTGCTACTTCCCACTGGGACCTTTCCCGGGCAAGACCAAGTCCTGTGCCGGCCGCACCATCGAATGCCCCTGTGGGCCAATGAGAGTGGCCACGGGCTACTGATCCCAAAACCCACAGCACTTCACAGGATGAGTGAAGCACCTGGCCAGGACACACACTCAGGAACCAGAGCCACCAGGGAAAGCTCCCTCCAGAGAGCCTGCTCTGCTGGGTCCCTGGGCTCTGCTTCCCCTGGGACAGACCCCTCCCCGCTCCTTTCCTCCCTTTCAGGCTGAACAGGGAAGTTCCAGGGCTGGCAGGAGCAGCGCTGTATTCCCAAGCTGCGGGCCACCTCCCTGGGTGAACATACATGAGAAGGCCACTCAGGAAGGACAAACAAATGGCCGATTCGGCACGATGTGGGTGCCGGGGCTTTCTTCCCTGGAGGTCAGGTCACCCGCTTCCTGAGCTTGGAGGACAAGGAGGCCCACCCTTCGTCCTGGGCCCCGAGGTGGCAACATGGCAGCAGCCAGCAGGCAGCTCCTTAGCCCCCTCCCCAGCTGCCCATTACCAGGTAATGAAGAGCCTGCCTGAGCCCAGCTGCTCCCTAAGCTCCTTGCTTTCTCTAAACAAGCACCTGCCGTCTCCCTCACCCTCCTAAGCGGCCTCGCCTTTCAGGCACATCGACCACCAGCTGATGGATCCTGCCATGCTGAGAGCCTGGCTTTGGTGGCTGGAGGGGCCTGGGAGGGGAGCTGAGAGCCAGGGGGTGAGGCAGCTTCCTGGTGCTGGACAGGCTGAGACCACACGCAGAACCATCAGCACTCCTCTCGCCCGTTAAAACCGTGAGCTGAGGGAGGGGGACGGGCTGCAGGCACTGTGCCCTGCCACTGCACGGCCTTGTTTGAAGGATTGTGTGTTGGTGTCACTCATGCCCAAGTACTGACGCCTATGGCTGGAAGGGTGCTCAGCTGCTCGGAACTGGCTCTGAGGCCACCTCCTTGACACCCCTGTCCCTTGTCCTTAGGACTCATTTTCCTTATACTTCCCGTTGCCTCTCTCCCTCTGTAGAAGTGCTCCAGCAGGCAGGGACTTCTGCCTTTCCACTCACTGCCGTCTCCCCGGGTATCTGTGCAGAGCAGGCACTCAGCAAATGCTGAAATGATGCGTAAGCAAGCGCAGCCTCTCTCTGCTGCGGCTTCAGCTAGGCAGTGGATTGTCTCGATTTACGATGGGGAAAAAGCACAGCTCGGAGAGGCTGAGTGAACAGCCTGTGGTCAACACTGACTCCAGCAAGAGTTCAAGTATACCAAGTGGCCTGCTCAGGAGCTGGGAGCCACGTGACAGTTTGAGAACCAATCGTGAGCCTGCACTGCAGACCGCCTGCTCCACCCTTAAATGCTTTATGCTTATGATTCTTCTCGGTGTGCCCAGAAAAGAATGCTGTATGCCTACAGTCTGGCAACCAGTCCTAGTGTAAGTTCCTTTACATGCCAGTGCCTCCGTTTCCTTGCTATGAAACAAGTCACTCACTGGTCTTAAGTCTGGGTGCTACGGGGAGAAACACGTAAGCATGCACCCGCGCAGAGCTCAGGCCAGTACTTGGCTCCAGTTATCACCAGGCACTCTTAGCGTCATCCAGCTGACGACTGCACTGGCCACACCACAGCACCACCCACCATGGAGGGTGATGATCTGGGGTGGCACCAGATGGGCCTACTAGCTGCCCCTGGCACTCTGCCCTCCATGCTACCCAACTCAGGAATGCGAGGGCCGTGGTGCATGACTCCAGCAGTCACGGACCATGTGGAAGGTGTGCAGCTGAGTGGGACAATGGCCTTGTCTCCCCTTCCCATGTAGCTCTGGGCTCTGGACACTGACCTGATGGACTGCTATCAGACTCAGCTTTAAGCTACATGTATGTATATCTGAGTGTGGGAACTGGGGCATGGCACTGTAGGTAACAGGTGTTTTTGAGTGTGGATCCCAGTTACAAAGTTAAAAAATGACCTGTTCCTCTTTGCTAGGGACCAACTCACAGATGGACAAGGACCTGCCTGACTCTAGCTGGCAGAGCCGGGGTGGGATGCGGGGGGTCTCAGGCAGCTACAGGGACAGTTTTCTCTTGCTTGTAAGAGTGGAAGGAAGCCCATGTCTCCCCTACCAGTTGTGACAAGGCAGACAACTGTTCTAGCTCTAGTTGGGGGTGTCCACCATCTTGCGACCACAAGGGACTGGCCTGCCGACAACCTATAAGCAGGTGGTGGGGAGGTGAAAACCACAAAGAATGGACCAGAGAGGTGGCTCTTCTGGGTTCCAAGCCCCTGCCTACTGTGCACTTCCGCTGGGGGGAAGCCATTACGCCCTCTGCAGCTGGGCCCACCGGGGCAGCCGGAAGTGCTGGGGCCAGTACTGGCATGGGAGCGTGTCTCCACAGGAGAGTGGCCCATGCTCTTGTACATCCTGTCTAGCTTGCCCCACTGTAAAGAGGTGGCACGCTGGGAGTGTAGCAAAAAGCAGTGGCTCCCTACTTTCTCTGACCCTGGACCTCCTTCCTGGGGCTCAGCAGCCTTGGCTGAGGGGACTCACCGGCTCTGTGGCGGGATGAGGGTGTCGCGCACATGCAGGATGCCCACATATGGGTAGCGCTCCATGTCCTGCTCCCAGTCCACATAGTGGTCCTGAACCACGTCTGCAGAGAGAAAGCACAAGATTTAGGGCAAGGCTGCTGGCAGGCCTTGGCGGCACTAAAGCCAGGGGCACGTACCTATAATTTTCTTCACCATCTCATACATGGCCTGCTCCTCCTCTTCCAGCTTCCGCCATCGGTATTTCAGGAGGATCAGGAGCCCCCACAGGAAGGCCAAGCCTGTGAGGGAACAAGTCTCGGTCAGTCCCTGATGTCTCCTCTGGCTGTTCTGACCCTAGGTGAGTGTCCCTGTGGGCGAGATGCTCTAATGGGGGCCAAGTACCTCCCAAATGTGTTCTGAACATCTACACGTATCAGGTCCAAGGTGAGCACATAAGACAACAAGGTCACAGATGTGCAGAGGGCCATGAAGCCATCATCCTCCCCCCGCACTGTCACCAGCCACACATATCCCAGTCCCTCCCATCCCGTTCCAGCTTTCATCTGCTCCCCTGTGAGGCTGACGCGCGTTTCATACATATATACATGCTGGGCCTTTGTATTCCCAGATGCTGCTGCTGATAATGACTGCAGCCCGCGGTGCGGAGGAGACCTGTGCACGCAGTGTTGTGATGTGCAGCACCGCTGTCTCCGTCTCTGACCTATGGCCTCATGTCTTCAGAGATGCCTGAGAGGTCTGCTCAAAGGCACACTACACCAGGTAAGATGTTCTCCTTTCCAGCCCAGTGCCTGAATCCTTCTGGGTCTCTCGTCATGTAGCTATAGCTCACTAGAAGATGTTTACATATTTTGGGGAGTGAAATTAGGGCAAGCCCCTGCTGGGCCTCCTGCTTGGAGCCAGTCTGCATGGCGGTGGCAGCACCTCCAGGCTCCCGCTACTCAGGATCCCTCAGGGAAGCTAACAGCCCCCTGCCCTCCTCCAAGGACACTCCTAGCTGTCCTAATGCTACTGCCACCAACCTGCAAAGGTAAAAAGACAGCCCAGGGCAGAGGCTGACTTGTTCACCTCTTCTGCTTTATCAGGCAGACCTCAGGTTCACTAAGCAGAGATGAACCCTCTGGTCAGGTCCCTGGAACGCATCACTCTGCTCAGAGAGTGCCAGGCTGGATCCGGAGGCACTGCCTGTACACAGTGGGAAAGAGGGCAGGTGGCCCAGGACTTACACCAGAAAAAGATAAGCACGTGGGTGACAGCAGTGAGCAGCGCACGGCTCAGCCGGCAGCCAACGCCCATGCGGGGCCGGGCCGACTCCAGGCAGACCACCTTGTCCACAGATGTCGCCAGCTCAGATGGGTCTTCCCCTCTCAACCTGCAACAGGACACAGGACTCAATGAGCCCGAAAGCTTGGAAGAGCCGCAGTCGAGGCCTACTTCGGCAGGAGACAACAGGAGGTGAGGGAAGGAGGGGCCGGGTATCTTCCTGCTTACAGAACAGACCTGGTACCCTGCCTGCACTCTTCCCAGAAATTCCTCATGTTGGCTACTCAGAAAGAATAAAGCTTTAGAGGTGGCAGCAAGCTTGAACCCCTACCGTTAAAGTGACGTTCCCTTCTGTCAGGTCTTTGACAGCCTCTCTCAGCGTGTAGAAGATTAAACTGTAAATTGGATCCCCACCTCCCAGCATAGAGGAATGGAAATGTTTACTGAATCACCGGCTTTGCAATTGCACGGCAAGAACCGAAGACAGAATCTGGGAGGTTGCACTTCCCCTCCGTGACAGGCAGGAGCATAAGCTGTTTAAGTGCAAAGATCACGGGGCATCCAGGGCTTGTAGGGGCTCATGGGAAACACCAGGTTCTATGGGCTCTGCCACAGAGCCTGCCCCAGGCGCTGAGCAAGGGGCGTCAGGGCCCACAGGGACATGGACTCCTAAGCCTTCTTCCAGCCAGGTGGCCCAGGGACACGTCATGCTCTGGAACGGCTATATTCAAAATGTCCTGTTGACCCATTTTCAACACCGGCTGCCTGAACGGCTCAGCTGCTCTCCCCACAGCCTTCTCAGTGCGAAAAGGCGAGTGTCATCACTCCTCATGCGGGTGCCATGGAGAAGAAAATCCGTTTTTTCCTCTGCCTTTTCTAACACGGAAAATCGCTCAGCTACTCTGGGCGGCTGTTTTTTTAAGCTAGCGAATTTTAATCGTGCCATGCATCCAGTTAGCAAGCTTAAAGCTGTGCTGCCCGAGGGGCTGCTGCTCGATGTGCTGCTGATGGAATTAGTAATTTGGGCGGATTAGAGAGGAAGCGAACAAAACCCCAGAGTGTCTTTTAATATCAGGAGCTGGAGCCTGAACGGAGATCCTGACAAACACGGAGACGTGGGAAGGGGCCAGGTGACGCCTGCTCTTCCAGCTCGGGGTCTCCGGGGCTGCCTGGCTGTGAGCTCCTGGTGCGCCCTCCCCCTGCTGAGCAGCCGCATGGGCCTTTCAGCCTCCTGAAAGGACTTGCTATCTCTGCTAACAGTGCTCACCCAGCGATAAAAATGAGGCGGAAAGTGCCTGGTCAGAATAAAATCTAGTATTTCTCAAGCAATTTTCATACTGTGTAAAACCAACATATAGAATCATTTCGTCTACAAATAAAAATTCACACTCATGGAGAGCAAGTGCAGACAGCTGCCTTCTCCAGCAAACCAGGTGGGACAGGAGGATGGGGGGACAGATGGAGCAACTTGACGCAGGATTAGCTGGGACACGAGGGGTACATCTTGGCACCGAGATCACGTGTCTCCTGACACTGCTCTTACTCTGCAGCCCAGACACATCGAACTTTAGACCTGAGACCCCCTCTGTGGAACACGGGAGTCAGCGGGTGGGCAAGGACAGTGGGCACGGGTGCCACCCCGTGATACCCTGCCCATACTCACCAGATGCCTACATCCTTGTTGCTGCTCAGTATCCAGGTCAGTGCGGCTTCGAACTTGGCAGAGGAGCTGCTGGTCACATTCTGTAGGGGGTGGGGCGGGGATTAGTTTTGCCCCTGCGCAGAGCAGCCGGAACATTATCCTGCTACTGGATTAAGGAGCCTTTCCTGTGCCCTCCACACGCCCCGGGCCCTGTTCTGCTAGATGCACAGCTAACTGGCGGAAGGAAATCTGCAGCGATGAGAGGCAGGGCGAGTCTGCGGCCAGAGGAGGTGATGCGGAAGGAAGAGCACCCAGAGCAGCAGAACAGGCCGGGGCACTTGGGAAGGGGAGAAGGGCTGGAGCCTTAGGCCAGAGAGCTCGCAGCGCAGCTGGGGCTAAAATGGAAGAGTATGAGTTGAGGGTGGGACTAGTGGCCACACCCAGATCACGTGGCCTTACTACGTCCCTGACCTTCTCCAGCTTCAATTTCCTCATCTGTGACGTGAACTGAACTAGATGATCCAGGGATCCCTGCAAGTTCCAAAGTTCCATAATGCTACTGTCTGGAAGCCACGCAGAAAACCAAATGAACCCTGAGTGGTCTCAGTGGAATCATATGGGAGAGAATGGGCAGGTTCAATGTGTATCCTGAAGCTTCCAAGAAGCGAAGGAAGGAAGGTGTATGTATATTCGGGTCACCCTGAGAAGGTGGGCCTGTGCGGGATGTGATGGCATATGCCTGAAATCCCAGAACTCTTGGACGATAAGGCAGGAGGGATCACAAATTTGAGTCCAACACAAGCAACTTAGCAAGATTCTATATCAAAATTAAATTTAAAAAGGTGGGTATGTAGCTCAATGTGAACAAAGCCCCTGGGTTCAATCCCCAGTATTAGAAAAAAAAAAAATTCAAACTAGAAGGGGAGACCACAGGCTGACAGGGTGGGAGGAGAAGCTGGCTCTGGTGGCTCTGGGGCACTGTCCCCTCCACCGCTGCTTTACTTTAAGGTAGCTTAATTTGCAGCTAAGTTAAAATAAATAAAGAAAGCAAGTCAAAAAGCCACAAAGCAAACAAAAAGAGAAAACCCGGGCTGAGCTTGAAGGATCAACAGGAAAGCCCCAGCCCTCAGGGAATGCAGGCATTGCGTGCCTACTCACTGAGAGGTATTCCTGGGCTTCCAGAACTGGAATGCATTTGCTCTTTAGGTTCTCTGGATTTCCACATTCAAAATTACCTGGAGAGAGAGAAAAAGACATATTCAAACACAGAGAAGAGGCAGGGAAAAAAGTCTGAGATGGACTAAAAATGCAGCAAGAATCAAGCCATCAGCTCTAATCAGGAGCATGTGGCCCAGCGGCTCCCAGCTTCTGTGGGGCATCTCCACTCTGCAGCTAGATCAAAAGCCACTTAGCTTGGATCGATTCCAGATCATTAAAACCTGACCCGCAAAGCAGTGTGGTGATTTGCATTAAATGACTAAAAAGCTGCCCAATACCAAGGTCTGTTTGCAATTGATCCCTAAAAGGATCAGACAGATAGCTTCGGAAGGTACCGGAATGGTGCTATAAATAAACACAGCCTGGGAATACGGAAGGCAGGGAGGCCACGGTCACCGCAGGTGTTTTTAGTATGAACCAGGCCGGCGGCCTGGCCTGCCAAGCCACTGTGTAGTTTGTCCTAGAGAGTGACGCCCAAAGCAGTCCCACTGGGGATCAGGGGTCTGTGCTGGGTGGTGGGCCTGGGCATGGCAGACCAAGGGTGACTCCCATGAGCACCATGGGAGGCCAGCTCCCACCTAGCACAGGGCTGGGGCTTCCTGCTTAGTCCTGCTCAGGCTTTCAATGACTAGCCCAAGGGCCATTTCTAAGCTTCCAGCCCATTAGGAGCCTCTCATTGGGCCAACCTGCTCCTGGGAAAGAAGGCAGGTCTGGTGGCCTGCCACGGCTGATGGTCCTCCTCCACATGGCCGTGGTTTACGGCGAGGCAGTTTCCAGTGGGTTAGCTACACCTAGAGAAGGGATGGTGGAGAGCTGGGCACGCACGGAGGACCCGTAACACTCCTGAATGGTCTGACTGTCCTCCCCTTGGCATAGCCACTGGCACAGCTGGGCAGGGAAGAGTTGAAGGTATTATTCAATTCTTGCTTGAGAATGAACTCAAGCCTGACCCCTAAGCCCAACACAGTCCTATATTCCCATTTCAAAACTGATCTTGATCCTGTGTGTCCCTTGAGACCCAAATGGCTTCTGCCATTTTCCTGTCCCCACCTGGAATGACACTGTCTTAGCTAGAACTGCCCGACCACCATGACGGTCTCTGATTGGTTTCTTCCTGTCCCTTTTCCAATCTACATGTTTTGTCAATAGAGATTTGAAATGAGTCTGCACAAATGATATTGTGCCACTCCAGCTGCGGCTGCGCTTGCCTTCCTGGCACCTGGCACCTGGCTCTGATGCCAGGACAATGCTAACATCACACTTTGAGGTAGTTGTCCTGGAGAGGGGGTCTATCTGTCAAAGGTCTGTGCATAAGCCAGGACTCACGAGCCCTTCAGAGGAAGCCAAGGGCCCGCAGTACTACCCAATGTAAGGCTTAATAAAGATGAGGCGCTAAGTGACACACAGCTTCTGAACGTCTTCTGGGGAATGGCAAGATGGCGTGGCCACACCCCACCCAGGAGGACCGTGGGGCTCGCGGCCTACTCACCGGCTTGAATGGCCAGGAAGTTGTACAGTTCATGCAGCAGCTCCAGCAGGGCTGCCTTCTGCTTGGCCTGGCAGAACTGAGAGGTACAGAACAACCAGTCAGCAGGGTCTCACTGTCAAGGACACCTTGACCCCAAGGAACAGCTCCTAAGTTTTTGTTGTTTGTTTTGCTGTCCTGGAAACAGGGTTTCACTCTGGTGTCCAGGCTGGTCCTGAATCTACTATATAGCCGAGGGTGGCCTCAAAATCAGGGTAATCCCCCTGCCTCAGCCTCCCAGTGCCAGGATTGTAGGCATGTGCCACCACACCCGGGTAATTTTTTCTGTGGTTCTGGAGAACCAAACCCAGGGCCTTGCTCAAGGTAGGCAAGCGCTCTAACCACTGAGTACTGCCCCAGCCCCAGCTCGTAATTAAACAAATAAAAAAAAACTGAAATAAATTCTGCAGAGTACTGGGCCCAAGGAGAGGTGATAAACAGTAAGAGATTGGGGTCCATGCTGTAAAAGTGGAAGCAGAACCACAAACAGACACAGTAACTGACAGACACCATCGGGGTCTCCCAGTTCGTCCTGCAGAGCCCCTTGGAATAAAGGCCAGTGACAGAAGCAATGAGCACAGCAGCCCAGCTCCCGCGGAGGGAACAGGGCGGCACGCAAGCGACTATGGGCTTCTCTCCCTGCTGGGCCATTCCTGTCTGATTAGGGAACCTTGGGGTCCCCGTGGGACTAAGGACTATGGTGAGGACTTGGTGCCAGCTGACATACAAACCCCTTGGCATAAGCTCACCCCACCTAAAGGAAACAGGGAGACAGAGGGTAGCAGGCCATGATACGGCCTGACTGAGACAACACACCCCCTCCTCAGCCTGTCCTCACGTCCTCAGCAGCAGCAGGACAGAAGACGAACACCAGGTGTCACAGACCTTTATGCCTGAGAAGGGAAAGAATGCGTATCTGATACTCAGATGCCATCTGGATTCCAGGTGAGTCTGGTGCCCAAGGAAGGCTTTTAGAAGCATGACCCCAGCCTGCCTGCTCCTGGGCCCCCTGTCGATGAAGGCCAAGGGGCCCCTATGAAACCACAGGGGGCATTCCAGGTCCTTCTGTCCCATGCTCTGCACTACAGCCAGCAATGGTTGTAAACGGGGATCCTCCAAGCCCAGTCTGTACGTGCAGGATGCCCTCATCTTTGGCGGGGGGCCTGGATGGTGCCAGTCTGGCTTCACTCAAGTTGCCATGTGTGTCTAACTCAGAGGAGGGGCCGGGGGCTAGAGGAATAGCTCAGTGGTTAAAGCACTTGCCTAGCAAGTTTAAGGCCCTGAGTTCAATTCCCCAGCACCACATAAGCTGGGTGTGGTGGCGCATGCCCGTAAGGGAGGCTGAGGCAGGAGGATTGCCATGAGTTCAAGGCCAGCCTGGGCTACATAGTAAATTCAGGATTAGCTTGGACTACAGAGTAAGAACCTGTCTCCAAAAAAAAAAAAAAAAAAAAAAAAAAAAAAAAAAAAAAAAAAAAAAAAGGAAAAAGAAACACCATCTAGGGGACCCCTTTCTAATTAAAAGGCAAATACAACAAACAGCACCAGTGATATTAAGAAAAAGATATTAGTGCTCGCTTCGGCAGCACATATACTAAAACTGAAACGATACAGAGATTAGCATGGCCCCTGCGCAAGGATGACATGCAAATTCGTGAAGCACTCCATATTAAAAAAAAAAAAGATATTAAGAAAGATATTTTTTCCTATTCTTGCTTTTAGTCTTCAAAAATTCCAGTTTTCCCTCTGGCTGCCTACATTTCTGGGCTGCTTCTTCCAATCACCAGTTTTTATGGAAGGCAGATTCAACCTGTTATGAGCCTGTTTACTGAGATGCACAGATACTTGGTGGACGCGTGCTACACATGAATGTTATAAAGACTCCATGACACAGCAGAAGCCAAGGAAAAATAAAAGTGGTAATGTGCAGGAGGGTGCCCTCGATTAATGTGGGTAAGAGAGTCAACGCAGGGGCAGCCAGGTGACCCTGCATTATTTCTTCTGCAGCCCGGGGGGCCTGGTGCTATACACTTAATAATTAGACTGCTAAGTCATGCCCTCCAGCAGCACAAGGTTCCTCCTGGTAGGATTTACGACCTGAAAATTTACTGCCTCCTTCCCAGGCTAGAAGCTGTCCCAGCACCTGGCTCCTCGCTAATGCTGCCTGCTCATAGATGGGGCTGCTCACCTTCTTCAAATATTATTTGTAGGGAACATTAGGGCTTCGTAAAACAAACCAAAGCAGACACTAAGAAGGAACAAATACCCTCTGACGTGTCAAACCGGAGCAGCATTTTTAAAGCCATTGACAGGCACCAGAAAGGAGAGTGAGGAACCGAGAACCTGACATCTGGATACTTAGAAACCACTACCCCTTCCTCCCGATGTCAGGGAGTTGAGAGCCTTCAACCGCCCCCGCATCTCCCCAGATAACTCAAGCAGAAGATCAAAGTCCCCGATGCTAAGACTGATGGGAAAGCACCTGTTCCAGGCCCAGGCTGGATCTTGGGAGCCTGGTTCTCTGTATTTCAAGTATTCTTTCACTGCTGCAGTTGAGTCTGACATGCACATCACAGACCATGATGTGATTCTGGTACATTACAGGAGGCACTCCCAGGAAATGATCCTATTATGATCTTTTCCTGAGAATTTTACCTCCTGGTGGAGGCGATCATCCTCAGGAGGAATAATAAAAGCAAGAGAAACTCCAACTCACCTCATCTGTTTTTCTCTCACAGTCCACTGGCAATAATTTCACTGAGACCAAGAAAAGAAACAGAGGAGAGATTAAAAGCGTGGGCTGAGGAAACGACACAGAGATCACTCTGAAATTCAACGAAGTACAAACATTATGGACATGGGTACGGATTAGAAAGCTGTTATCCAACTGGCAAGGATATCCCCGCCCTGGGCTAAGAATTTGGGTAGCTGGGTCCCTCTCCCCATCTGCAAAGGAGCAGCTGTTCATTCTCCAGTAACTCAACCACTCGGAATTTCTGTATGTCACCTATAAAGTGAGATCAAGTGAGCCCTCCTTGCTCCACTCGGGGAATCAGACTCACACAGGATCACACGACTGACAGGTCTGGGATCGGTAAGTGAGGATACTGAGCAGGGATTGGTACCACCAGAGAAGGGGAATGCCAGGTAGACACCCCGCGCATCACCCCACACTGTTCTCAACAGGCATTTCGTCATGAGGATCAACGTGATACTGTGTGACAGCCAGGCCTGTTTAATTTCCTAGCAGGTCCAGACACTGTTCCCACAGTTGATAAACTGCTCTTGCAGTGGGGAAAGCATCTCAGTGTCCATCAGCCATAAGCACTAAGACAAAAGTTATCTTTTCCTTGTACCTGGCTATTTCGATAAGGTGTGGGGCACGGTGGCCTGGGAACAACAGTATGACTTACATTCATGCTTTGCAAAGAATTTTAAAAGTCGGTGAACTGCCGTGTCATTTAGGTCTACATTTACGTGAAATGATCTTTATGTTTCCTGTTAGATTAGAGCCCAGAACTAAAAGAAAAGTACCTCTCCTGCTTGAGAAACACACCCATCCCCAGCTAGTGGGGAACCAGGGTGGCTAGTGGCACAACTACGTGGCCGGCTGGAACATCCTTGAGCCAGACCCTCTCCTAACACGCTCCCGGCCAAAAGTAAGCGCCTCCCCTCCGCCTCAGGTCAGGCTACTCAAAAGTGTCTTCCATGCGAGCTGCACAGGCAGGGACACCATCAACTCCCATTGAGAAGTAAAGGCCCCCGTGGTCCAACTAAGGGCATGGTCTTTCTGGTGCTGACACCCCGACCAGACCCTGTCCTTGAACCAGTGAGCCAGAGATCAAAAAGAATCAGAAAGGGGTGAAGGCGGGCCGGTAAGAGGGGGTGTGGATTTCTTTCTAGAGGGAAAACCCCAGAGATTCAACTAGCTCCCAGCGCGTGACTGAAAGGTAGACGTTAGAGGGGAGGTTGACGCAGACCAGGTGAATGAGAAAGTGAAGGCGGGAAACATGGCAGATGCCGGGAGGAGGGAAGCGAGGTCTGGAAGTGAGAAGACAGGCGGCCCGCCCCTGCGCCGGCCCGGGACGTACTGTTGTCCTCCGCCTCCTGCGGCGTCGAGGGCCTGCCCATCTTCACCCAGAGGATGCCCAGGAAGGCGAGCAGCAGTCCCAGGCTGGCCCAGAGCAGCAGCCGAGACAGGCAGCGCTCCAGCCGCCGGCCCGCCTCGGGCCGCGCTCGCGCGGCGCCGCCGGCCGAGGCCCCTCGCGTGGCGCGCAGGCCCGGGCGCGGCTCGGGGCCGGGGAAGGCGGAGGCCGCGCGCGCGGGCGTCGGCGACGCGGCCCACCAGCGGCGGGCGGGCGGGCGGCCGTCCTCGTCCTCCTCGGAGCTGCCCCGCACCGAGGCGCGGCGCCGCAGCGGCGCGGGGCGGGCGGGGTAGGCGAGGCCGCGGCTGCCGGCCCAGGCGGGCGCCGAGGCCCCCGAGTCGCCGTGCGCGCCCGCGTTCGCGTAGGCCGGCGGCGAGAGCCAGGGCTCCGCCCGCAGCGAGGCCGCGGCGGGCCGGGCGCGCAGCGGCGCCTCCTCGCGCAGCCGGGCCTCCTCCCGCAGCCGCTCCGGGGCCCGCGGCCGGGCCTCCTCCCGCAGCCGCTCCTCGTCGCGCAGCCGGGCCTCGCCCCGCAGGCGGCGCAGCTTGTTGCGGTACACGTCCCGGGTGGTGTCGGTGATGGGTCCCGGCTGGAAGCCCAAGGCCTGCAGCTCCCGCCGCAACTCCAGGTCCGACAGGCCGGCCATGGCCAGGACGCCGCCCCCCGCCCGCCCCCGGCGCGTGCCGCACCCGGAACTGCTCCCACCGGCCGCCGCGGCGGAGCGGGCGGGGCCGGACGCCATGATGAGAAGGTCGGCCTCCGGGCGCCATGTTGAGGAGGTCGTTGTCCGTCCGATGAGTGGGTCTTGAGTGTCGCCATATTGGGGAGGTCTAATGATTATTTTTGTATTTTTTCTCCTTTTGCTCCGCCCCTTCCCCTTCCCCTTATCTGTTAGACCTCGTGGTGTTTATCACTCCTCCACCCAAGAGCTGTCGCATGCTGATTAGCAGATGAATTGTTTAATGGTGAGAGACAGAACACTATCTAGTATCGGACACAATCATTTACCATTGTTTGTACTTAGGGACCGTGGCCACCGTGGCCCTCCCTCGGTGTATTCCATCCGGATCCGCAAAGAAGCCACATGCCTTGGCCTGGGGTGGGCAGAGGGTTCAGGAATGGCTGTGTAGCTAGCTGCCTGATGGGATTTTCACAAGGAGAGACCGCAGAGCTCCTCCATCTTGGTGCCATCAGTGTGGGCCCTGGAGCCAGTTGGATATTTAGTTCCCACTCTACAACTGTGAGATGTGTGATGGTATCCAATTAACATTTTTAGCTCTTTTGCCGGTAAACCTCATCAGGTTGCTGCGAGGTTTAGGAGCGGTAATTTGTGTTAGGCGCCTGGCACTTGTTTGTCCCTGTTTGTACTTAACCCAAATTTTCCAGCGCCTGCTGTGTGGAGCCTCCCACCACCGGGGCAGGTGATTCGGTTCCAGGAAGGCTCTTGACAGGGAAACCCTAAGGCAAGAGAGGGAGATGGTGACACTGAAGATAGACTTCCCTGTCCTTCCTGTTCCTCCCACATCCCTTCCTCAACTCCCTTTCCTAGACACTCCCTGCAGGCTATGTTTTTTAATCTCCCATTTCTTCTCCCCTCAGCCTGGCCGCCTTCTCCCCAAGACCTCTCCAAGGCTTTATCCCTTTGCCACCCCCACCTGTCTTTCTCTCCCTCCCGTCCCTGAGACCCTGGACTCTGCTCCTCTGTCACTGTTGCGCTCCTGCCACTCCCTCTACCCCTGGAGTACCCCAGCTCTGGCCACGATGCTGGGAAAATTACAGCCTCGGCCTCCCCTTCTCCCGACTTAGCGGCTCCCACGTGGTGCGATTTCTCTCACCAAGTGTTGTTTTCCTTTGCTCGGGCTGTGTTTGCACGGAATGCCATGGATTTGATATAGTGATTGCCTAACACATATAGCACATAATAGTATTTTATTTCTTTCCGAAGCGCTGTTTGCATGACAAATGAGATGGTAACATTTGTGCAACTCCTTGCAGCTGTGCAGTTCAATATATAAAGAATGAGCCTTTTGGCGTCAATACTGGCCTTGTGTGTTCTAAGAGGGCTTGAAAGTGATGTTTAAACAGAGCCAGCATTGCAGCATTTCACAGAGTTATGGTCTGTTTCATCACAATGGATCTCAGGGCGCTGAGAAAAACAGGCCTGGAGTGGAGCTGCCCCCCACCAGGTGCTGCACAACAGGGGTCCTGTCATCGTGCCTTGTGCTTAGGGGCATTGCTGTCACTCCTGTATACACACCTGGGGACAACTGGCCCCCAGCCCTTCCCCCAACTTGACTTCTGTCTAGCCCAGAACCCAGCAGTGGGCCACAGTGACCATCAGCCACTTGGGTCCACCCTGGTGCCTCCACAGTGGCTTCTGGCATCTGGTGACCTTGTCTTCTGGCTCTAAGGTGTCTTGATATGATGTATCAGTGGTACTCAGGCTTCTCTGAATATTTTTTTTCTCTTTTTCTTTTTGTATTACTGGAGGTTGAACCAGAGCCTTCACACTGGGCCACATCCCTACCTCTTTATTTATTTATGTATTTGTTATTGTTATTATTATTGTGGTGCTGGGCATGGAACTCAGGGCCTTTGCACTATGCTGCATCCCCAGCCCATTTTTAGGTTTTGACTTTGAGGAGGTCTCACTAAATTGCCCCAAGCTAGGCTCAAATTTGCAATCCCCCTGCCTCAGCTTCCCAGAGTGCTGGGATTATAGGTCCATAAGACTGGGCCTGGTTGCCTTTTTTTTTTTTTTTAGATGACTCTCACTAGTTCACTGTGTTAATTACTTTCTCATTGCTGGGGCAGATTACCCAGTATCCACAACTTAAGAGAGGTGAGATTTATTTTAGTTCATAGTTTCAGAAGGTCCCAGTCCATGGGCAGTGGCAGGAAGGGTCTGGAAGAGGACAGCTGCTCCTAGCGTCACAGGAGGAAGAACCAGAAGAAGCTGGGGGAGGAGTTTATATCTTTCCAGGCCACATACCTGTAACCTAATCAATCACTTGCCTGTCCTCTGTCACACATCTGTAATTTACTCTCCTGACCAGGCCCCACCTTCTAACAGCACATGGAATCCATAGGTATTCCACAACATCTACATACGTAAGGCCTTTGGAGGACATACCAGATCCAAACTATAGCTCTTGCAAAGTCGCTTAGGCTGGCCTTGAATTTGTGATCCTCCTGCCTCAGCTCCCAAGCAGCTGGGATTACAGGCCTGCACCACCTTGCCTGGCTTCTTCCCTGGATATACCTCTGTAGTCCGGTGACATTCTCTGCCCTCAAGGCCCTTTTAATTCTGTCAGTGGAGTTGGTTTGGTGCTTTTTTACTTTCTTCTTCATGAGCACCCATATTTTCCCGTGGAAGAGCTGAGCCCCAGATCTCCTTAGCTGCCTCTGCCCAGTCCAGAGCTGCCCCCAGGCCCTCTGGGAATTTTCAAAATCTACCTTTCTGTAAATTTAACGGGGGCTCTCCCTAGGGGCCTGTCCAGAGAGAAAGGCATGTTTTAAAGATAAAGGAGATATTGCAGAGTCAACCGCTATGCTGTGCTCTCCTTTCTCATTACTCTGTGTGGGTTTTTTTTTTTTTAAGAGGTGAGTGGCTCAGACCGCAGTCGCAGTTGGTGCTCCTGATTTATGAAAGGCGGAAGACGAAAGCAAGCCACGGTGTCTACATCTACTTAGGAACCACATCCACACACTTAGTGGAGGCCGGGGGCTGCCCGGAGCCCTCCAGGTTTCTAGAGGGCTGCATACTGCCTGCCTTCTTGCTGGCCTCTCCTGTCTCAGTAAGGCCTAATAATAATAACAGCCATAAATCTTTTAATGGGCTTCGTTCTCCTGCTCTTCCTGCAGAAAGCTCTGTACGCATTTATCAGGCCTTCCAAGATGCTCAGGGACCAGGGACTCGTCCTTGGTCTACCTCATGGATTTTTTTTTCCCCCTTATACTGGCGATTGAACCCAGAGCCTTTGTATCAGGCTACCTTCCCAGCCCTTTTAAATTTTTTTCCTTTTTAAAAAAATTTTTGACTTTGGAACTTAAGACGAAAGACAAAGTGAAAGAGGGGGGTAGGGTGGGTGAGGAGGGAAGGAGGGAGGTAGAGGGAGGGACAAAAGGAGAGTGGGAAAGCCCTTGTCACCTTGACAAGATACGAATGTGCACAAAATGCCCAACCTCATTGTAAACCTTGAATTTTGCACGTATACATATCAATAAAATGTGGGGAAAAATAATTTTTTTGAGACAGGGTCTCACTGAGTTGTTAAATTGCTTGTGCTCAGCTGGAACTTGTGATCCTCCTGTCTCAGCCTCTCAGTGTGCCGGGAATAAGGAAATGTGCCACTGTGTTCAGTTGCTGAGATTCCTCTGAACCTGTGGCAGGTGGCAGCACATGGTGTGGGACCCTGGGAAAATGTGTTCAAAAAGTAGATGTCATTTGAGACTCAGATGTGGACTGAAATGGCCTCAGAGCACCCAGCTCTGCACCACCCTCTTTCAGTACCCTGTAAAACACAGTAGGAGGTCACCCTCCTCTCTTCCTGGGTCTGGCGATGTGTCAACAGAGGGGACAGTGAGGGTCCCTGAGAATTGCCAGAGCGTTGCTTAATGGGCAGTTGTGTCACCTGCTTTTCATAATGAGTTAAAAATAAAACACTCCCACTTTGATATCGTGGGTAAGAAAGAGTTCCTCCGGAGGCATGGAATAGAGTCCCCACTGTCAATAACCAATTGTGTATGAAATAAAACGTAATGCTTTCGGAGCGCTTTCTTTTGGGCTTTGTCCATGATTAGATTATCCTAAATTGCAGAATACAAATATCAGGCAATTACTCTTTGCTTTTAACTATTCAATTTCATGGCAAATCCACGTAGCTCCATAATTATGAAATCACACTGATGTGGTTACTGAGAAAATACTTCATCATCTCCGTCTTAAGAAGGTAGGTTCGGGTTGTCCCGTAATTACCAGGGGTCCAGGGAAGTGTAAAGAACATTCCAGCACAGCCTGAACTAGTCTTACCTCTTCGTTGGCTGCAGAGGTTCTTGGAGATGGTGTTGGCTAGACAAATCTGTGCCATTCCGGAGGAGGGACGGTCCCCCTGCCTCCTGCCTCTGCCTGTGGCTGGTTTTTGGTTCACTCCTTCTAGAGTGTTAACCAGGAGTGTGTTTCTCTCTTCTTTTGTTTTGTGTACATTTTCTTCCTCTCAGCTCGGCTCACAGAATCTCCGCCAGCCTGCTCCCAATTTTAATGTCTTCCAGGGCTGTGCACAGCCCGTGAGCAATCGAGCCTTCCGTCCTGGAAACTGGAGGAGCTCGTTGGCAAAGAAGAGAAAGAAAAAAAATTTTATTTGTGCTGATTGTGAGAAACTGAATGGTGGCAGGAGGAGGAAAACCAGGGAAGAAAGGGGCCGACACTTCTGAGCAGGCAGCCGGGCCCCCGCGCGTACAGATGTGGGTGGCAGCTGGGTCCCTGATGCTGCTCATTACTGGGAAGCACATCAGAGGCCAGGGGGTGAGGGTCAGGGATAGCTGGGCCGCTTGCTGCACTGAGCAGGGCTTTTCTGCAGAAGAGATAGCACCCACGCCCTTCCTGGGGACTGTGCTCAAGGAAACGATTTCCACTTAAAGTGCAAACTGAGCTCACTGGGAGACAGAGGCAGGGGTTTGCAACTTTGGGCCTAGCCTGGGCAACAGAACAACTTGGGGAGACCCTGTCTCAAAATAAGAAGTAAGCTGGGGGTGTCGCTCAGTGTGAAGGCTCTGGGCTCAGGGCTCAATCCCGAGGACCACAAGGGGTCGGGTGGGGGTTGGGTTGGTGGGTGGGGAAGGAGCAGGCTTCCGGCGGAATGGGTTAAGGGCCCGTTTTCCTCCCTCACATCTGTTTCGTTGCTGCTTTGGGAAATTCCTCACAGAATACCAGGGTACCTCAGAAAAGGGAATTCCTGCTGGTAGTGGGGCTGTAGGGGCAGATTGGAGCACAGGGTGAGGGAAGGCCACAGAAATCTTTTCTGCATGGGAAGGGACCCGTTTCTGTGCTTCGTGGCGTGTGTTAGCTAATGGGGTGAGCTGGCATGGGTGAGTCTTAGATGCAGCTCCTCGGAGGCATGCTGTGTCCACCCCGTCTCCCTCCCTCGTACCCCACAGGCCCCACAGAACCCTCTCCAGGTGGCGACTGCGCCCTGGCAGTGCTTCTTGGGGACTTGCAGCTGAATGAATGTGTGGGGATTGTCTGTGGCCCATGGAGGAGCTCGATGTGTCTTGGGAGAGTTCAGAGCTCCCCAAATGAGAGGTTTGGGGTTTGGTTTTTGTCTTTTTGCAGTATTGAAAATGGAACCCATGGCCTTCGAGTGGAGCTCCATTTCCCTGTCCCCCACATTTTTGAAAGAGAGACAGAGAGAGCCTCACCAAGTCACCCAGGCAGGCTTTGAACTTGAAATCTTCCCACCTCCACCTCCCAAAGTGCTGGGATTACAGCCATGTACCACCGGGCCTGGCAAGGGTCCTTCTGACAAGATTGGGGATCTTCCTGTTGCAGTCTGGTCATGACTTTCCCTGGCTGAGCCCTTGCTCACAGTGGATGGGGTGGGGGGTGATTCAGATGGTCCTGGTGTCTAGTAGCTAGTGACCTATAGATGGAGGGAGCTGCCATTCCTATATGTCCCCAGTTTATAAATAAATGAACATTCATTAATACAAAATTAAATCAGAATGAAATTTCCCATCTGGTTTTGTTTAGAAGGCAGAAATAAGTGGGTTGGCTATGCGGTTTTGCTGGGAAGGCTGGAGCCTGGAGCCACAGGGTGATGATATTAACAGTGGTTTGCTCTTTTCTGGTGTCTGGTCTCCAGATCTCAAGGCAGATATTACCAACCTGCGTTGGCCAAGGCTCATTGAGGCTAATGGCCTGGATGGAAGTTGCAGAGCAGGGGTTGAGGGTGTAGGCCTGAACATCCTCTGGCCCATTAGACCTTGAGCTAGTTAGGATACAGAAAATGGACCAGACTTATGAGAGCTGGATTCTGGTCCTTGCTTTACCTCTGACTTACGGTGTGTGGTGGGGGTGCAGAGGGAGGGGAAGTCATCTTTCTGGGTTTCAGATTTCTTGCCTATAATGGAAGGGACAGGTGAACCTTCTCATTCCTCTGTCTGAATTAATACTTGAACTTAGGGCTTGCAAAAGGCCACATTTTGCTAATTTATGCACCATTATGGCCGGTTCTCTCCGAGTTTTACTCCCCCTCCTCTTTTCCTCATGACCCGAGTTTGCTCTTTGGAAATTAGAATATGAAATTAGGAAAACTAGCCGGAGCCTGGTGGCTGGGGCCTGAAATTCCAGCACTATGGGAGGCTGAAGCAGGAGGATCATAGGTTCAACCCCAGCCTGGGCAACTTTAGTGACATAGCAAGACCCTGTTTTAAAAATACAGATAAAAAGAAACAGACTGGGGAAGTAGCTCAGTGTGAAGGTCCTGGGGTTAACACCTAGTATCAAAAATAAGTAGATAAATAAATGCAATAGAGAGGCAACTCTACACATCTCCTAATTTAATTGCTGGAGTGGGATCCGCTTTGGAGAGGGCTTCTTTCCAGGATGAGTCATGCAGATTTCAGGGCCTCAGTCAGGAGCATGGGACGTCCAGCCCAGTCTCCACTTCTCCCTGGAAGAGATGTCACTTAGCTGCTGAGGGAAGAAACAGGTTTGCGGCTCAGCGATGTGGGCTGATCTGCTTATGAAACCACCTTCCAAAACCAGGCGGGGATGGGGTGGGGCCACGGGGCAGGCTGGGGGCCTGCGGTGGGAGGCCCGGCCAGGAGCCCTAGGCTCAGCTGTCTGTAGCCTGGGGCAAATCATTTAACCTCCCACTTCATTCACCTCAACACACATCCTCCAGGCCTCTCCCGCTCCTCCTGGGGACAGGGAGAAGTAATTAGTGGCTGTTTGTCAGACAGGATCTAGCTTTGCACAAGTGACTCCAGCAGACCTCGAACTAGGCAAGGCCAAATGGGGCACAGGCCTCGATCTGCAGAACGGAGAGAAGGCCGGGGAGCAGGACCAGGGTTTTCTTCAGCCCTGCCACCCCTCCTGGGTTGTGTCTGGTAGGGGGAGGGGTACCGAGGATGACTGGGTGGGTTGTGGCTTCATTGTGGTCCTCTGCCACTGAGCCAGCAAAGTGGGGGACGGTGGGTCGGAGCCAGCTGAGCTGGAGGACGGGCTCTGTGACCACCAGAAGACAACAGGACCCACCTCAGCCCCTCTGCATCCACCCACCCAAGACAGTGTGCCCAGGGAGAAGACGGCTTTATTCTCAAGCGCAAGGTGGAAGAGCAAAGTGCATCCTCAAACCCTGATTGGACGCAGGCCGAAAACTAAGGCCAGGGTGGGCAGAGTCCTGCGGATGCAGCCGCAGTATCATCACTGCCCTCCTCGTACCAGGCGCGGGCAGCAGGGCCTCACTCGGCAGCCCTGCCAGGGCTGCCCGGTACTTTTCCAGCTGCCTGTAGTTCATCCTCATTCCAATTTCCACGGGAGCAGTCAGCTGTGAAATAAGGCAGAGTTAACAAGAAGGGAGAAGCGCAACGAGAACCGTTAACCCATGGGTGCCCTACAGGTGGCAGGTGGACCCACCGGAGCCGTGCCACCCATCCTGGGTACAGAAGCCCCACCTGCCTTCTCACAAGGGGAGAATTCACCCCCCCCCCAAATAGCTAATATTTTGGAGACTCAGTAGGTACCTGGGAGTCCTAAATTCTGTGTCTGTATTGTCTCAGCAAACCCCGTGAGGCAGGAACCGTTACTGTTGCTGTTTCACAGAGGACAGAGGCTGAATGAGTTGCTCAAGGACCCCCAAGCAGTAAGGAGTAGAGGAAGAAATTGCACGAGGGGGTTCTGGCTCTGGCGCCCAAGACCCCAGGCCTACTCTTCCTGTCACACAGGAGCCTCTGGGTGACTCCTCAACCAAATGTCCAGGCTTTGAGGCAGGGGAGGGTGTGGACTGTACTGATGTCAGTCCGGAGGGGTCCTGCACCTGCTCCCCACCTCCCACAGGTGCCTGGGTGTGGCACGTGGATTGGGCCTGCCCTTAGGGTCCTGGGGCCGTGGGTGCCTAAATGGTCTCCCAGCCCCCTCTGCTCTGAAGCCTGCACTGTGCGGTTCTTCCCTGTGCTCCTGTCCTTCCAGGCCCCTGAGTCATGCTCTAAGATGAGAAATCTGCCAGACAAGTGTTAATTGTGGCATGCTGAGAGGCTGAGGCAGGAGGAGTGTGAGCTCCAGCCCAGCCTGGGCAATCTAGTGACTTAGTAAGACCCTGTCTCGAACCAATAATAAAGGGCTGGGGGTAAAGCTCAGTGTAAAGGCCTTGTGTTTAATCCCCAGTACTGCAAAATGAAAAAAAAAAAAAAAAATAGGGCTAGACTGGGCAGTTCAGGGAGGACTTCCCAGCGCTGCACAGCGTGGTTCTCGGACAGTGGGAAGGGGGAAGGCGCCTCTCTCCAAGCCTCTTCTGGCTTTTCTGTGTCCTGGGAAGCTGGGCATTGGTACTACAGAGCTGCTGTTTCAGGTGGACTGGCATGGGTCCCCCCAGCACACAAACACCAATGCCGGGACTTGCTCCCTGCCGGCTCCTCATGAGCCCAGGGGGTCCGAGGAAAGGCCAAGAGGCCAGGAATCCCGTTCTGCCGCATGCAGTGACAACGCAGACGCCCCTGGTTGGGCCACACAATTGCCGAAGGAGGAAGGGTACCCGATTGGCGTGTTAATGGAGGCACAAAGCGAGGAGTCTGGCTCATTCGCCGTGAGTGCCTTGAGGTCTTGGCAAAGCATCACTGTCTCTGGGTGCCACTCTCAGGCCCCTTTGGTGGGTGTGCCCACACTCAGGCCAGGAGACTTCTTTACTCTGAGGTGGTCCCTCCGCAGAAATTCCACCTACTGGCTGGTGTCTCCCCCATTCCGGTCTCCAGCCCTGATCTCTCAGGAGCACCACGCCCGCCCCCTGCCCAGCCGTTGCCTCCACCCTCTCAGGGACATCTGACTCCTGATCTGCTGGTCTCCTGCAGCTGCCGGGGCTTCAGAGTCTCAGCCAGGGGCTGGTGCATTCCGCAGGCCCTTCTGGCTGCAGACCTAGCAGTCGGCTTTTATGTCTCTCTCTCTTCACATCCAGTAGCCATTCTTTTAGAAAATCCTGTGGTTTCTAACTTCAAAATATTTCCCGCTCCCCCCACCCACTTCCCTCTCTCAGCAGCCTCCTCAGGGGTCTCTCTAATTCTGCCTTTCAGTCTTCTCAACACAGCAGCTGAGAGAACCCTCCAGAATATAAATCAAATGAGCCTCCTCTGCTCAAAAGCCATAGGGGCTCTTATCTCAGCAGAGCAAACTCCAAGTCCCAAGTCTAGCCTCACCCTGCTGTCTCAGCTCGGGGTCTCTACAGTGACCCCTTAACCTCTCATTGTCCCTAAATGCCTCTGGCCCTCTGCTGCCTCAGGGCCTTTGCATTGTCTCTCTTTGGGTCTTTGCACTGATACTGTTTACCCAAAAAGCCTGCAATGCTTTCTGTTTAGATTTGCAGCCTCGCTCCTAGTTCCTGTAGTATCTGTCACTGCCTGCCATACACGAGGTTTGATTTCTCACCCGGGTTGTGGCCTGTTCCAGATCCTGCTGGTATCTCGCTCTGCTCCTCCATGGGGACAGGGACTGTGTTTTGCTCAGGGCTCTTTCCTTGGCGCCACCTCGCACATATCACGGTCTCATTTATTCACCAGTGGGACAAAGGGGCCAGGGAAGTTAGAGTCACCTGCAGGACAGACTCCTGGCTCTCCCTGCCCCCGGCAGCCTGGCACGCAGCTGGGCGTGCAGGCCCGGCCCCGCCTGGATTCCTGTCTGGCAGGGGCGGAAGGAGCTGGGGCCCTTGTGTTCTTCCCGAGGACACGGCTGCCTCCTGAAAGGTCTTTTTAAGACATGGCATGTGCCCCCTGCTTTGGTTTCCCAGGTACTGCTCAGACCTCACCTCTGGCGGGCTAGGCCTGCGGGTCCCTCGTGTAGCCCGGGGCTACAGCAGCTCTGGGCAGGGCCACGGTTCTTTGCTTGGGTGGCTCTTTCCCTTTATTTTCAGGTTTCAAATAAGATGCCACCCCCAGGAGGCCTTCTGTGCTCTCTCCCAGCCTAACCCCTACCAACTCTAGTTAGTCTGAAAAAAATGGTGGGCTTGTGTCATTCCTTGCTGGCTTCTGTCTCGCCCAGCTGGGCAGAGCTGATTGCCTGGTGCCTGTTCACTGCCGCATTCTAGAATATTTTGTATTGGCTGGGGTTGGCAGGCCCTGCTTCCGCGCTGGACCCCAGAGAGCCTGCACTTCACCTCCTTCCATCAAGACTGCAGTTCACTCGCTCACTTTGGTCAAGGAAGAAGCTTCTTCCTTCATGGCGTCCTCGGGGTCTAGAGGATGCCTCCTTCGGGGTCTCTGCTGCATGCTCAGGGATTTCTTTTCCCCTCTGCTCTGTTCCCTTTCCTGGGGGGAAAAGCATCACACGCACACACAACTGTGCTCCCTCACACAGCCCCTCGCCCGCCTTCTGCTACCTGGGCTGCTCGCTGGCCCCAGCTCCCCAGCACCAAGGGGGGACCCCCTTATCCCAGCTGCTTTCTGAGCGAAGGGTCCCAGGTGGCCGGTGGCCGGAGGATGGACAGTCCTTGGAATTGAGGAACAGTTCATTCTTTTGCAGTTAAAACGCTGCACCCAGCTTGTTACTGTTAATTAAGTTAAAACGCCAAGAATAATGGCTGTCCTTCGTGCATATTAAGTGTGGAAAATGTGTCTCTCTTAGCAGAGAGCCTATAAAAAAAAGGTAGCAAGACAGCCCGGCCTGTGAGGGCGCCACGGGGTGGCACGGAACTCAGTCCCTGGGAAGTGATTTATACGAGGCGAGACGGGGGGGATGAGTTATGGAAGATGGAGTTTACGGCATCTTCATAAAAATCCCGGGGCCTGGCAATTATGAGGAGGAAAACCACAGAGTGGGTGAATGCAGAGCATCATGGGTTGCCATTTTTGCTGGCCTGGGTTTTGCTGAGTTTCTTCCCAGCCCCGAATCTCACCTGGCAGACTGTGTTCTCTGTCCCCAGCCCTGATGTCTGACACACCCCACTCTTTGGGTGACACTCCTGGGGACTCCCCTGTAGGCCTGTCTCGATGGAATTACAGAAATTCAGTGGTCTCCTGGGGCAGGAGGTGTGGAAGGAAGGTGGGTGTGCATGCCTGTCCCGTAGGGGGAGCTGCACTCGGCCAGGCCTCTGCCAAGGGCCTGTTTCCTGCCGGGGCAAGACCTGTCTCCCAAGGCCTGGCACAGACAGGGGCAGACAGTGCCCCAGAACCATGAGACCACCTGGGGAACACAGTTGCATGCTTCTTCCTGTTGGAAGCTTGGTCTCAGATGGGGTGGGCCCCGCAAGTCCTATTTCTAGGCAATGGCCAGAATTCCTTGAAGTCTGAAGTTACCTGGATGTTGGGCCTGGAGGCACAGGCCGGTAATCCCAACACTTAGGGAGGCCGAAGCAGGAGGATTGCTAAATTTGAACCCAGCCTGGGCAATTTGGCAACTTAGCAAGACCCTGTCTCAAAATAGAAAAAGAAAAAAAGGGGTGTATCTCAGTGTGAAGGGTTTGGGCTCAATCTCCAGTCTCACCCCCCCCCCCCCAACTAAATTTAAAAAATAAAGATGTATGGATACAGTCTTCTCCCCACTTCTGGGCGGAGACAGCCACCAGCCCCAAGCTCCTTGTGTCCCTAGGCGCCAGCACTTGGCTTTGGTGACACCTTCCCCTGCCTCCTTGGGGACCCCCCTCTTCTGAACCCCAACATTGAGGGATGGCTAAGCGTGCCCTGCCTTGCGAAGTCTCTGCGTCTTCAGTTAGCTTTGCATGGTCCTGTCATGGCTGTGTTCCCTGAAGACGGGGTGGGGCGTAGCCTCCCCTCTTCTGTTTGTGGGAAGGCCTTGGCTCCACATGGAGTAAATACTCATGGACTTGATCATTACAGACTTCCTCTGAGGGATGCCAGTGAGTGGGGGTAGGCGTGACTGGCACCCAGTTCTGCTGGTCCTGGGCTTTGCCGTGTGGCACTGGGGCTCCTTACCTGTATTCTCTGGAGCTCGCTGTGGGTGAAAATGGGAACAAAGGCTTCCATCTGGGAGGCCAGCACGGCGGCCGTGTGTACCACCAGCAGGGTAGCCATGGCCTTGCAGGACGCCATCCTGGAGCTGGATAAGGACAAGGGGCTCCATCACCAGCTTAGGGCACAGGGGTGGACTGCCACAATGGAGTCTTCCTGTCACTCTCTTCCTGTCCCTTCTTAGGTTCCAAGTCCCAGCAGGCTGCCAGAGCCACTGCCCAAAGCAAGCCACCCCTGGAGAGACCAAGGTCCTTCAGAGAGCCCCAGCGTGGGAGCTGCATGGAGGGTAGCAGGCAAGGACAGCAGAGCCCGGATCCTTGTCCCCCCCAGCTCCCCGTCCCTGCTGTCCTTCCCCCCGAGTCCCTTGGGCCTGCTCCCTCCCGGTGGGGACGCATGTATCACATTTATGGTGTCCCATTTCCTTACAGGGATGCTTGGATTTGATTCGCGCCATGAGAATCAATAAAAACTTTAAATAAAAAAAAGGCAAAATCCAATTGCTGTTCATTTTCTTGATCTGACCGGCAGCTGGCATGTCACCTACATTTGTCCACGTTCTAGAGAGCTGGGCGTGGGGGCTCCCCTCCCTCCCCGGCAGTAGTACCAGGCCAGGTGCCATGAGACCAGTTGGTTCTCAACTTTCCAGAGCCAACCTTTCAGGCCAAGTGGGCCCAGCGCCCATGCTGACCTCTGGCCCTGCTCGCCATTCCTTTGGGAATGGTCTGGAGCCCATCTGGGCAACTGGACACAGCAGTGGGGTGGCTGCCGTGAGAGGGGGTCACTCTGAGAGCCCTGGGCGGGTTGGCTGCAGCAGGAGCCTCCCGAGGCTACGTACAGCTGAGTGTCAGCGTGGTCTGAGAAACCTGGAGGGGTCTCTGTGTGTCCTCTGGTGTCCCCTGCCCTGATGGGCCCTTCTATACCTCCCTTCCTCTGACTGGGGCCCATTAACCTTTTGGCCACACTGCTGGGGGCTCTGGGTGGGGAGTCCAGATTCTTGAGGCTCATCGAAAAGGCCTGATATGCTGGGGGTTTCTGGGGCTTTCTTGGAAGGTCCCGCCCATGAGACGGAGTCAGGGTTTAGCGAGACCAGCTCCACACGGGGCCACCCTCCTGTCCGCTGAAGACTCTCAGTGTTTCTCAGAGAATTATTTTAACTGGAAATCTTTTCTCTTTTGGCCCTTTAATGTGTGATGTTATTGGGTACCTACAGGCCCACTTGTTAGGGACTGCCGCCTGTGAGAACATTGACTCCAAGAGCCCCTCATGAAAGAAGGCACTCAGGCACGGGCTGGAGGAACAGCACAGGGTTAGAGTACTTGCCTAGCAAGCACAAGGCCTCAAGTTTGATTCCCCAGCACCACATAAGCCAGGCATAGTGGTGCATGCCTGTCATCCCAGCACTCAGGAGGCTGAGGCAAGAGGATTGGTATTAGTTCAAGGCCAGCCTGGCCTACATAGCAAGTTCAGAACCAGCTTGGACTATAGAGCGAGACCTTATCTTAAAAAAGAAGGCACTCAGGCATGTGTGGCAGTATTTCAGTCAGTGAATGAAAGAAAATAATCCAGTCCAGATCCAGGCCTGAGAAAGGAGATTCCAGATGTGTAGACAAAGAGGCCTAAAGCCTACCTAGGAAATGTTTTGTGATAATCGTGTAATCCACACAGTGAATTTGGAGATTGAACAAATAAAGAGGAAAAAGTGACTTGAAGCCACACCCACTTGCTGTTGCTCTGAGTTGGTGTCATTTCCAGGACACAGCACTACGCAGGGACAGCTTGATGGCAGGCTCTCATCAAAATCAGTCACACAGGGCCTCTTTGGGATTTTTCTTGAGGAACTTGAGCTTGAAATACCGGGTCTGCAATTGACTGCTACCCTTTCAGCCGCCTGATGGATGGCTCACTGCCCTAGTTTCCAAAGAGAGTCTGAAGATGTGGTGATCTTTCCAGGCCCTAGGAGGCCCGTGAGCCCTGGGGGCTATGATGGGGAGGCCCTTTGACACCCACATTTCTACCCCTGAGATCCTGGGCTGCCACCTGCCTTTAAGCAACCTATCAGGCTCATAATAGTTTTTACACTGTGTGTGTGTGGCCTTGGGGACTGAGTCCAGAGCCTTCACACTGAGCTACATACCCCAGAGAGGGTCTCACCAAGTTGCTAAATTGCCCGGACTGGGAATGAATTTGAGATTCTCCTGCCTCAGCCTCTCAGAGTGCTGGGATGATAGGCCTGTGCCACCAGGCTTGGCTTACACTTTTTAATAATTGAAAAATTAAAAGAATAATGTGTAATGACATGTGGGTTTGATTTCTCTATCTATACATAAAATGTCACAGTCATGGAGCTTTAACAACAGAGCTGGGGCAGGCGACAGAGACGTCATGGTCCCCCAAAACGGGAAGTACTTAACACTTGCTCTCTTATAGAAAAGTGTCTGTTGGTTTCTGACCTCAGCACCATCATCTGGAGCATGGAAGAGGTGACAAAGAGCAGATCTTTCACATCTCACCACAGGCCCGGAAGGTCCAAGTAGTTATTGTCCCATTTTACACAGGTGGAGATGGAGGAAAATCAACCATCCCAGTCCCTAATTATAAAACTGGCAGAGCCGGGATGCAGGGCAACGGGCTTTGGAACCAGGTTGGTAGCCCCTGCTCTCCTGCTGTTCAGGGGTGGTGCGTGGGCACAGGGTGGACACACACAGTGGCCAATGCAGGTTCTCCAGGAGGGCCAGGCCTCTCTTTGGAGCACAGGGGAAAGCTGGGGCTCCTCCCCAAGGTCCCCTCTCGACAGGATCTGAGATCTACATCCTGCCTCTGCTTGGTCAGTCTAGGCTCTGGTCCACATAAGCCCTCCAGGCACTGAACTGACAGGGAGCCTTGGAGATCGAGACTGGCCTGCAGTGAAGGGTCAGGGAAGCAAGGGCTGGAGACAGTAAATAATCCAGGATCCATTTTCGGGGCATGATTGCGCCGTCCTGGACCTCTCCCATGATTCAGTAGCACTGATCCAAGTGCCTGGCAGGAGTAAGGTCAGCGCTGCAGTCCAGCTAAAGGAAAGTGCTGGAGCAGCTCCCACTGGGATGCAAGGAGAGAGTGGACTGCAGGGGGCTCCAGCTGTGCTTCGGGGCACAGGCTGCTGCCCCCTCCAGGAAGCACCCCAGGAGTGCTCCCTCTCCCCCCTCCCTCAGAGACCAGTGTCCTTGATGAGTATTTTCTTCCCACGCGGCTTTTGCCTCAGAAATGCAGAGAAGGCTGTGCTAACAAGCTGGTGATGGCTACCTTTGTCTTCACCACGCACATCGCACATCATCTCTCCCTGCAAATGCTCAATTAGCTGCTGTTTCTCTTGCTAGAAACCAGACAAAAATAAAAGGCAGGCGTAATCTGATGTTCTTCATTTTCCAAATGGGAATTGCTAAGAACGTACAGTGACGGAGGCATAAAAAGCTAACCCAAGTCCGGGAGAGGAAGTTCACCAGACTCAGAGGAAGCGTCTTGAACCGCATGTGAGTACTCGGTGGCCTCTCTGGCCCCCTGCCCCCGTATTGGGCAGAGGGCCTAGCGGCTTAGCTTTCCTCTCCTCATGACCTTGAAAATGTGGGTTGCTGGGTACGGCCATAACGTCTTCATTAATGGCCTGGAACAAGGAGGCAATGGCATGTTAATTAAATTTGCAGATGATACTAAATTGGGAGATGCAGCGAATATCAGGGAGGAGAGAGACCTAACACAAGAAGACATAGGGAGGCGTCTTAGTTACTGTTTTGTTGCTGTGACTCAATACCCGACATCCACACATTTAGGGGAGGAAAGGTTTATTTTAGCTCACAGTTTCAGGAGGTCACGGTCCATTCAGGGGCAGCCAGCAGCCATGGAAGTACACGGCAGAGGCAGAGGTGGACGCAGCTTCTCACGACATCACACACAGGAAGCCGAGTCAAGGCAAGTTGAGACTCATCCTCCAAGGAAGGCAGGAAGCAGCTTATATATCCCTCCAGGTCTCATCCCAGTGATCAGCCCCTCCTGGGTCCAGGTGGGGAAGGTGTGGTAAGCCCCCACCACATGCCTGTAATCCAATTTACATGTCTGTAATCCACCCCTCCAGACTAGTCCCCAATCTCCCAACAGCACACGGTTCCATAGACAATCCATCTCATTCAAACACATGAGACTCTGGGGGGACATTCCAGATCCAAACCACAATAGGAGGTCAGAACTCTGCTCTGTGAGTGGCCGGGCGAGACCCTGAGTATGTGTCACCACGGCCCTGAGGACACATGATGGAGATGCAGGTGGGAGGATGAGGAGAGCGGTGCCTGGGGACGCCCTGGAGGAGGCAGGGCGGCTCTGGCACTGGGCTGTTTTCCTGACATTTCCCCTCAGAGAAGTGAAGGATGGCAGCTAGAGGAAGGCAGAGTTCAGACCAGCCAGAATAACCCAGCGGTTGCTGGAAGTGCCGGAGCTGAAGGTGTGGAGATGAAAACTCATAGGTTTCCAGAGGTTGGCTGGCTCATAATCCTAGTAAGAGTCAAATGTGCCCGGTTAAACAAAGGCCAAGGGGGAGGCAGAGAACCCAGCAGCAGGGGAAGGGGGAGGAGAAGTTAGGCCCCAGCGTCTAAAGTCCTGCCTGTCCCCCCTCACAGCACTGGAGGTGGGCACCGGACTCTTGCAAAAACACAAGTTGATGGTGACTGAGCTTAAAACTGGGTCAAGCAAATTACTGAGAGATGTATTTTGGGCGATGACTGGGCCCCAGGGGACATAAGCTTTGGTGACCTGGGAGGTATTTTTGTTCTTTTTCCTTCCATGGCTCGGTATCTTTTTTTTTTTTTTTTAACAAGGTTCACCAGTGATTTGTTGAGAAATGAGACACAGTAGAGCCCGGACACCCAGAGCCCCGTGATGGAGACATCGGGGAGACGGAGAGGAACACCTTGAGTGGGTTCATCCAGAATGAATCTCCAATTTGCTGAGCTGCTTGTTTGTGTGTTCCGTCTGCTCCTCGAATTAACATTCCCTCATCTCTGATTTCCTGGGGAGCCCACTCCATGTGCGCGGCCCACCTGGACCCAAAACAATCCAATAATATGCGTTCCTTTTCGGTTCAGCCTCACGGACTATATCGACAGTGTGTGCGTGACTTGGGGACTCAGTTTGACAATAGCATCCCTGCCGGCTTCCCGCTCAATATTTCTCTGGGTGGTTAAAATACTCCTGGAAATGTCCCAATTGCCAACTTGCTTCTGGAATTCCTTTGTATTTATGGGTGTTTGTCTTGAAAGCTGCTATGATGAAAACTCAGGAGGAGGTCACATAACTTTTGTTCCAAGGACAGGGTGTGGATGCTAAAGGCAAGGTGCGTGGGCTAAACATCGGTGGGATATTTTTTTTCCTATTCTTTGGTGTATTGGACTAATGATATCAGTGCTCTCTCTCTCTCTCTCTCGCTCTCTCTCTCTCTCTCTCTCTCTCTCTCTCTCTCTCTCTCTCTCTCTCCTTCTCTGTCCCTGCCCTCTTTTCTCTTTAGAATAGTGAGGACTGAACTATATGTGCTACCCCTCCACACTTGTTTAAAAAATTTTTTTTGAGATAAGGTCTCACTAGTCCCTGAAATTTCCAGCCTAGGTGTAAACTAGCTATCTTTCTACCTCATTATACTAGGGTGCCCAGATGACAGGCATGTGCCACCCCACCCAGGTCCAGATCTCTTTTTAATTGAATTTTAAATGTACATATTTATATTTTTATAGAGATGATGGATGTGTTTAAAGAGAAAGCAGATGGTTTTGGAAGTGAGGAATTAATTATCAGGAAAGGTTGGCCTCTCCTAAGCCGACACCCCTTCTTTCTCTTCAATCCCTTTGGGGCAGGCAGCTCCCACTCCTTGATGGAGGACACCGGGCGCTGGAACAAGGAGGTAGAGACAGCTGACACATTTTCATAAATGATTAAGGAAGTCCACGGTGGAGAAAAGTTTGCACTTTCATGTTTAAGAAGGAGAGAAGTCTTGGCAGAGGTTTTTCGCCTTGTGGATGGGAGGGAGCCAGGGCTGCTTCAGATGTCAGCTTATTCCAGGGGGGATTCAGGCAAAAGGTGCTAGCTGTCCAAACTTTTTCTCTCCTGGTGCACCAGCAAGCCTCTGTTGTTGACTTCCCCACATCGGCCCTGAGGATGGTTTTAGCACTTGGGGGACCGCCAGTGGCTGCAAGTGGAAAGAAACAGCAGCCCACGCAGCCTCTGCCATCCACAGCTGTGGGTGGCAGTCACACAAGGGTGGGAGATGGAGGTGAGTGGCAGGGGTCCTGTTTCCTTTCTTCCTTTGACAGTCTTGCTCTGCAGTCCAGACTGATCCTCTCCATGGAGCCTAGACTGGCAGTCCTCCTGCTTCAGGCTCTTGAGTGCTGGGATTAAAGGCATGTGCCACCATGCCCACCATTATGGGGTGCTGGGGAATCGAACTTAGGGATTTAACTTTAACTGCTGGGCTATTTATCCAGCTCTAGGGGTCTTGTTTTCCCTGTGATCCAGGGCTGGTGCTGTATGTGTGGAGTCTGGGGAGTTGTGGGGTGTCGCTCTGGTGCAGGTCTGGTGCAAGGGGATGAGTCTGCTCACCCCTCCAGTTCCCTGAGGACCCCAGGCTCCACCCCTATAGTGTCCAACCCAGCAGACACCTGGGCCACCACCATAAACCAGCACATTCCTTTTACCTGATCTGTGTTGATGTATGCCACATCCCACTGAGGTCTGCACCAAATAGGCAGTGCCTAAAATCCCAGGCAGATATACAACCCTGTGTTCCCATGGTGGCACCCAGGAAACAGGAAGATGACTTTGTGGGGAGCAGGTGGACGGCCACAAGCTTTGGCAGCTCTTGCCTCGGCCTGAAGCCAGAAAGAGCTGCTCAGAAGAGATCTAGAGGCAGGGGTTTGAGCACTAACCCCTCTCCCCCACCCCCTTCACTCTTGCAGCAAGATTTTTCTTGAAAGAGCCACCAGAAGACTGGGCATCTGTAGCCCCAAACACAGAACTTGGGGTGAGTAGCCCCAGCTCCCCGGCAAGACCTGTCACAGAGGTAGTTAGTTCACTTAATCAGCATTCATGCGAGGCCTCGTCTTCTTGCCAAAGTTTGCCTGTCAGAACCGAATTCTGCCCTGAAGAAAAGCTCTCCTCAGAGAAGATTTGTGGTTTTTCTTTGTAAAACAGAGAGAAAAGAGGGGGAATTTATTGAAAATAGACATGTGTAAGCTTCCCCCCCGCCCCCCGGGGGCACGGAAGGCACGAATTGTGAAAACGGCTCCCATCAAACTAGAATCCTTCTGGTTTAGGATTTTACTAAGTAGGATGGAAAATGAAAGCGGGCAGGCTACCCCCTTTCACTTCCCAGTGACATCAAGGCAGGCAGCTTGTGACAGGCAGATTACCTGCAGGACGACTCTATTTGATGTGAAAAGGGTTAACCTCATCTTAGCAGATTAGAAAGCCTCTGGCTGGCTCAGTCAGAGCTTTTACAAGAAGGCACATGTGTGAATCCTCTTTAGATCCTGGAAACAAAAAGAAAAGTGGCCTGACAGGTTTTATGTTTAACACCTGGACTGGTGAGGATCTTGCGTTTTAGGGTTCTCATTTGAGGGGTGGCCTTTCTGGGCTGGGGGAAGGTGATACAGGGTGGTGATGGGACCATGAGTGTTCTCCAGGGCAGTGGAAAAAAAGCTGCAGTCACTGAACACATCGGTGATTAGTGATCACCTGCTCGGGTAGTCAGCTCTGTGCTGGTGTGTGTGTTGGCACGTGCTGATGAAGGAATCAGCTCTGGCCAAGAATCAAAGACTCTGAGAGATGGCAGCAAACTGTGAAGGAATCCAGAAAAAAATGAGACTCCTTAAGGCCGGAGCCCCCAGAGTGGGCTTCAGAGGGGCTGGGTGTGACAGGAAGGCTCAAAAGCCACAGAAACCTGCTCCTTGCCCACGTCCCCATCGTTTGCCTTTCTGACACTCTCTTCTTTCCTTGGCACATCCCCACGCTCTCCGCACCCCCCACACCCCACCTCAACCCTCCCCAGGGACTGAGGACACATTTCAGGCCAGCCGTGTTATTGGATTTTAAATGATGTGATGGCTTTTTAATTCTTGCCTTAATTGCCGTTCCATGCAGGGCACCCAGAATGGTTGATTACCAGACAACTGGACCTGGCGGTGATATTCCTTGTCTGATGTGCCTTCGAGCGGCAACGAGAGGGACATGCTCTCGGGGTCTGGTGTCTTGAGGTTTCAGTGAGTGGCGAAGACTCTCCTGCCCTCACCGCGTTTCCAGCTGCAGCCCCGGCCCCACCAGTCGGCCGCCCAGTGCGCTGTCCGTGGTGCTGACGGCTGTGCGGCGGGCCCAGCTGGGACATCGTTTTATGCAGCTTTGAAACTTGGATGGCTGAATGATTTAAATAAATAGACTTGAACATATTTTCGTTTTCCCAGGAGCAGAAAAACATCTCCCTTGCAGGGGCTCTGGAATAATTGCCCCTTATTCAAGTGTACTCAAGAAGGCAACAGGCTCAGGAAGAGTGGGCTGTGGGTGGGGCCTGCCATTAGCTCTCAAGGGAGGGCATCCCTGGAAAGATACTTCTCCTTCCTCAGGTAATGACTTCTCAGTCCATTCATGGGTGAGCAGCCATGGTGGACACAGATGGCAGAAGCCCCTCTGCGGCAATAAAAGCCCAGTGAGGGAGGAGGGGCAGCACTAGTGCCCACCCTTCCCGGGCCTGCCCCATCATCTGCCCCTTCAGAGTCGAGCCCCAGGGTTCTGCTCCTTACAACCAGGCCCAGATCTTAACAGCACATGGTTCTGTAGGTCCTCCACAACATCCAAACACGTCAGGCTTCTGGGGAACATGCCAGTTCCAGGCCTGACAGCGTACAGATGTGTTTCCAGGTAGACATGTGGAGCCTTAGTTTTCCTCAGCATCCTCCTACTCTGGCCTGTATCCTCCCAGGTAGCTACTCTCCCTGCTTGCTTCTTGACTCCTCATAGACCCGGAACATTTTTTCTTTCTGCAGCACAAGGGGTTGAACCTAAGGCCTTCATACTGAGCTGTATCCCCATCTCTTTTATATAGATACTTTTACAACAAGTTCTTGTTAGATTGCTGTGTTGCCCTTGCTGGGCTTAAACTTGTGGATCCTTCTGCCCCCACCTCTCAGAGGCTCCAGGCATGGGCCACAGGCTTGGATCTTGGAGGCCTTTTAAAGGCATTCTCAGGCCATTCCCCTGCCTAGAAGCCCCTCAATGGTGTTCCCATTCAAACTCCTCTCCAGAGTTGGTCAGAATGTGTTCACTTGCAGCACCACTTGTTTGTAGCTGCCTGAAAAGGAAAAGGACTTTGCTGATGGACCTTGGGGCCCTTAGAACTGGCGACAGATCACGGTAGATTGGAAGAACACACACAAAGCATCTTTTGGCAGGAACAGCCTGGACAGAACACACTCAGGCAGCTCCATCACCACCAAGAAGAAGACTAACTTTCCCTCCACCTTCAGGCAACTGATACTCCAAGTTGGGGGGAGGGTGGGAAAGAGAGAGAGCGAGCTTGGACTCTGGCTTTCCTCTCTCTGCCCCTAAATGAGAAGAATGTGGCTGCTGACAGTCGGAGCATGATTCGTGTCCACATTTGGCCTTCAGGGCCTTGTGTGACGTGTTTCTCTCTCCTCTTGACCCTGCTTAACCATTCTATGCCAACCTGCCAGTTTCTAGAATATGGCCCTGTTCTTCTTGCCCCTGAGGTCTCCAGTAAGGCTGCCCCTGCTGAGGAGCAGACCCCATGGCCCCCCTGATTTCCCTGCTGGGGGGGGGGCTGACCCCATGTGGTAGGGGGCAGGCCATACCCTGGCTGGCTGTTAGTGACCTAATCCAGCCTTCAAGGTCAGCACACTGTAGATCCCTAGCATTGCTGGCAGCTTAGGGCTCAGGCCGCTCCCTCAAGTGATGCTCCCCTGGCACCATTGCACTTCCAGCGCCTCAGCTATCCCACATCTCCCAAGGGACCTTCTCCCGAGGCAAGGAAGTCCTGTCCCTCCATCCCAGCACACAAACGGTTCCCCTCCTCTTCCCACCACCTCTTTCGCCACCAACAGCTGTGAAATTTCAACCAAGAGCATAAAAGACAGGTGCTTGTCTTTGGCTTTATTCTTTTAAGAAGAAAAACAATGAAGAAACAAAACCCAGGAAATCAAGTTGAGGGGGAGGAGGGTGGGTGAGCAACCCTGCTTTCTAAGGAAATGTTAAATCAGCGAATTGAAGTGCCAAGATGAGAGTAGGAAGGCTGGGCGAGGCCTGTCACCTGCGCTGGTAGAGACAGTGCAGTGTGTGTGTGTGTGTGTGTGTGTGTGTGTGTGGTGGTGGCGGTGGTGCAGGCCCAGCAGGAAGGGGACTGCCCCAGCTCCTCCTCCCCACAACTGTTAGATTCTTCCTGTCTCCCCCAGCATAAGGAATGTGGTTTGGGGAGCTCTCTTCCTTAGCTCTTCCTCCACATCCTCAATCCCACCATCCTGTAGGAAAGTGCTCCCTAGTGGTGGCCTTGTGAGTCTGGTAAAGAGATAGTGGCCTCGTTGGGTGTCAGCAAGTGGCCTCTTTGGACTGGGCCCTGGAAGAGAAATGGTCCTCTTGCCTCCCTTCCTCCAAAAATTTTGGCCTCAAAGGGGCAGACCGTTCTCTTGCCTCCCGGGGCACTCACACTCAGCACCATGGTCATTGCCCTATGACCTTGGATCAGCTGGACACAGGAAGGTCTCAAGTACCCTAAGTACTCACAGGACAGGAAGGGGGAGAAAGAGGCGGCTGGAGCCTATAGACAGGGCCCCTACTCACTGCTAGGCTGTGAGATGAGTTAAAAGAAAAAAAAGGGACAACGAATATTTAAAGAGAAAAACAGAAACCAAAAGGCTTACCAGAGGTGGGACGTGTCCTGGGATAGGAGGAGGGAGACCAAGGTGCCCCGCCAGGGGCCCGAGCTGTACCCAGGCTGGAGTGCTCACACAGCGCTCAGGGATGGCAGCTTGCAAGCCCAAGGGTAAAGCGGAGTCCTGCTGCCCACTCTGTTCAGCCAGCACTGATGTGCCCAGTCTTCATCTTCAAGTGACCTATCTTCTCACCACGCAGCATCTGTCCCAGGGGTTCTGTGACACCTGTTACTGTGGGAACCTGGCCTCACTAAACAGCTAGAGTCTTCTAGGACAAACGAAGGCCTTCTCTTTGGCAGAACGCAGGTGACTGGACTTGTCATCACGTTCCTTGAGGGCAGACACTGCGGGACAAATTGAACCCAACATATATATATATGAAAGAGCTGAGATATAGCTCAGTAAGAAGGCCTTAGGTTCAACCCCCTGTACTGCAGAAAGAAAAAATCTTGTGGGTCTATGAGGAGCCAAGAAGCAAGCAGGGAGAGTAGCTATATGGGCCGGGGCAGGAGGATGCTGAGGTAAACTAAGGCTCCACATGTCTACCTGGAAACACATCTGTACGCTGTCAGGCCTGGAACTGGCATGTTCCCCAGAAGCCTGACGTGTTTGGATGTTGTGGAGGACCTACAGAACCATGTGCTGTTAAGATCTGGGCCTGGTTGTAAGGAGCAGAACCCTGGGGCTCGACTCTGAAGGGGCGGATGATGTGGCAGGCCCGGGAAGGGTGGGCACTAGTGCTGCCCCTCCTCCCTCACTGGGCTTTTATTGCCGCGGAGGGGCTTCTGCCATCTGTCTCCACCAAGGCTGCCCGCCCCTGAGTGCACCGACACCTTCTGAAATAGCGAACAAACAAGCCTTTCCTTTCCTGAGTTGTGGATGTTGGCTGTTCTGTCCCAGCAACAAGAAATTAACTAAGACATATGCCTGAAGAAGCGAAGGTGGGGTTAGTTTAGTGACTGAGTGCTGTGTGGGCAGAGGTGGCGCTGATGGAGCTGGAGAGGCACAGGGAGAAGAGGCACGCGCCGGCGGGAGGGGCTCAGCGTGGTGCCGCACACGCTCCCCGGGGGGGGCCTCCCAGGCTGGAGATGAGGCCGTAGAGGGGACATGTGGGGGAAGCTGGCACATGGCCACTGGCATCGGATACCACAAACCAGACAGGGGGAATACCCTGCCAGTGGCTTCCATTGGACCAATCAGGCAGGAGCCAGCTGGCATGGAATCTAGACTGCCCACTGGGATGGCAGCAGTGCATGGGATAGGCTGGCAAGCAGGCAAAGTTGGCAGAGACGTCCACCAGGAATCACGCAGGTGTCTCCCTTTAGGAATGTGTGTGTGTGTGTGTGTGTGTGTGTGTGTGTGTGTGTGTGTGTGTTTCCCTTTTCTGGCACTGGGTATCAAACACAGAGCTTTGCACTGAGCTATATCCTCAGCCTTTTTCTAAAAAAATAATTTTATTTTGAGACAGGATTTTGCTATATGCTAAGATGCCCAGACTGAACTTGAACTTACGATCCTCCTGCCTCAGCTTCCCAAAGTGCTGGGATTATAGGTGTACACTGCCATGCCTGGTCAATGCTTATATTTTAAACAACATTATTAAAAGGGCTATGTTTCTGATGAGGGAATTCAAGCAACAGGGACAGGAGAGTTAGGGGGCTGTGGACTCACGGAAGGGTCTCTTCCGGTTAGGATGTGGCCTTCTTCCTGGCAGGACTGGGTGAGCCTTCGAAGTCAGAACCCTCCTCGGGGACCCCAGCCTCACCCTGGACACCCTTCCGCCCATTTTCCAGGGAAGCAGAGCAGCAGACACGGCAGGAAGCCACCTCCAGGAGCCCAGAAGGAGGAGTGATGTGGCTGGGAGAGGCAGGAGTGGTGATCATAGCAGCTGCTTCATATGGAAAAAGGGATCCTAATGATTGCTTGGATAGCTGGGAAATAAACAGTCAGAGCCAGCTCGGGGAGGGCAGGCAATGCGTCTGAGGACTATCCTCCCACCCCGAGAACCTGTCCCTTCTCTAGGTGGAAGAGACACTGGCCAAGGTCGAGGAGAACCAGGGGCCTGGGCCATGTAACTCTCCAGCTGGAGGGAAACTTGGGTCCCAGACAGGAAAGGCCAGGGTCAAAGTAGGAGAGCTGCACGCATTTATTTATTTATTTATTTATTTATTTATTGTACTAGAGATTCAATCCAGGGCCTTCACACTGAGCTACATTTCCAGTCCCCCTCCACCCTCTGTAGGACAGGGTCTTGTTAAGTCACTAAGTTACCAAGGCACTCAGGCTGGGCTTAAACTTTTAATCTTCCTGCCTCCGCCTCCCAGAGTACAGAGTGACAGGCCTGTACCTTCGGGCCCAGCTGAAAGTTCCATTCTTATTCCGGGGAGAGCACCTTTTGGGGAGCCTTGGGTCATCCTCCTGGACTCAGGTCCCTCATCTTTAGTAACCCAGATACCTCCTGCTCCCCTAGTCCAAGGATTGTGCTTCCTCCATGCCCACTGGTGGTTCCAGGTTCTTATCCAGAGTGGCTCAGGGACCCCAAGGGATCCTCGCCTGCATCCCGAACCCAAGGTGGAGGCTGCTCTGGCCCTCCTACCGCCTCCTTGCTGTGGGCATTTTCTAGGCCAGAGTCTTCCTCCTTGAACCCTTCCCTCTGTGCTAAGACTCAGGCCTAATTCCCTTAGTTCACAGAGTCTGGCTAAGACTAGGCTCTGGGGCTCACATGAGCTTTTTGTGGGCCATGTGTAGTGGAAAGAAAAGTGAGGGAGCAGGGACCCCATCCTGGAGCCTGAAGGCGTCAGCCCCTCTTGCCAGATGCTCTTGCCTTGGGTTGAACCTGGTGCCCAGGGGCTGCTCTCCCTTTAATATGAGGGCCTTTGGCCATGGCCCTGCCACTTGAGTGCAGGCTCCAAACCCTGCAGAGGAAGGAGAGAGAGAGAGAGAGAGAGAGAGAGAGAGAGAGAGAGAGAGAGAGAGAGAGAGAGAGAGAGAGAGAGAGAGAGGCACTCCTCCGAAGTCACATGCTCCTCCTCAGCCACCCCCTCTCCAGTCCCAGGGAGATGGCTGTGCTTTTATACACATAATCTGCTAAATCATTTCCTCAGAACAAAAGAGCTGCCTTTCCCCAACATGAGTCAGGGAAATGCTGACAGCTCTGACACGGAATCTTGTTCCCGTTTCTGGCCTTTAATGTAGCAAAAAATATTGGGGCTCAGCAGCATGGCTGGAGCCCCATTCTGATGGATAATGGGGCTGTGTGTTTGTCACACCAGGGTGTTGTGAGCTGGATCTGGAATGTTCCCAGGAAGACCCTGCTCGGAGGGGGACCTCTCCGAAGGTGCTGGCCAGAGGGCTGTGACTTCCCAGTGGATGTGCCCACTGTGAGGTCACGTGTAAGGGCTGTGGGCGGTGATGGAAGCAGGAGGGGGCTTAGGTAAGGGAGTCAAGGGTGTGACCTTGGGGACTCTTCCTGGTCCTTGGCACCCCGTCTTCTGGGAGCAGCCCTGATTCTTCCTTCTCACCCCAGGCCGAAGGACAGCAGGGTCAGCTGACCATGGACAGAAAGCTCAGAAGCCAGGGATTTTTGTCACAGCAATAAAAAGCTTATAAGCACAGAGGTAAAGAGCCCGGTGTATTCAGTCGGTGCTTACTAAATGCTGGAGTGGTTTTTCCCTGTCTCAACTCAGTTGTTTCAGCTGTAAAGTAAGTTGTTGTTGTTTTGTGTGTGTGTGTGTGTGTGTGTGTGTGTGTGTGTTTGTGTGTGTGTGTGTGTGTGTGTGTGTGTGGCGGGGGTGGGGGTGTATGGGCACTGCCGGGGGCTTTACAAAGCCTCCCTTAATTCTCTGAACACTGGGAAAAGGGGACAAAGGTTTTTCTGGGAAGTGGCTTGGGAGGGAACCAGTCCCAGGATTGTGGGTGTGGGGAATTCAGGGAGTTGGCACCAGAGGTCTCTGATGGGCACAGAGAGAGGCCAGGGCCAGGCCCCCTCCCTCCACGGGCAATGCTTAAGCTCCGTGTGTTTCCCTTCCTCCGCTGACAGCTGAGTATGCTAGACTGCCCCGACCTCCCACCTTTTGGGTTGCCCAGAGACTTTAATGAAATGCATATGACAAACTCTTCCTTGAAAAGGAATGATTTGGGAGAGGGGGATGAAATCTTTCTGCAACTTAGATGTCATCTCATCCAAGTGCAGGCCAAGTGTTTGATGGCTACACTGGACGGGAGACAATGACCCAAACAGCCCAGTTAAGTGCAGGTGGGGTAGCCCAGAGGACAGAGGGGACATGGCCAGTGGTATTCAGCAGTAGGTGGGCTCAGGGAGGTTCTCTGGAGGAAGTGACGTCAGTTGCAAGGTCTTGAAGAGGACATTTAGAGACAGCACTTTCCAGGATCTGAAGGAGCTGGGGGGTTTGGGTTGGATGAGGACCTGTAGAGGGCAGCTAGGATGGGGCTTTGTTCTGGACAGTCACTGTAGGGAGGTGACTGCCACACCTTGGGTCTGGACCCGGACCCTGTCCTGGGGCACCGGGTGCCCACGGTTCTCACTGCCCTCTGGTCTACACTGCAAAAGGCTGTTCAAACCAAGCAAACAGGAACAGGACACACGCTGTGGGACCACCAGCAGGGTCCTGACTCACTTTCCCCTGGGGGTGTGAGGAGAATTCTGACCCTGTGAAACCTTCCTGTGAAAACCTGCTGTGTTGGGGACTAATTAGGTGAGAGATGAAAGGTATCACAGTAACAGCCAAATAAGGGAAAGGCCAGGCCATGACCCTGCCTGCACACACACACACACACACACAGACACACACACACACACACCCCATTTAAAGGGTAAGGGTCCCCGTTTGGCCCAAAAGCTCTTGGTACAGCCTGCATGGGAAAGCCTCTCCACTGAGCTCTCTCTCTCTCTCTCTCTCTCTCTCTCTCTCTCTCTCTCTCTTTCTCTCTCTCTCGCTGTTGTGATAATGGTATTTTGACTCTGTTCTAAAATACAGAGCCCTTGTCCTTGACTTTGATATATATTTATTTATCAGATGACAGATGAAAATGGTGTAATGGCTGGGGCTGGGGCTGGAGGAATGGCTCAGTGGTTAAAGTGCCTGTCTGTCAAGTGCTAAGTACCAGAGTTTGATTCCCCAGCACCTCATAAGCCAGGCGTGGTGGATCATACCTGTAACCCCAGCACTCGGGAGGCTGAGACAGGCAGCACCTTTGGATCTTTGGAAAGTGGCGATGAGTGGGACCGCGTGTCCAACCTGGGACTGTGTTCAGTGGGCACAGACACAGGGACTCTGGAGCCATTTGGAGATTGGGTGTGCGGGTTGAGGGACATGCATGGTGTGAGCTGAGCCCGAGTTAGGGGACAGGCGTGAGAGGTGGAGGGAGGGCTGGCCGATGTTGGGGCATGTCCCCTGGGGACCCGCCAACATCTGGCTCCTGTGTGTGGTATGTGCTGGGGTGTCCACATTTGTGCTCTGTAGCCTGATGTCCCTTGCTTTCCCCCACATGGCAGGTGACAAGTATTTTTACGCCCAAGGGAGCAGGAATGGTATGGAGAGGAGGATAGATGATGATACTGGTTACACTGTGACCTCCTGCCCTGTGACCCTGTGCCTTGAGGCTGGCCTGCAAGAGCTTCCTGTCCTGGTCCCCCAGCGCTAGAGGAGTGTAAGTGTCCAGCCTTGGCCACCTCCCCTGGGAAAGAGCCCTGCTTTGTGTCCTGCAGGGCCATTAATTGGCTGTGTGCCCTCCCTAGGCACCTTTCCTCATTCCTCCCATCCAGAGCTGCTCTCAGGCCCAGAGCCAGCTAGACAGGCCTGGAGCAGGAGTCGGAGTCCTTTTCCAGAGGTGCAGGTGCAGGGAGGGTCCCTCCCCTGAGAGGGCTGAGGAGGGAATCTGTGGCTTTAAAGACCTCCTGGGTCCTGGTCAGCTGCTCTGGCTGTGGCTTCTACCTCTCTCCCTCTGCCCTTCCAAGTCTGACTCCCAGATTGCACCAGCTTTTTCTGTCCTCTTCAGAATATCAGGCCAGTGTCCAGTCCTATTAGACTAGGAGGGTAAGGTGTCAAGAAGAAGCCTATATTTAAAATATAAATCTACTATAATATATTATAAATATAATATAAATATATATACGTGCCTCCTGGTAACCTCTCCCTGTTGGTTCATGTTTGTGGACCTGGACCAATCAGCTGTGTTTGGGAGGAATGGGTAGAATCACGTGATGCCCATTCTGTTGCTGGCACAGTCCTGTGGCCCAACTGGGACCTTGGAGCGTGTAATTTCTGGGCTCAGCTGGGCCTGGTGATGCTGGCCTGTCATCCCAGAACTCTGGGAGGCTGAGGCAAGAGGGTTCAAGCCCAGCCTGGGCCATTTAGCCACTTAGTGAGACTGTCTCAAAACAAAAAACTCCCATAAGGTCTGAAGATGTAGCTCAGTGTGAAAGTCCTGGGTTCAATCCATCACGCCACAAAGAAAAAAAGAGCCTGTTTTTTCCTGTGCCCTTCCCCTGGTCCCCAGCCTGGGTCTGCTCTTTCTCCCGTCTCCGGCCTCCCTTCTCTGATGGCAGGTCACTTCGCACCTGACATCATAGCCACCAACCTGCTTCCTGAGGCATCTGGGGGTTCTTCTTTTGCTCTAGCACTTCAGGGCTCTCTGTAAAGCCACAGTCACTTGGGAAGGGACTTCCACCACCTGCCCGCCACCTGCTTTTCCTGGCCTGCCTCCAGTGCCTCCCTTCACGGCCCTCCCACCCTGAGACCAAGCAACCCCCCAGGCTGTGGGTCCAGTTCCTTAGAAACACGGACACTGCCTCTCCTGGCTCTGCTCCCGTGTTCCGCTTGGCTGCAGTCCTTCAAGGCTGAGCGGAAGGTCGGCCCTTTCTCCAGCTGCCTGAATCACCACTTGTGCTCCCGTTGTCCCCGTAACACCTCGGAGTGGCCCCTGCCCCTTGCTACTTCTGGCCTCCCCCCATCACAGCGCTGGGGTGCCCTGACAATGGGAGCTCCGTCTTATTCTGTTACATTTTTGCCCCGCACACAGTAGGCATCTAATAAACGTTCCTTAGATTCAGTAGATAATTGCTGTCCACACCATGCACTAGTGCTCATTTTCTTGTGAAAGCGTCAGACACTAATATGAAAATAATCCGTGTGGTGAGTAAATGCTCCTAACAATACATAAGTGGGTAAATGGGGAGGGATCCCACACTTGTCTCCTCCCTGGAGGACCCCAGCATGAGCCTCCTAATGGCTGGCAGTGCAGAGAGTGCTGTCTCTACGCCAGGGTTCTCAAAGTGGGTCTCTTTACCAGCCCATCAGCTGTGCCTCAGCCACATGGATCTGTTGGAACCAGCACCCTGGGGCTCAGTCCCCTGAGGCTCAGTCCCCTGCATTCTGACAAGCTCCAGGGATGACCATGGGGATCCCCAGTCTGAGCTCCAACTCTGTCCTGCAGCAGCTGTAGGGTGGGGCCGGGGCCTCCCCTAAACTCCCAGCGCAGCCAGGAGGTGGGTGCCTCACAGGCCTGAAATTGCATGTTGCAGCAAAACCCCAGAGCCAGCTCACTTCCAGGTCTCTTGTCTCTCTCGGCCTCAGTGGGTGGAAGGTCATATTCAAGGGGAAGGAGTGGGACCCCAGAATGGCATGGGAGACCTCATGTTCCCCCTGCACTTTCTCATGCAGGACAAGCCACTTCCGTCAACCGCTGTGTGTGTGTGATCAAGGCGAGGCAAGCTCTACAGCTCTGTCTCAGTTACTTTTCCGTTGCTGTGACTCAATACCCAACGCCCACACATTTAGGGGAGGAAAGGTTTATTTTAGCTCACAGTTTCAGAAGGTCGCAGTCCACTCAGGGGCAACCGGCAGCAGTAGAAGCACATGGCAGAGGCAGAGGGGGAGGCAGCTTCTCACGACATCACACACAGGAAGCCGAGTCACGGCAGGTTGGGACTCGTTCTCCAAGGATGGCAGGAAGCAGCTTATATGTCCTTCCAGGTCTCCCCCCAGTGACCAGCCCCTCCTGGATCCATGTCTGGAAGGTGTGGCAAACCCCCACTACATGCCTGTAATCCAATTTACGTGGTGTCATCCACCCCTCCAGATCAGGCCCCAGTCTCCCAACAGCAAACGGTTCCATAGACAATCCATAACATTCAAATACATGAGACTTCTGGGGGACATTCCAGATCCAAACCACAAGAAGCACCCATGGAAATCCCCTCTGTAAAGAACTATACTACAAACATTTCATTTTCAGCAGTCCTTCATAGCAAGTCCTGGCTGCACAGGACTGTAATCCCATCCCATTAGGAAGCTGAAACAGAGGATCAAAAGCTCGAACTCAGCCTGGCCAACTTAGCAACTTAATAAGATCCTGTCTCAAAATCAAAAAAATGGGACTGGAAATGTATCAACAGATCAGTGTGAAGGCCCTGGGTTTGATCCCCAGTACCACCCATGTAGAAGCTGTACCATGGCTATTTTTATTCTTTATTAAATTAAATTAATTAGTTTATTTGTAATATTGAGGGATCGAGCTCAGGGCCTTCACAGCAAGCTGCAACCCCAGTCCATTTTTTAAATTTCTGATTTTGAGACTGGGTCTTACCAAAGCGATTAAGCTGCCCAAGCTGGGCTGGCACTTGCGATCCTCCTGGTACAGCCTCCTAGTGGTTTGGAATGATAGGCAGGTCTGTGCCATCAGGCAGCCGTAGGTACCTTTGGAAGGCTTCGCCACTGCCCCCTGCTCTCCAGCTCGGCCTCAGGCAGGGAAACGGAGGCACAGAAGGGTCTCAACCCTCTCCAGACCCAGGGTCCAGGTGCTGATCTCTACCCTTGGCAGGTGGTTGGTACCGGTCCTCTGTTTCCTGTCTCCACCCCTCTGCCAGCTTGGCCTGGGGAAGTGCTGTCAGGGGCAGACACACAGAGGAAGTCTGCACCAGGAACGCGGAGCGCAGACACGGCTTGCGGAAAGGCACTGGTGGGTGGTTCTCGCTTCTCTGAGAGGCCTCGGAGCAGTTGTCCCTCAAGCTCCAGGACAACTGTTGTCCCTGCAGGGTGCTGAGTGGATGATAGCCAGGATGGATGAGCAGACCTGGTGTCTGGAACCGGATGGAGAGTCATCCAGTGCCTCGGTTTCCCTACAAGGGGCGGAGTCACAGAGCTGGCATGGGGAGGGTGAGGATGGTGACAGCCTATGAGCTTCTGGCATCAGAAGGGCACGCCTGCTCTCGAGGTGACACAGTGGGTGCTTTGCACGGGTCCCCCAAGCTCGTTAGGGGTGGCAGGGAGCTGTCCGCAGGGCCCTGGGGTGAAATATGGCCAGGAGCGGGTGGCTGTGGGCGGCTGAGCCTGGTGACGGCTCCAGGCCATTACTCACCCATCCTGATAAGCTTTTATGATCCCAGTGGTGACATTTTTGCTGCAATTGCTTAAAAAAAAAAAAAACAGTCGTGGTGCCTCTCTCAGTTATCTTTCTACTTATTTCCTATAAATGAAAAGGCAGGACGTGTCCCAGAAGGGCTGCGGCTGGAATATCACCTCTCCCCAGTGCACAGAGCTTTGGACGGGGTGAGAGATGCTGCTTTTGTGCTCACGCTGTCCCCTCGTCCCCTCTAACTGTCAGCCTGGGCTTCTCTTTACCTCTCCTTCTCCCCCAGCTTCCTCCTTCTCTCTCCTGCTTTCCGGGCCTCAGAGTCCCAGGGAGGTGGAGGAAATTCCCATGGCCACCCACGCTGCCCTTTTGAGTGGCTTGGCTCCAGGGCCCAGCTCCTGCGGGGACATTTCAGGTGCTCCCAGGCTGCCACGCCCATCCTCTGTAATAAGACCCTGGACAGCGCCACCTCCAGGAAGCTGTCTGGGTTTTGATCTCCTAAGGTGTCCCCCATAGGAAGCCCCAGGTCTGGCCATACCAGATCCTTGCTCTGTGGGCCATCAGCACCAGGATGACCAGAAACTGGACTGGAAGGCAGAATCTGGAGCCTCAGGCAGAACTTGCAATCACATTGGGTATTTCCCTGACACCCCTGGAAGTTTTGTGGCCACCTGAGAGTTCCTACTGCACTGTTTTCTTGGGGTACTATTCCCATTGCCCAGGGTGTGTGGGGTGAGGACCTATGCTGAGCTGGAGCTGGTCTTTATGGTCATCAGAAGCCACGCTCCTGCCCTCTTCTGCAGCAGGGAAGGCACCTCAGAGTCCCCCACCCCTGATGGGGATGCTCGTGGGCAAGGGTGTTGCTGACACCTGGTATGCCATAGTAAATACAGGCCTGGAGAGTCCAGAAGCTGTAACTTGGCACGAGCAGGCTGGGTCTGGGGCCTCTTTGCTGAGTGTAAGTCCCTACTGGCAGTGGTCCACTGTGCAGGGGTAGGCATATCTGGGACCAGCCTGGAGGCAGAGGCAGGATACAGGGGGACGAGGCTGGAACCCACCTGCAGTACCACACACACACTCACACACACACACACACACACACACACACACACACACACACACACACACACACACAGAGGCTGGAGAAATTTAATCCCCCTCTAGGGACTGGGCCAGCGTCGGCCAACAGGAGGCAGCAGTGGGAGGTGTCTTCTGCGTCTTCTGAGGCTAGATCCCAGGATGCCTTGCAACTGCCCCTGCTTCCTAGGATGCTGGTCTTTAGAAGTCATCTTCTGTGTCACAGAAAGCCCACGAAGCTCCCTCAGAGGCACATGTGGCAAAGGACAGAGGCCTTGGCCGTGGGCCAGGTTCAGCTCCGGAGCTGCCAACACACACCTGCCAGCTGCCAGGGTGGCCTGTCCTGGAAGGGGCCACGCCGCCTCCAAGGAGGGCCCTGATATCAGGTAGGGCCTAAGGGAGCCCCCACCTGGGGTTCTGCTAGTTCAGGGGCAAAACAAGTGACTGTGGTCACTTGAGGACCCTGAAAATTTGGGGAGGCTTGTTCCAGAGCAACAGGTGACCGGAACTCCGCCCCTGCCCAGCGAGGCAGCTCATCTTCTCAGGCCACCTGTCAACACACCCACCCCCCTGTCACCACCATCTCCGTGGGAGGCTCCAGCGGCCCCTGAGGAGACTCCCCTCCTGCCCCTTGCCCCGCTACCAGCTTTCCTGATGAAACCTCAGACTGCACCTTTGTTAAACCCCTGTACCTTCCTCTTCACTCCATGTGGGAGCCAAAGTCCCTTCTGTGAAGCCCTGAGGAGCCCGATGCCCCTTCCGTCCTTGCCTTCACCTTTTCCTCCTCTCCAACTGGCTCCCTCTGCTCCAGCTACTGCCCTTGTTAGTCTTTGACCATCCCAAGTTCCCTTCTGCCCCAGTAGGGCCTTTGCACCTACTGCTCATTAAGCCCGAAGTGTGCTTCCTATACATACCCTCATGGCTTACTCCCCCAGCTCATGTAGATCTGATCACGGCTCCCCAGAAGGATTTCCTGCTGACTCTGTATCAAGCCACAGCCCAATCCCTCCCCAGCCTCCTTGGTCTGTTGTTTTTCTCTATGGTGCTTATTGCCACTGTCACCCTATCATAGCCCAGAAGCCCAGAAGCAATACTGCATCTCTCCTGCTTGTTTAATATACGTCTTCCCAACATCCCCACTGCTTCCCCAGACCCCTGCTCAGCATCTGGTGGGCACTCGGCATGGCTGGGCTGCCCAGGAGCTCTGCCCACCTCTGGCCCACCCCGCTGCCCGCTGGGCACTGAGGAGAAGGCGCAGAACCTGGCTGTGGAAAGGTGACAGCTACTTCCTCAGCCCCTGCTGCCTGCCTGCCTTGGGAGGCACCTGCTCACCACACTTATCCCTGGGTCCAAGCAGCTTCCTCCTGTCCTGTGCCTGCTGCCTGTGCCCTCCTCCTGGGCATCTGGGTTTCCTGAGGCATCCAGTGGGCGTGCCTGAGCGCGGAGGCCGAGGGGCCCAGCCCAGGGGCCCCCCTGCTGCTGTGGCTAGGCACGGTCTGCTCCTTTGTGCAGAGCTCAGCACTCCCACCTTTCTCTCCCCCGTGTAGCATTTTCCTCCTGAATTCCTGGAGGGTGTGACATCTGGCAGCTACTGTCCTAATGTTGGCTTAGAAGAAGGCTGAGACAGGCGAATTCAGCCAAGTTCAGGCTCTGCCTGCACAAATTGGTGACTTAGTGAGACCCTTCCTGTAAATAAAAAAAAGAGAGAAAAAGGGGCTAGAGATGTAGCTCAGTGAAAGGGACCCACTATCGAAAATTGAAAAAGAAAAAGAAAAAGAAAGTAAGTTGCGGTGTCTGGCAGATGAGGTCTGCAGGGCACTGGAGGTAAACATCTGCCCTGAGTCTCCAAAAATAGCTTTCAGTTTGGCTCTGGAACACAGTCCCGCTCTTCCTTCCCTGCAGGAGGCCTGGGAGGGGCCCAGATGCCGAAACTGCACAGAGACAGGTTGCACCCAGGGGGTTTGGTTTCAGCCCTCAGCCCTCAGCCCTGGGGGTGGAGAGGGTGTGGCAGTTCCCAGGTGGGTGCAGACCCAGCTCAGCGGCACTAAGATAGCATTGAGTGTGTGTGTGTGTGTGTGTGTGTGTGTGTGTGTGCACGTGTGCGCGCGCTCGCGCGCTCGCGCGCACCATGACTCAGAACTGCAACCCAGCTGATTTTTACTATTAATTTTGAGACAGGGTCTTACCAACTTGCTAAGTTTCTTAGGCTGGGCTTGACATTGTGATCCTCCTGCCTCAGCCTCCCAGAGTGCTGGGATGACAGGTATGTGCCACCGGGCCAGGCCAGCATTGATTTTTCTTTTGAGACAGGATCTTGCTCTAGAGTCCAGTCTGGTCCTGAACTCACTATGGAGCCCAGGCTGGCCTTGGATTCACAGCAATCCTTCTGCCTCAGCCTCCTGGGTGCCAGGTTGACAGTCTTGTGCCACTGTGCCCAGCTGATCTTTGTGTGGTGCCGGAAATCGAGCCCCGGGCTTTGGGCATGCTAAGCAGTGCTTTCACCACTGAGATCCTCCCCCAGGCCGTGCACTGATTTTTTACAGGAGCTATCACTGTATTCCATGAAGGAGAAAATACTGCTGATCATACTGAGATATGTCGTCAGTTGTTAGGCACACCACAACGCGGGGCGACTAAAGTGTGGAAACACACAGAGAAGATGTACTGTGGCTGTGGCCGAGAGGAGCAGCTCGCTCCTCTCGAAGCCGCCCGCTGTGGCTCCCACCGTCCCTGCAGGAAATCCCTGTTGGGATCCAGTCTTCAAGCTCCCGCTCTCGCCAGGGCTGACGAGATGATGGCGGTGTCACCAGAGCTCAGAGGCCAGCAGGGAGGCGCTCCTAGTGGCCAAAGTGGGAAGCGATCTGCGGCCCAAGCGATCTGCGGCTCAAGCGATCTGCTGAGGATTGAGTCTTCAGCCTGCCCCTGTGTGTCAGCTCAGAATGAGACAGATAAGCTCAGCCCTGGCTTCTGATCTGAGTCACAGGACACTGGCGGGCAGCGGGTTGTCCAGACCTGCTCCCCCGTGAACTGGCTTTCCGGGTCCAGGGATGATCTTGGGCCCCTGGGAAGGAGGGTACTGGAGGGAGCCGTATCCCCTGGTGTTCTGAGGACATGGAAGCCCCAACCTGTAGCAGTGGAGGACAGTCCAAGATGGGGTGACGTGACAGGAAGGGGCGAGGGGCCAGGCCCGTAAACTCCAAGGAGGCAGGTCCAGCTGGAGAGCCTGAGGGAGACTCACATGACAGGAGGGGTGTCTCATCCTTTGCAGGACACGGTGGCCCTGAGGCCCTGCCGCTTCCCTCCCTCAGGACACAGCACCTGGTCCTTCTCCAGCTGGGGGACTTTGGTATCTGACAGGTCCAAGCCGAACACCTCTTCCCTGCAGCTGCTCTTGGCTAAAAGCACCTCTTCCTTCAAAGTTACCCCTATCTTGGTATGGACCAAAAACACTCCCCAAAAGGCTCACGTGTGCAGAATGGGGCTTCGGGAAGGTGCCCGGGCGACAGTGCTAGCCTTGGCGGCGGAGTCATCTGCTGGTGGCTTCCTAGCTGCACGTGCTGCTGGGACGTGGGGCTTGGCTGGAGGAAGTAGGAACTGCCGGAGCCCGGAAGGAGCACTCTTTTTCCTGACCCTGCCTCTGTCTCTGGCTGCTTCCAAGCCCCCTGCTTCCCGGCTGCCCTCTTCTTCCTCGGGGTCTCCCCCATGCTGTTTCTGCTTCAGAGCCCACTGGTCACGGTCTGAGACCTCTGAAACCAGGAGCCAAAATAAATCTTTCTCCTCCTGCCCCCCCTTTTTGTGGTATTGGAGATTGAGCCCAGAGCCTTCACACTGAGCTACATCCCCAATCTATATTTATTTTTGTGATAGAGCTTTATTAAGTTGCCCAGACTGGGCTTGACTTCCATCCTCCTGCCTCGGCCTCTCAGGGTGCTGAGATTATAGACTGGGCCACTGGGCCTGGCTCATATTTCTTCCCGTTAATTGTTTTCTCAGGTGTGTTGTCATAGCAGCAGAAATCTAACTGACGGAAATCCTGTCTAGGGGTAACTGACAGTCGATATGTGAGAGGAAAGGCTGGTCCCTCCCTGGGTGGGACACAGGTAACCCTGTCCCACGAGGTTCTTGGGGCCCTGGCTATATTCCTGCCCACCTCCCCCTCTGCCCAGGGCTGCCTTCTTCCACAGGGGCTTCCCAGAAGCCCCGCTCCCAGATTTCCATCCTGAGTTTACTTTGCAGGAACCAGCTCTGCCCTCAGGATCTTGAACAGAAGGGAGGGAGCCGTAAGTGGCAGCTGCAGGCACTGGGCCAGTCTTAGCCTGAGACCAGGGGTAACCTGTGGATCCCATGGGCTGAAGGCAGCTCTAGGAGTTCCCTTGGGAGCATCCCCCACATCAGATCCATCTGGGAGCTGGAGCATGGCAGCGGTGGAGGTGGTAGGAGGGTGAGGGGCAGAGGCAGCCCAGGCTGGGGTGGGCGAAGGGGATAGGACTCAGGAACTCTCGACAGGTGATGCTGCCACTGGAGGACTCCAAGTGTGGCTGGGCAGTGCAGGCCCTAACCTGCATGCAGATTAGAGTATGTCTGAGCTGCGTATGAGGCCCAGGCCCAGCCAGGGGGAGGTAGGTCTGTGTATGATCACATGTACAGGTGCATGGGCACAGTGCTCATGTGTGTATGTGTACACATGACAGGAGGGAGGAGAGAACCCCTGCGGCTTATCCCTGGCACACGAGCCTGTGGTTTGGGCGGTGTGCGGTTGAGTAAGTTCATGTGGGCATCAGTGTGTGCGTCTGTTCTTAAGTGTGTGCGGATGCACACCACTCACTGAGGACAGGCACATGCATGCCACCTCTCTCATCAGCTCTGTCTCTTTCTGTCTCTTTCAGTCTCTTTTCTGTCCTGTGACAGCTCCTAATCCTACCTTGTCCACTTCCTCCTGGAAGCCTTTTCTTGGAGAACCAAGAGGCCCTCTCTCCTCACAAACACGGGAAATGCATCTCTTGCCGCTCAAATCAGCACTTCTCTGTCACGGTGAGGGGTCCCCACGTGTGGGAACTGCCACAGCCCAGTGTCTCCCCAGGGATGGAGGCCGAACCTACTTCCACAACTTCACTTCTCAGACTGAAATCAACAAGCTCTGTTGACACTCAGGAAGAAGGGCGAGGACCAGGGACCAACTTTCCAGCACCAGCTCAGCCTCTGCTGGGGCCTAGGCCTCCGGGACCTGGGTTCCTAACTTGGCTTCGAACGTGACTGCACATGAAAACTTTTGTTTTCTGGGTCCTGAGGTGGCTGTTGGGAAGATGAAGGGTCACACAGATGGCCCGGGGCACCTGTCTGCCCTGTCCCGTCCTTGCTCAGCTTGGCTGATCTCCACTCCTGGGTCCTTTGTGCCCTCTGTGAGTCCACATGGCAGAGGCCCAACTGCCCATTCCTGTTCGAAGCTGGGCAGCTGACTGGCTGCCGGCCACGTGGAGGGAATGTGGGGTCCGTGGGCCACAGGTCCCGGGTTATTACATTGAATAAGCCGACAAAAGCCATCAGAAGATACATCGTTTAATAGGAGATTAAAAACCAACAAGAACGGCCAGGGTTCTGACCCTGAGTCTCTGCGTTTTTAATTTAATTTCTTTCACTGCTCAAATCAGAACATTCTAAAATGATGAAAGTAGCCGTGTTTGCTCAAGGGTTTTATCGTTAATTGATTTGGCTGAAGTTGTCCCAGAAGCCACATCTTCTGGGACACAGCTCTTTCTCTGAGCCTTCAGTGAGCAGCGGAGGTGCCAGGATTTGGAGGCCACAGGTGGCCTTGGGGGGACATGGCCAGCCCTTCCCATGGGTTGGTGAGCTCAGGCTTTGGTGCAGCCCTGGATCTAAATGATCAAAGCCAAGGCCTCCTTGGCCACGGCAGCAAGAGTACGGGGCAATGGTTCTCATGGTCAGCATAATTTCTGCTCCCTGCTCGCCCCCATAGTGCTGATTCCTGGTCTCAGCCTGTGTTGCTTTGCAACTGGAGTCATGGCCTCACCCCTCAGGCCTTCACTTGGGATCCAGGAAGAGGGAGCTGCTCTCCTCCAGCTCTGTAGAAAACCCCAGGCATCTTCAGTACCACGCATGGGGTAGGTTACAAAGAAGTTTGTTTTGGGTCTTGATACTGCTCCAAGGTCCAGGGGCCACATCGGCCGAGGCCTTCTTACTGCCGACTGTTTCACGCGGCTGCTTTGCTGGTGGTGACTTAGGACTTCACATAGCAAGGAGCAAGGGATGAAAGTTCTGGTCTTTTCTTTTTTCTATAAAGCCAGCAGGGCTCAGCCCTGGGAGCCCCACTCCAGTGACCTACCTTGCCTAATCGTAACCACCTCCCAGATGCTCCTTCTCTAAACAACACAGCCCATTAACTTTCCTACTCCTTAATGCCTCCCAACCAATAGGAGTTTCAGGAAGATAAGATATATTCAAACCAGAGCACCAGGGATGGGCTCTGATTGGCCTGGCTTGGGCCATATGTCTAGCTCTGGGCCAATCACTGTGGCAAGTAGGTCTCATTTAGATCACATGGCTGGTGCAGGCTGGCAGGTGAGAGCATTTGTGGGGTGGTGGGTGATTTCCCCAGGGTAAGGGCAGCCAGGCTACCTCTCAAGATTAAGCACTCATAAAAAATAAAATATGAATGGTCAAAACACTGTGGAAGCTAGGCATGGTGGTGCATGCCTATAGGTACCCTGGGGGCCTGAAGCAGGAGGATCACAAGTGTGAGTTTCACCTGGGCAGCTTAGCCAGAGCCTGTCTCAAAATAAAAAAAAATAAAAAAGGGCTGGGGATATAGCTCAGTGCAGAGGCCCTGGGTTCAATTCCCAGTACCAATATCAATCAACCGACCACTGTTGACATTTGAGTGCAATTCATTCAAATGTATCTTTCATTCAAAAGGCAAAAGCTTTAGCATAGGGGTCCTCAACCCCTGGACCTCAGGCTAGAATGATGTCAGCAGGCTCCTACTAGCTTCTGACCAGGCTGCTGATCTGCCAGGAGGCAGAGCTTCATCACTCCCCATTCCTTGCTTGCTGCCACCCATCACTTCAAAGCCACTCTCCAACAGCAGGTATGCCCCCAACGTTCCATTCTTGGGAGAATGGTCTTCACCTAAACCGGTCTCTGGTGTTGAAAAGGTTGGGGACCATTGCTTTAGCAGACGAGTCAACAAACTCATTTCACAAGGTGGGATTGAACCTCTGAGGAAGAAGGTGGCACTGCCATCTGGAAAATGCACAGAGAAGCCACACAGGGAGTCAGCATTTACTACTTATAGGATTGGCAGAGTTTCCCCAGAAGACTGGGGGCGATGCCAAGTCGCCGCTCACTCTTGGTGACATTAATAAGGCACACAGGGCAGCAGCACCCCGCTAAAAGGTGGCCCAGCTGTGGTGGTATCAGGGGAACCCCTAAGGACAGTCCCACCTGTGTACATGAGAAAGGGTGTGTATGAGTCACAGCATTTTAAAGTCAAAAACATAGTCAGTAATCTCAGCATTTGCTAGTCAGAGAAAGAATAAAGAGTGGGCTATACAGAAATGGAATTCTAGGCAGCAGTTAAAATTAATGAACTAGAGTTTCAGGTTATTGGAATGGAGCAAACTCAGAAGTCTGTTGCTGGCGGAGTGAGAGTAAGTCTCCAGAATCTCATACTCTTATGAAAATATAGGAATGTCCAAACAGCATTATGTTGCATGTACGGATGCACACGGGGGTTGTAAATATTTAAAAGTACACATGGGAATAATATCAAGGCCCAGTGTCTACTGCTGGAGTTGGAAGGGGAGGGTATAATAGGAAATTGGGGCGATTTCCATAGGCTGGGTAATGTTTTTTTTTTAACTGATCTAAAGCAAACATTTAAAAAATGGAGTTAATCTGCTTATATGTTATTGTGGTTTGGATCTGGAATGTTTCTCAAAAGTCTCATTATTTGAATGTTATGGATTGTCAATGGAACCATGTACTGTTGGAGATTGGGGCCTGGTCTGGAGGGGTGGATGACACCATGTAAATTGGATTACAGGCATGTGAGTTGGATTACAGGCGTGTAGTGGGGGCTTACCACACCTTCCACACCTGGATCCAGGAGGGCCTGATCCCTGGGATGAGACCTGGAAGGATATATAAGCTGCTTCCTGCCTTCCTTGGAGGATGAGTCTCAACTTGCCTTGACTCGGCTTCCTGTGTGTGATGTCGTGAGAAGCTGCCTCCACCTCTGCCTCTGCCGTGTACTTCCATGGCTGCTGGCTGCCCCTGAATGGACCGTGACCTTCTGAAACCATGAGTTAAAAAAACCCTTTCCTGCCCTAAATTTGTGGATGTCAGGTATTGAGTCACAGCAACGAAAAAGTAGCTAAGACATATGTAAATCTATAAATTTGTGTATGCCTGTATGTATTTTTAATGTCCTGCTTTTCACTTATCATTTTATAATAAGCATGAAAACATGGTTTTTAATGATTGCATACTTTCCCCCATAGGATGCACCATAATTTACAAATGTCTGTCCTGTGATAGCATATACAAGCTGCTTATGTTTTTCCTCACCATGGTGACTGTCATTATGTGGACCATTTTCTTAGGACAGAAAGCTATGATCAGTGGGTCAAATATGTGAGCTATTTTTAAGGCTCATGGTAATTATTGAGTTAGAATTTTGAGGGTTGTAAGTGACAGAAAACTAGTATAAGCTAGTTTAAATAGGAAGTGAAAAGTGTTAACTTACATTGCTGAAAAGACCAGAGTGGGGAGGTTTTCTTCAGGGGTGACCTGGTGTCCCCAGGTCTCTGTCAGTCTCTTACCCCTCTTTCTCCTTCCCTTGGATGCTCAGGTCTGCCCTTTCCACATGGCACAAAATGGCTCCCAGCACTCTGGCGTTTGCCATGTATTGTCATTTCCTAGGGCTGTTGTAACAAATACAACAAATTTGGAAGCTTCCAACAACAGAAATTTATTCTCTCGGAGTTTTGGAGGCCAGAAGTCCAAAATTAAGGTGTCAGCAGGGCCAGGTTTCCTATGGAGACCTTAGAGAAGAATTCTTCCTGGCCTCTCCCACCTAATTCTGATTGACAGGATGTCTTGGCTTGCAGTGATGCCTTTCTCTGCTCAGTGTCTCCATAGCCTTCTCTGTGCGTGTCTAATTTCTCCTCCCTGTGAATCTAATTGCTCTTATTAGAATCCTTGCAATAACATTAGGGACCCTCCTGACTAATCTTATATAAACTCACCCTTTCAAGATCTTGAGGGGCTGGAGGAATAGCTCAGGGGTTAAAGCGCTTCCTTAGCAAACTCAAGGCCCTGAGTTCAATTCCCCAGCACCACATAAACTGGGTGTGGTGGTGCATGCCTGTAACTTGAGAGATTGAGGCAGGAGGATTGCCTTGTGTTCAAGGCCAGATTGGGTTACAGAGTGGAACCTTGTCTCAAAAAAAAAATCTTGAAGTTTATTACATTTTTTTGCCATATAATGTTACAACTATCCTTTCAGCAAATGAGGTCATGTTCATATGGCTTAGAAAGTACCGGTGCACTGAGCTACATTTCCAGCCCTCTTCATTTTTAAAATTTTGAGACAAGGTCTTGCTAAATCACTAAGTTGCCCAGGTTGGGCCTAATTTGTGATCCTCCTGACTCAGTGTCCCAGAGTGCTAGGATTATAGTTGTGTCACACCTGGCTGGGACGTGAATATATCTTACTTTTTTTTTGTATTGAGGTTCAACTGATTGAGCTACATCTTCAGCATATTTATGTATTTATTTATTTGCATGAAACAGGATCTTGCTAAGCCACTACAGTTTCCCAGGCTGTGTTAGAGCTTGTGATCTTCCTATCTCAGTCTCCCAGAGTGATGGGATTATAGGCATTTACCACCACACTCAGTTTAGGATGGGAACATACTTTTGTGTTTAAGAGGCAGGTTTTTGTTTATTTTCTACATCTTCCTCACAGCTCAGAATTCCTGAGGACCAGCTCAGGTAAACGGCTCAGTAGAGGGCTCTCATTGGTCAGTGTGGGTCATGTGCCTAAGTCTATCGCTGGCCAGGGAGAAGGGCCCTCTGATGGGTCCAGCTCCAGCTCTGAAGCTAGAGTTGGGGCCAGCCCTACCTAATCACCTGGGTTGAGTGGGATCTTTTGGGGTGGAAGATGGGAGAATGGAAGGATGCACGCAAAGTACCTGTTCCCTAGGGCAGGTTTGGATGGATGTCTGGCCATCTAGGCAAGAGACACAGTGAGAGCTCAGGAATAGGACAATCTAGGTAGCAGCTGCTCAGGCTGACTGAGGACTCAATGCGTGTCAGAGTCTTGCTGGGCTGACTCATGAAGTCCTATAACAGAGATGAACTGTTGTCTTCATGTTCATAAATATGGGAACTGAGGCACAAAGAAAGAACCAAACTTCCTGAGCTTCAAAAGTGGCAAAGGCGGGACATGACTTGGAACCGAGTGGCACCAGAGTCTGTACTCTTCAAAATCATTCCTTAGTGACAAGTAAAATCATTTGGTGGTTGGTCTTTCCTAAAGAGTTTGTTATAGTAACTGAGTGAGTAGGAATAAGAGGTTCGCTCGACCTTGATCCCTGATTTGAGGGCACAAGGGAGTGTTCAGGCACCCTCACTTCCTGTATCTCACGCTTCGGCAGTAGCAGATAGAAATGCAGCTCCATGTCATTCTTGTTTTCTGAGGCAAGAGTGTGTATTGTTACATTCAGTGGGATGAGAAGAACAAGTTGGAAGTCAAAGAAAGCTTGGGAATATTGTTTTCCATACTTACTATACCTGTTTCCAAACCCATTGAATTCAACATGAATTCTCCATGTAATGATGTCAGTTGTTTTACAAATTCTATGTTGAGATAAACACAAGCTACAGCTCCTTTCTACAATGTCTGTTACAGAAACTTAGTGACTTTGAAAGAGAGATAAGCTCTATCTTGATTCTTGACATGAGGGCACAAAGGAGTATTTTAGGTGCCTGCAGTTCCAGGCCTGTATTTCATATTTCATCAGGTAGCAGAAAAAGTGAAATTCCATGTCATTCTTTCTCCATGAGGCAAGAGTGTGTTTTGTCTCATTCAATGAGATTAGGAGAAAAAGTTGGAAGTCGAGGAAAACTTGAAAATATTGTTTTCAATACTTACTATATACTCTTTCAAAAGAATTGAATTCAATGTTATTTATCCATGTAATGAAGTCACTCATTTTACAACTTGTGTTTTGAAAATACCTCATACTTCAGCTCTTGCCTATAGTTTCTGTTATAGAAACTTAGTGACTTCAAAATGAGGTAAGCTCTATCTTGATTCCTGACACGGGGGAATGAAGGAATATTTAGGCACCCAGAGTTCCAAGCCTGTATATTATTTTCCAGCAAGTAGCACATACATATGCAGTTCAATGTCACACTTCCTCCATGGGGCAAGGGTGTGTTTGGTTTTATTCAGTGAGAAGAGAAAAACAAGGTGAAAGTCTAGGAAAGCTTGGGAATGTTGTCTTCAATACTTACTACACATTCTTTTATATGAATTGAATTCAATGTGATTTTTCCATATAATGAAGTCAGTTGTTTTACAACTTCTGTGTTTAAAAGACCCTGCACTCCAACTCTGTACAGTGTCTGTTACAGAACTGAGTAGGAAAGACAGGTAAGCTCAATCTTCATTCTTGACTTGAGAGAACAAAGGAGTATTCAGATGCTTTCATTTTCAGGCCTAAATTTTATGCTACAGAAGGTAGAAAATACAAATGCTGTTCAATGTCATTTTTCCTCCCTGTGGCAAGGTTTTTTTTTTTTTTTTAACATTCTGTGAGACGAGGAGAACAAGTTGGTAGTCAAGGAAAATGTGAGAATGTTGATCTCCATACTTACTACACATGCTTTTAAATCCATTGAATTCAAAGTAAGTTATTCATATAATGAAGTCAGATGTTTTAAAATTCCTTCCTGTGAAAAGATTCCACACTTGAGTTTATTTCTACAGTGTCTGTTACAGTAACTGAGTCAGGAGGAAAGAGAGGTAAGCTCTATCCTGACTCCTGACTTGAGACACAAGGAAGTATTTAGGCACTCTCATTTCTAGGCCTGTATTTCATGCTACAGAAGGTAGAAAATAAAAATGCAGTTCAATGTCATTATTCATGTCTTAGTCAAGAGTATGTTTCATTACACTCAGTGAGATGAGAAGAACAAGTTGGAAGTCATGCAAAGCTTGGGAATGTTGCTTTCCATACTTAATACACGTGCTTTCAAATCCATTGAATTCAATATGAGTTCTCCATGTAATGAAGTTGTTTTACAACTTCTGTTTTTCATACTCCCACCCACACTTCCACCCACACTCCAACTTTTTTATTCATAGTCTCCTACAGTAACTGAGGAAGTAGGAAATAGAGGTAAGCTCTATCTTGATTGCTGACTTGAGGGAATAAAGGAGAATTCAAGTGCTGTCATTTCCAGGCCCATATTACATGCTATAAAAGGCAGAAGATACAAATGCAGTTTAATGTCATTCTCCTTGTGTTAGGCAAGAATGTGTTTTGTTATATTCAGTGAGATGACAGAAACAAGTTGGAAATCGAGGAAAGCTTGTGAATGTTGTTTTCCATGCTAATAACCCACTATTTCAAATGCACTGAGTTCAATGTGATTTTTTCATTTAATGAAGTCAGTTGTTTTAAAAATTCTGTTTTCAAAAGACCCCACATTCCAACTCTTTTATATAGTGTCTTCTAAACTCACTGAGTGAATAGTACAGAAAGGTGCTACTACAGATTACTGACTAGAAAGCACAGAGGAATACTCAGAAGCATTTGGTTCCAGGACTCTGTTTTATGCTACAGAAGGTAGAAGATACAAATGCAGTTCCATGTCGTTCTTCTTGTCTGAGTCAAGAATGTGATTTGTTACATTTGGTAAGAGAAAGCAAATAAGTTGGAAGTGAGGGAAGGCTTGGGAATGTTTTTTGTCATACTACACACACTTTCAAGCACATTGAATTCAGTATGAGTTCTCTATGTAATGAAGTCAGTTTTTTTAGAACTTCCTTTTTGAAAACACCTGTATTAGAAGACAGAATTTACAGATTTTATTACAAAAAGGTCTATTAGGAAGGCTTATAAATCCAAGGATAGAGATGGTTCAAGATGGCTGCTCAGTCATGAAGCAGATCTCCCACCTGGGACTCAGAACAGCCAGTGAGGTGAGAGTCTGCTGTATATCTCGGGTGAAGACCGAAAGCCTGGAGATGGGCGACTGAAGAGCAGCAGCAGGCAGCCAGGCACAAGTCGAGACTGGAGCGAATCTGTGCTGACGATCTGCAATATGCAGCAAGTCAGCATCCATAGACAATCGCAAAGGCGAGAGTTTTCCCAGAGAAAGAAGTTGTAACAATTGTCCCTCTTCCTCCCTTTTATATCATTGGAGTTCCAGTTGGCCCTCCCACATCTGGGTGGGTGTTCTTCTCTCATTGGCCAGCCCACAAATGACTCACACTCTAATCCAGACCAGTTCTTTATCCCCAATCTAGGGTGGTTCATAAATCCTAATCCTAATGGAGGTGTGCTTCCTAATTCCCTCAAGTTGACAAAATCCTTTCACTGGACACAACACCCCACGCTCCAACTCTTTCCTACAGTAACTGAGTGACTAGAAAAGAGAACTAAGCTCTATCTTGATTCCTGTCTCGAGGGCACAAAGGAGTAGTCCAGTGATTTCATTTTGGGCCCGTGTTTCATCCTCCCGCAGGCAACAGATACAAATGCAGTTCAACGTCATTCCTTGTCCCTGAGACAAGGGTGTGTTTTGTTGCATTCAGGAAGATGAGAAGAAGATGTTGGAAGTCAAGGAAAGCTTGGGAATGTTGTTTTCAGTACTTACTACAAACACTAAAATGCTTTGAATTCAATATGACGTGTCAGTTGTTTTAGTATTTTGGTTTGGAAATGACTACTCACCCAGCCTTGTGTGTATGTGTGTGTGTGTGTGTGTGTGTGTGTGTGTGTGTGTGTGTGTTACAGTAACTGATGCCACTCCTGTGTTTCCATCTGGTCTGGCCCCTGGTGGGCAGTTGGAAGCCACCTCCAGAATGGCCATTGGGACTGGCCTTGGTTGGGCACTTGGAAGCTTCCCCTGGTGTGGCCTTGGAGCTCGGCCTCTGGTGGATACTCGAAAGACACCCCTGGGGTTGCTGTGGGGCCTAACTTTGGCAGCACACCTGGAAGCTACCCACAAGGTTGCTGCTGGTCCTGGCCTCTGGTGGGCACTTTAAAGCCACCACCAGGATGGTTTCTGGGCCCAGCCTCAAGTGGACACTCAGAAGCCAACCTTGGAGTGGAAGCTGGGCTCAGCTTTGTATGGGCTTTTGAAAGCCATCCCTGGAGTGGCCTCTAAGCCTGGGTTTGAGTGAGCATTCAGAAGCAACCTCCAGGGTGTTCACCAGGACTCATCTCGGGTAGGCACTTAGAAGCCACCCCTGGGGTTGCTGTGGAGCCCAGCTTTGTGTCGGCACTTTGATGCCACCCCACAGTGGCCTTGGGGCTGGCCTCAGGTGGGCACCTGGAAGCCACCTGTGACTGTTGGAGAGATTATGTCAACTTGAGGCAATAAAAAACCACACCTGAATTAGGGTTTGGGAACCATGCCTAGATTGGGAATTGAGAACCAGCCTGGATTAGAGTGTGAGTGACTTGTGGGCTGGCCAATGAGGGAAGAGCACTTACCCGGATGTGGGAGGGCCAACTGGAACTCCAATGGTATAAAAGGAAGGAAGAAGAAAGATTGTTACAGCTTCTTCCTCGGAGAAAGCGGTCGCCTTTGCGATTGTCTACAGATGCCGACTTGCTACACACTGTAGATCTTCATCACAGATTCGCTCATTTCAATTTGCGCCTGTCTGTTGCTGATCTTCAGTCACCAATATTCAGTCTCTGGTCTTCACCATCGTTCTTTGAACAATTGAGATCTGCAGTAGACTCTCACTGGCTGTCCTGGATGGGTGTTCTACTTCACGGCTGAGCATCCATCAGACACTCCAGCTCTCACACATGCAGGCCGCCATTTCGGACTATCTCTATTGGATTTGTAAGCCTTCTGAATAGATCCTTTTTATTACAATTTCTGTAAATTCTGCCTTTTGAATGAATCCAAACTAATACACCACCCATCCAGTTCTGGTGTCCTCCAGTTCTGGCCTTTGTTGGGCACTTGTAAGCTACCCCTGGGGTGGCCACTGGGCCTAGCCTGGGGTCGGCACTCGGAAGCCACCAGTGTGATGGCCGCTAGGCCCAGCCTCATGTGGGGACTCAAAAGCCACCCATAGTGTGGCTGTGTCTGGCCTCTAGTTGGCTCTCAGAAGCCACCCTCAAAATGGCTGCAGCTACCAGCCTCGGGTGGGCATTCAGAATACACCCCTGGTTGGCTGCATGTCCCAACCTTAGATGGGCAATTAGAAACAACCCATGGGGTTGCCGCTGTTCCCAGCCTTGTGTGGGTTCTGATTAGCTTGGTCCATCTGTTTTTAGCCCAAATTAAAGGACATTGACCCAGCTATGAGCAAATGGCTCTGGTAGCCACCTCTGCTCTCGTCAGCCATGTCCAGGTGTTGGGGTGTCAGAGGCTGTGCAGGATGGGTGTTTTTTAATGGGTTGCCAGTATGTGCAGCTCCTCCATGGCGGGCAAGTTTTTCAGAGTGGAGTCTGTAAGCTTAGGAATTTTCTTTTTCTTTTTTTCTTTTGTGATACTGATGATCAAACCCAGGGCCTTTGCTCTGAGCTATACCCTTCAACCATTTTGAATTTTTTAATTTCATGTTAGGGTCTCACCAAGTACTAAGTTGCCCAGAATGGGCTTAAAGTTGAGATCCACTTGCTTCTGCCTCCAGAATGCTGGAATTAACAGACATGCACCCCTGGGATCTGCCTCATAGAATTTTTTTTGAAGATTCTTCACTTCACTGGTCCACAGAGCCGCCACCGTGGTGTCTTCTTCAGGGGCTAGAAGTGGTGTCGGATAGGATTTTTATTTGCTTCAGAGTTCTTTCACATCCCAGGAGACCACTGCTTTGTTAGGAATTCCAGGTGTCCTAGCAGCTAATTTTCTGCCTCAGGTTCTGCTAGTGTCAAGCAAGTTTGGGTCCATGCCTCAGTTTCTCAATTTGTAAATATTTGCTCCCCTTGGGACTTAGATACAATTCATTAGCATGAGAGCTTCATGGAAAAGCCAATGCTGGTAAGTGTCCTGACCACGGGGCAGGCTGGGCTCAGTCCTCCTCTTCCCTGTTCTTCCCCCACAAGGCTTCACAGTCCTCCCACACAGATGCAGGGAGGAGGAAAAGGCTTTGTCCCCCTGCTGGCACAGGTGGGCGGCCAGGCTGGGCCAGGCACAGGGGCTGAGGGGCCTTTCTCACTGTGATGGATGGGGCTCAGTGGAGCTGCTGTTCCAATTTGCTCCCAATTTGGACAGCCGTTTTTCCCACAATTCAGCGTGTCAGGGCCACAAATCACTCTGCACAGTCAGGCTGAGGAGGCAGCGGGGGCCACAGATCTCCAGTGACTGTGAGGTTGGGATGCAGGTTATAGGAGGTCTGCCTCCTGCCTAGGCCCTCTTTTCCCACCAAGTGGGCTGCCTGCCCTCTCCAGCCATACCCATGGCTCCAAGTGACAGCCCCTGTGTTTAGGCCTGGGTTTTCACCTCCTTGCCAAGGCGTGCTTGTACCCCTGATGCTAGAAACCAGCACAACCAGCCCTGGGCTTTATCCTCTGCCCCGCAGCAGCCTCTGCCCAGCGCACACCGCGAGGTCTCCAGGGCTCCCGCTGCCCCACCTGCCCACTTTCAGGCCGCAGGGTTTGGCATGAGTCATGCATTCTGTTTCATTCATCTTTCTGGGCACTGAGGGTACATCTGCTCTGACAACGGTAAGAAAACCACAGTGTTCCCAGTGTGGTGAGGACAGCATCATGAAAAGACAACTAGACAGGGACAGAGGTGATCTCACTCCAGTGTGCGGCTGCAGGAGGAAAGGCCCCAGGGGCAGCGAAGTCCTGGCCCTCAGGGGGCTGCTAGTCCCCTCTCCCTTCCTGCAAAGCTCTGCTTGGGCTGGCCACCTCCTGGAAGTTCTTTCTGACTGTCTCTCACAAATGCCCAATTTTTAGGCACTTTGGGCTGTGTCTCTGGATTCAAGACTTCTCCTGGAGTGTCTTGTCCTGCTGTGTCCCCAGTGCAGGATCTTGGGAATCTGCTTGTCTACCTATGACCTAGGTAACGCCAGCACCTCCTCAGGAAGCAGCAGCATGTGCCTTCTTCCAGGAAGCCTTTTGGGCACCCCACACCCAGGCTCAGAGGGTACTGGAGGCACTTCGGGACTCCCAGGCTTCCTCCAGCAAAATGAAGAGCTCTCCTCCTGTCTCCCCCCGCTGCCCTCCACTAATGATGCAGCAGCAGCGGGCACAGCTCTGATCTATGGCAGCTGCCTCTGGCACGAGGGATGGCCAGGCCTGGGACATCGCTCTCCCGTGCTGCCCGCACCTTCCTGGATTCATCTTGCTGCTTGGAATGAGCTGAGAAGGTGGATTTCCCTTTGTTGCCTTCAGGCCCAGCCCACAAAAGGGGTAGGGGTGCAGGAATTGGGTCTGATTGGTGGCTGGGCTGGGCTCAGGGGCTGTGAGGCCGGAAGAGCTGGGGTGAAGAAGGTAGGTCTGGGTGACACACCCTGAGAGGTGACTGAGTTCCCACCCGTCAGTTTGCCTTCACAGGGGCGAACTGAGGCACAGGCGCTGTCCCAGCTCCAAGTCAAGCATCTTTGTGAGTGTGCCCAGCTCCCTCTGGCCCTGGGGACCCCGAGAGCTAGACAGGTCCAGCGCCACCACCTCCCCGCAAAGTAGGACATCTGGGGCTGAAGTCCTATAGATTGTAGGCCCAATTCCATCCACCTTTAGAGGAAAACTGAGTTGGGGACAGCTGCCGTCGGCGAGAGGCACTCGCTGTAGGTTCCCAGCGCTGTGTTCTCCTGGTGAATTTCAACAAGGGCTCCACAGCCTGGCATTGATTTATGCTCCTAACCTTCCAGGCACTCGTGGCTTGTGTGAGGGGAGGGCTGACACATCAGAGCCCGTGCTCAGCTGATCTCAGCAGAGATCCACCACCCACCAGCCAGGAGGAGCTGGCAGGGCCTTGGAGGAGGCCTCGGCCATGCCCCCTCCTGGGGTGAGCTGCTCTGAGGCAGAGATCTGGGGGCTGGGGCCCTGGCAACAGCCCCATGCATCCGGAAGGGACCCAGAAAAGCTGCTTCTACCCTGGGGCTCCTCTCCCCATCCTCTTCCTCCTTTCTAGGCCCTCCTGTGATTTCACCCCTCCTTCTCTGCTGCCTGCAGGACCTCTGCTGGGGTTGGCTGCAGGGGTGGTCACGGGAGGGTCACTGCAGAAAGCCAGCAGGTAGAAAGAGGACCAGAACCTCTTGGATTAAGATCTGGCCTCGCTGGCTGACAGTACCAAGGTCCGGCAACCCCTGCTCTTGGGCCCCACCTTCAGACCAGGATCTGGGTGGCTGTGACTGTCCCTGGCCGTGCTGCCCCCTGCCTCCCCCTCCCAGGCGCTCACACTTGGCTGGCTTCCCAGAGCCCCTTGCACACCTTTGTGGTTTGGTTTCCCTGAGCTGTCTGTTTGCTTCCAGGCTGTCCATCCTCTCTCTTTCCCTTTCTCTCTTGCCCATCTTCCCAGGCCCCTCCTTTGCCTCCTCCCCTTCTCTGCCCTTTCCTGGCCCCCTTCCTCCTAGGTGGGGACTAGATGGTCAGGCCAGGCTCCTGGGGTGACAGTGGCCTGCTTTTCAGATGCATCAGTTTACATTGACCCCTCAGGGAGCACAGGCCCCAGAGACCGACTTCAGGCTCATTGAGCCCCGGGAAATGAGCATCATGAAACAGACCTGGTGCCTGTGACGCATCTGAAAAGGGGCCATGTGCCCAAAGGGGAGACACACCCAGCTCCTTGCCCAACGCACCTCCCTCGGGTAAACTTCTTTGAAGGGGAGGATTTGATTCCTTGCAGCATTTCCCATAAAATATGATACGCAATGCTCCCTACACAAAGGGATTCCTTGGAATAAGTGAGAGAAACTGCATTCTATAGATTCCTCCTGTTGGGGCGTGTTTCATCAAAGGCTCTGGAAAGCTCTACAACAGTGAATTCTCCCAAAGTATCCCCAAAATCGGGGCAAGAAACCTAATGCCTTGGGTTTTTTGTTTTTGTTTTTTGTTTTGTTTTGTTTTGTTTTTTTGCATGACTGGAGTTGGAACTTTGGGCCTTCAGACTGATCTACCAGCTCTTTAAAAAAATTTTATTTTTGAGACAAAGTCTTGCCAACTCTCTAAATTGCCTAGGTCAGGCTTGAACTTAAAATATTTCTGACTCAGCCTCTCAGGGTGTTGGAATTACAGGCCAGTGCTAGTGGGCTAGTGGGTCCACTGCTTCCTGAACTCCCTGCTTTATTTTTTTTAAAGGAATCTGTTGTAAAGAAATCATTCCCTGAGCTCAGGGTTTTGCAGGGCACACGCTGGAAACCTCAGTTTCAGGCCTGCACGCATAGCTCTGTGCCACACAAAAGTGGGGAGACACTGAGCCCTGCCAGCAGAGGCTAGAGCGCCTGCGCCGGCTCATGGTGATGGTGACATTCTAGGGAAAGTATGTTCCATCTCTCAGGTTCCCATTCATCACGTATACAAAAGGAAGAAGCCGTCGCTCTGAGGATTTGTGATGACAATCGTTTCTCAGATAAGACTCCAATGCCGGGTCAGGATTCACACTAGACAATATGGAACCTAGGCTGGCTTCGAGCTCATGGAAATCCTCCTGCCTCAGCCTCTCAACTGCTGAGATTACAGCACCCAGCTTATGTGGCGCTGGGGAATTGAACTCAGGGCCTTGAGCTTGCTAGGCAAGCACTTCTTGTGTTGGTCTTTACACACTGTGCCGTGGCTTCCAGGGGCCGGAGGCATCTACTCTGGCTTTCAGAGCTCCGGCTTCTGAGTTCCTGTTCTCTCTTCCTTCTACGGTCTGGACTGAGTCTAGTTCCCTTGAACACTGTCCAGACTCACAGAAAGGAAATACTGGTTCAGCTTGATGAAGGTATGCTGTAGCCCCATCAGGTGGCAGTTGGTACTGGGGATGTGCACCAACATGGTGTAGGTCACACAATGAGTCATTTGTCCAAGGATCATTGCTAGCAAACGTAGTACAGCTAGGATAATGGCCGAGAAGATGCCTGCAGAACTGTGCTAGACCACATACGGAGCCCCGTGCAGGGTAAGTTCCAGTATATGGTTAGGGACTTCTGTGTCTTGGACTGAGATGGAAGTTGGGCTAGCAGCAGAAGGGACTGTCGTTGACCTGTGAGGATTCCACTCTACCCTCCAACTTTTAAGTGCATGAAACCTGGACACTGGACACACAAAAAAAAAAGTGACCCAAAAGGGGGAAACATTGATTTTTTAAACTAAAAACTTCTTATCAAAAGATATCATTAAGAGTAAAAAAATGCAAGATATCAAGTTGAAGAAGATATTTGCCATATAGATATCCAAGAAAGGATTGGAATCTAGATATCTTTAGTAAGAACTATAACTCAATAAGGAAAAGATATAATTCAGTTTTAAAAACTGGCAAAACATCTGAAGAGGTACGCCCCAAAAGAGGACACCTAGCTGGCTTAAGTGGTTAAGAAACTGAGAAAATGTATGACATCATTCGTCATTAGGGAAATGCAAATGAGGCATAAGATGGCGTCACTACCTTTCCCTCCACAGGAGAGTGGCCATGGTAAGAGAGAATCATATCAGCTGGAGCAGAGGCTGCTGGGGCTCTCCGTTGGTACGCCCACGTTGCAAAGACGCTCAGCGTCGCTGACCTGCACGCAGCAAACAATCCCTGTCATAGCCTCCTCAGAGATGGGGACAGATGACTACAGAGAAGCACGCAGCAGAGTTTGCTAGTAGCCTCCTATTCACATCCCAAAGCCAGAAACAGCAGAAGCTCACCCACAGTGGAATGACCAAGGACAGTGGTACCTCCGCTGGCAGGAATGCTGTTTAGCGTGAGAACAAACAAGACACCTGCATACGAGAGTAGGAAGAAATCTCCATTCAAGCAAACAAACAAAGCCAGACCCAGAATTGGCATAATGTCATACATGTGAAGTTCCAGAGAAGGCTGAGCTAAGCCACCTGGCTTTGCGAAGGCCTCTTAAGTTCTATTCCTTGACCTGGATGCAGATGGAACAGATGTGAAATGTGTAACGACAGCTCTAGAGGTTCACCTATGATTTCTATACATTTCCGTGTTTGTGTACTCACGAATACAATTTTTTTTTTTTTTTTTTGCAGGGGAAGGCCCAAGAGCTTATTTCAAAATGCAAATTCCTGTGACCTGCTTCTAGAGGTTCTGACCCATCAAGCCATGTGGATCCGGGGGAATCTGCATTTTCACAAGCTCCCAGGGTGCTTCCAGGATGGTCAGAGCCACGCTCTGAAAGCCCAGTCCCAGGGTTGCCTATGCCCTTGGGTTATGACTCCTTCAGCCTTCAGGGTCACTACAGTCTTGGGGCCTGTCCACACAGAGCTGGGGCCTCTCTAGGCACACGGGCTGGGCCATAGATATTAACAATCACTGAGCTACTCACCTTTCCAGGTGCCACGGAGCTCCCATGAAGCCACGTACTGTGGGAGCTCAGGCATGCTCAGTGCTGGGGGAAGGGCTGAGGGCCTTGGGCAGGAAGTGGGGAGGCAGAAGACGCAGGAGGAGGCTGGCCCACGGAAGGCCAGCGACTAGCTGCTCTTCCGAGCTCTCTCGGTAGAAATGACTGTGGACTCTTGGGCAGGGCTCCCATGGGAAATGACTCTCAGAAGATAGTCTCCCTCAAACCCATTCAGTCCCATTTGGGTGACATGACCTCTCTGGTCCTTGGAATAGAGAAATGAGTGGAACAATATGTCCTTGATTTCTGGGCTCACTTGGCCACCTCTGAGCAGCTCTCCCCTTCTGTGAGCTGCGACCTTTGGAGAGCACTGCTCTGAACAACAGACCATAGACAACTCTGGGGACAGTCAGTCTTGTGTCCCCATCTGATGCCCATAAGCTCCTGGGAGGCAGAGCCTGGGTTATAGTCTTCTGTGCCCCCAGGGGTGCACATAGCATCCAGAACCTTTTCGGGTCCTTTCTGTTCTGACCTTTTAAGAACCTGGTTCCTTCCTTGCAGGGATTAGTACAAGAATACTTGGGTCTCCAGGGAAAAAGGGGTGCCATGTCCTCTACCTCCAGCTGCTTGAATATGACTACCTGAGAATAAGGGGACCCAGAGGGATACCCCATCCCTCCCCCTTGCCAAGCCCAGGAAGGCAGGTGGAGGACGAGAGGCGGTTCTGGCTGTTTTCCTGTCGAGTTCATTAGAGGGTGAGTTATTAACTCCTGACTGGGGCAGGGCAGCCAGGCCCAGGTGCCCTTTGGAGCTGACAGGGCCAGGCTGGTGCTAATTGAAGCCTAATTAATTTTCCCAGCAGAGGCTCCAGCCGATGCATTCCCTCTGCCATCTGGCCTTGTGCTGTCTCCTGGTGGGATCCCCTCTGCCTGCCCAGGGAGCCTGCTGGTCTTCTGGGCTCTGGGCACTGCTGCTCCAGCTAGGGGACCTTCCTTAGCCCTTGTGTCAGGGTCTATGCCCCTGGGCCATTGTTCCTTCAGCCTTCAGGGTCACTACAGGCTTGGGGCCTGTCCACACAGAGCTGGGGCTTCTCTATGCACACTGGATGCACCACAGATATTAACAATCACTGAGTTACTCACCTTTCCAGGTGCCATGGAGCTCCCAAGAGGCCACATACTGAGGGGAAGTGTGCCTGTGGCGAGTTAACAATATCAGACCACCATGTCCCTGCACAGTCCAGACTTTCTCTTCCACCCAGGTGGACAACGTGAAATGTTCAGGACATTTCAGAGCTGTGGGAGTAAGACAGAGCAAGGTGCCTGCATCTCTACCACCTCCTCTCTCCACACCCTAAAACCTGAACGCAGCCTCATCCGGTGTTCCTCCCCAGAGCCACTGTCTGATGCCTGTGTCCAGGCACACCTGTTTACTCCTGGGCCGCCACAGGTGAAGACTGTCAGCCCCCACTCTGCCTAGCCAACGGGTCCCTGGATCCCTCCACTTGGCTGACCTGGATCTACCCACTGTGAGCTTCCCTGGGCCATCTGGAAATCAAATCGGACAGGTGGGAAGGCTCTCTGCCAGCCATGGTGGGCTCTGCACATGCGGGGAATTAAGAGGCTGCTTGCATTTGACACACACAGAAGCAGAGTCCCCAGGACGAGCGGCATCTGTGGCCCGCAGCCCCTCCCAGCACTCTGGCTGCTCTATCCTAAATGCCATTCCCCATCTACATACCATTTCCCCCCGTCTGGGCTCCGGCCACTGCCTGCTGTCTGAGGCGGCTGGAAATTTCTCAAACGTCGCTTTGATTTATGGCCCTAGTTAATTCTCGAGGAGACCGTGAGATGCCCTGAGCGCCGGAGCCTCAGTAGGATAAATCATTTAACAGGTGGTTAAATGCTCTCCAAGGTCTGGGGAACACTAGAGGGTAGAGATTGGAGGGGCAGGCTGGGGGAAACATGGCAGATTTTTAAGGGAGAAAAGGACCAGGCTGCTTCAGTCCCTGTGGGGACAGTTTGTTCACAAGCCTGGGGTGGAGTGGCGCCTGTGGGCTCCTCACCTAGGGCCTGTGAGCCAGGGGGCAAGCTGCCTCATGCCTGCTGTGTGCTCCAGGTGACATCCCCTAAGGGTCTCCCTCCCAGGAGGTGCCCACAGGACCTAGGAGCACTAGTCGGGAATGAGGACTCTGACGACATCAAGCTCCGGGCCAGACACCAGGGTGGATGTGTGACCGACATGCTGCCCTGTCTAAGTGGTAGGCACAGCACTTGCCTAATGACTCTGAGTCAGCCAGACAGGGCAGGTCCAGGCTGTCACCTTGAGAGCTGGAACCATGCCACCCTTCTACTGTACAGGGCTTTCGGGCTGGGAGGCACTTTCCTGCCCTTGACTACCTTCAACCTGCGCAACAGGCTCTGGGGCAGCAGGGCGAGGGGAAGGACCCTCTTGAACAAAGGTGTGAGCAGGCTCAGAGAGGCTGAAGTCTGCCCTAGGCGTCACAGATGCTCAGAGGCCACACGGCCTCCAGAGCAGGGGCTGGGAGGGTGTAAAGGAGAAGAACTCCGGGAATCTGGGTGGGCAGACCTGGGGAGAGGCTGCCTCTCAGAGTGATTCCAGCCCACACTATGCAGGCTAGACACAGCTGGATAACTTCAGAGTTTGAGGCTGGGCCCTTAGCAGGCTGGCTATTTCTTGTGAGAAGGCCACAGAAAGAAGGATATTGTAGAGGTGACAGACCAGACCCAGGCTGATACAGCATCTGAGGCTGTGGGGTAGAACAGCTCCCAGGAGGTTCTAAGGGCTCCTGAAGGCAGCCAAAGCCCAGGTGTCAGGTGACTACTGCTTTTGGCACAAGGCCTGTCACCGCTTTCCTCTGGTCTGATCAGGCCGTCAAGGGACCCTGGAGCTGCCAAGGACAGGTGCTGGGGTAGAGAAGGGGCTGAGGGACCCCAAGGACCTCCCTCTCTGCTACTTGCAGAATTGATGGCCTCGGTCACACCACATAGCCCACAGCAGCTTCTCAGGCCTCCTGTGGCCTGCTCTGTAGTGGCCGCCTCTGGTCTAGCTGGGAGTTTACTGTACCTGATGCTAGAAGGGCAGCTCCTTGAAGCAGAGTGAGGTCTGGAGCCCTCCCTCCCCGCCCCTCCCCTTTGCTTCATCCTCCCATCCTAGCAGATGCCCCACCAGGCATCTAACCCTGTCTCAGAGTGTGCCACCTGGTCCAGGGGTATTGCCAAGATCAGAGAGGGCTGGGGAGGGGCTGGGAGTGGGGCCAAGTCTCACCTGTGCCCGGGCTGGGGCTGGGGTCAGGGGAGGAACCAGTCCTTGGGGTGTGCGTTGCGAGGCAGCACCCAGTGCTCCCTTGCCCAGGCTGAGTGCCCCGTTGCCTGGGCTGTGTGTCACTGTTCCTCTGTGACAAATGGAGGAGGATTGGCTCATGGCTAGTTCTAGCTTTATGAAGTGTTCCTCCTCCCTGGCCCTCAAAGTAATTAACTTTCCTGCCAGCACAGCCAGTAAACATTACCCGCCTATTAGCTACATCCATCCCACATCAAACTGTCCGACTGGGAGGCTTCCTGGGAGCTGTGACAGCAGTGGCCTTGTGGGGAGTCAGAGTGGGCGGAGGCTGGTTCCATGTGGGATGCTGGCGTGAGCTGGGGGGTTGCAGGTCAGACGCCCGGAAGGACTTCCAGAAGGAGAAGTTAAGGCTAGGGGAGATCTCTGACATCTGTCCCTGGTAGGGACCTTGGGGACTTTTTCTTGTGTAGCTAGAGGAGCCCAGAGCAGGAAGGTTGCTGGCTTCCAACCTATTGCGGTTTGAATCTGGAATGTCCCCAAAATCTCATGGAGTTGGATTATCTATGGAACCACACCCTGTTGGGAGATTGGGGCCTGGTCTGGAGGGGTGGATTGCAGGTGTGCAGATTGGATTACAAGCATGTGGTGAGGCTTACCACACCGTCCACCCCACTGGGATGGGCCTGGAAGGATGTGTAAGATCCTTCCTGCCTTTCTTATGAGCGAGACTCAACTCGCCTTGACCCCGCTTCCTGTGTGTGATGTCATGAGGAGCTGCCTCCAGCTCTGCCTCTGCCGTGGACTTCCATTGTTTCTGGCTGCCCTGAATGGACTCCAACTTTCTGAAACTGTGAGTTAAAATAAACTTTTCCTGCCCTAATCTGTGAATGTCAGGTCTTGAGTCACAGTAAGGAAAAAGTAACTGAGATGCAACCTTATTGCTGGAGAGGCAGGTGGGATGCCCGGCTTGGGATCTTGGTATCAGTGAGGCTCCTTGCCCATCTATGTCTTGTCCTGTCTTAGTTTCTCCTTGCTGGGACACAATACCTGACACCCATAGCATAAAGAAAGGAAGGTTTATTTTAGCTCACAGTTTCGGAAGGTCTCAGTCCACTCACAGGGAGCTGGAGATGGCGGAAAGGTATGGCAGAGGCCTAGCAAGAGAAAAGCCATTCACAAAGTGGCAGAGAGAAGTGGAGAGAAAGAGGGGTAGTAGAAACAGAGAAGGTATATTCTTCCTCAGTGGGTATATGTATCTTCAGGGACCCGCCCCTTCCGGCCAGGCCCCAGTGACCTGCCCCTTCCAAACAGGCCCCAGTGGCCTGCCCCTTCCGGCCAGGCCCCACGTTTTAATAGCACAGGAAATCAATGGATTAACCCCATGATTAAATCACCTTCCAAGCTTTTGGGGGGACATTATACATCCAAACCATAACATACCCAGCCCAAGAATGTCCCCACTTAGTTTCTAAAAGAACACTCCTCCAACCCACCTATCCAGGTGCTCAGGAGTGGGGGTCTGGTTTCCTGGTAGGAGCCAGAGAACAGCAGAGGAGCCAAGCTGGATACTGGGGCCATGAGCCTGTTTGCCCCAGTGCCCTCTAAACTCACTCAGCACTTACCGCTCACTCACCAGGTCTGTGGCACCATCCCTGTCCTCAGTGGCACCAGGCTGCGGGGGCTGGGCAGGCTGGGCGGCTCAGAGGCCCAGGGCTTGGAGGAGCAGGAACAAGAGCTGTGGGAACTAGAGTCCAGGCCCAGGAGGGAGCTGGCTGCCAGCATAGTCCCTCAGCCTGGCGGAGGGCCCACAGCCAGCCTGTTTGGGGTGTCCTCCCTAGTGGGAGCCAGAGGCACAAAAATGTGGGAGTTGGCGCATGGTCTTGAAGATGAGCACCAGTCTCCCAAAAGCAATCCAGCCTTGGGTGGATTAGCAGCCTCTCCAGGGCCCTGAAGTCACACTGTGCCTGTCCCTGCCTCTGTCACAGCTATGACTGTGGCATCTGGACAGCTCTTTCCACTCTGTGAAGCAAATATACATCAAGCCCCCTCCCAAGTCCTACCCCCAGTCCCACCCTGGAATCAGGCTGGATGTCCTGTGTGCTCCTGACACCCCCTGTGGCAGAGTGTTTTCTGTCGGGGTCGTGCACGTAGTGTTTCCTGACGCAGCACAGTGCCTGGCACAGAGCAGGTGTCTTAAGCCAGTTCCATGGCCTCGTCCTTACACTGGTTTGCTGAGCGACCTTGGACTGATTACTTTGACTCTCTGTTTGGGGTTGGACTGGCCTGTTTTCCCAACCTTTTTGAAATATATTTTGAGTAAGACACAATCTGTGTATTTGTAAAAGCTAAAAATGAGACATAATGTTGTAAACTAATAGTTTCCCTCATTATATGTGTTATATTCTGATGTGTTTTTCCAAAAAAAAAAAAAAAAAACAAAAAGAAAAAAGGCGAGTTGGAATCCACCAATTGATACTGACTCACTCATAAGTGGCAACGCGCACCTGGCAGATACTTCCCTGGACAGTCCTAAGCGTCTCTGCCCCTCTTCTCCTGCGTCACTTCTCTGGATCCTTCTGGATGCTTCCAATTAAGATAAGGATTCTGCCACCTGTGGCCCCACCGCAACACCACACTCGTGCTGCTGGCCTTTCTCCGTCCTCCGCCCTGTCCTACTCTGAGGTTTCCAGGTGTGCCTAGTGTTTGCAGCCTGACCAGCTGGGACTGCACTCTGCACCTGGGCCTTCTAGAATGAGGCTTGCAGTATCCAGCTCCTGGGAAGGCAGGGCTCGAGCTGTGCCCGAGCACCTCAGTGCAGAGCATGGGAATCTCAGCCAGGCTCTGGAGAAGGGTGGCAACCCAACTTGGCTCCCAAGCCCCACACTTTGCCCTCAGCCCCAGACAGCCTGAGGAAAAGGCCTTGGGAGGCACCAGCAGGGACACTCTGGCTTGGCTTTCAGCCTGGACTCCTCCAGCTGGGAGCTTCAGGATAGATTCTCCAGATAAGGACAGTCTTCCAGGCAGTGAGCCCTGGGTCCCTGAATGTGATTTAGCCATTTTGGTGGGAGGAATGAAAGCCTGGGGTTTCGTTGTCATGCCCAACCCTGAGGAAGACAGAATAGGACAATTGAAGGAGCATGGATCTTAATGGCACCGAGCCCTCAGCTAGCCGAGTGACCTGGAGCTCTACAAAGCCAAATGTGGCAGATCCGTTGGTTCTGTTGGTCCATTCTCACAATATCTTTCTCTACGTGCAGAAATAGCCTGGCTTCCCTTTGAGGAACTAGCCCGTCATCTCAGTGTGTCTCACACACACATGTGCACGCATGTGTGTGCATGAGCCTGAACACACATGTGAGCACACACACAGGCACACACACATATATTCCATGGTTCGTAATTCAGGCAAGGTGCATCAGGCTTTTCATCTTGCTGGTCTTCAGGGGCAATTATGTGTCCTTATGGGATCAGTGAGGCCAGGCTTGTGCTAGAACTTGTGGAGGGGGAGAAACTTTTCTCTCCAGTGGATACTTAGAGCTGAAACTTTAGGACTGAAGGTCACTGATGGCCATTGTGCCATCCAAGGAAGAACCTGGCTATGTGATAGGTGGAGAAAGTCAGAGTCCTGGTGATCACAGTTAGGTGTCCCAGTCAGCACTCTCCTAGATAGCCCTGAGATGGTAGCCAAAAGCCATAGATGTCACCCTGAAATTTTATGTGTGTAGTTTGAGTGTGTGGTACTGGAGATCGTGTCCTGGGTCTTCATGTTGAGCTACATCTCCAGCCATTTTTATTTTTGATAAAAATAGGGTCGCACTAAGTCACTAAATTACTCAAACTTGTGATCCTCCTGCTTCCGCCTTCCAGAGTTCTGGAATTATAGGTCTGCGCCAACAGGCCTGGCTCCCAGGGCATCTTGAGGAGGGGTCTTAGCAGTGTGCTAGTTAGTGGACATTGAACAAGAGACTCTCTGGGGAAAAAGCCCCAATGAGCTGTGCTTGCCGATCCCCATGATGTAAACACGCCCACCACAGCCAAGTGTCCAGCTGCAGCTAACGTCACTGAGGCTGGGGAGAGGCTCGCTCAACTGTTGGCTCTTACAAATCTGCAAATCCCTCACTCTGGCCAGGTTCCTGCCCTTGTGCCATGCTTGTGACCAACACAGTAGCGGAGTTGGCTTGTCAAAGTCAAAGTCAGATTATGTCACCTCCCTTCACTCTAAAAACTGCAGTGGCTCCCTCAAGTCACTGTCCCAAGGGGGCCTTCCCTGACATCCCTGACCCTCCAACTCCACGCTGCTCGCCCTGCCTTTTTCCCCTCAGTGTGACCCCATCCCTTTCATCTCTGTTTGGCAAGTCATGTTTGATGGCCCTCCCCTCCCCAGCTCCAGGAGCGCAGGGGGTCTGCCAGGCCTGTCTGTGTCACTTGTCCTCAGGGCTCCTATTGCCAACACAGCTTGTTGCTCTCTGTCCCAGGAGATGCTGGCTGGGACCTGGCGTCTTTGTTGCTCTGGCCCAATGCCCAGAAAAGTTCCTGGCACAGGACAGTGTTCAGAACACACATGTTTGACTGGCACACAGACTGGCTGTCTGGGAGCACAGTGCCATAGAGGTCTCCAAGAGGCCCAGGGTGTGCCAGTGCTACGTGCAGCCGGAGAGCCCCAGCAAGGGAGACAAACGCTGTCCTCCCTTCTCACCCATGAGCCGAGCATGACCTTGATGGTCACATACCATGTGAGTGGTCCCCCACCAGGAGGAGTCAAGGCCTTTAGGCCCAGCTGATTGTACTTCTTGCATCTTCTTTGAATTCATATCTGTCTCCTTGTCCCTGTCTCTGCCTCCATTGTCCCCATGCATGTCTTTATAATCTCCTCTTTGGAGTACTCCAGCATCCTCTCAGCCAGCAGGCAGGTCCCATTCACTAGCAATGCACAGCAGCTAAAGCACTGTGTATACACCAGGAGTCTCCTGGTACCAGCGTCCCCAGACACAGCAGGGACTCCAGCAAGTGAGCTGCGGGTAGAGACTCACCTTAGACCACTGTGCCTCAGGGCCTCTTAGTACTGGCTTGAACAACATTTCTGAGAAATTTAAATAATTTGGGGGTGTTGGGGATTGAACTCAGCCAGGGCCTTCACACTGAGCTACATGCCCAGCCCACGCCCTTTAAAAAATTATTTGAAACTTTGGGACCGGATCTCACTAAGCTGTCTAGGCTAGGCTCACATATGAAATCCTCAGCCTCCCAAAGTGCTGGAATTATAGGCATGAACCACCATGCCCAGCTGGGTCCTCTTTTAAAATTAGTAAAAGCCAGGCCTGGTGGTACAGACTTATAAATCCAGCACTCTGGGAGACTGAGACAGGAGAATTATGAGTTCCAGTCAGCCTGGGCAGCTTAGTCACTTGATGAGACCCTGTCTTGAAAAAAGAAAAAGGCAGAGAGAGAGAGAGAGAGAGAGAGAGAGAGAGAGAGAGAGAGAGAGAGAGAGAGAGGGGGTCTAGGATATAAGTCAGTGCAAAGGCCCTGAGCTCAATCCCCAGCACCACAAAATAAAAGTAAATCAAATCAAATCAGTAGACACATACAAGAATCTAGGTGTTGTTTTACTTCAAAACCAAAACCAGCTGTGGCCCCACTGGGCTGAGCTCTTGTTTAGATTTACTTTTGGGGGTCTGATTTATCAGATTCATAGTAAGGTGAGGGGCAGAGTGAGAGAGACTCCCCAGCTGGTGTCCCTGCTCTGCACTTGCATTTACCTAGCTTTTGGGCTCTGGCAGGCTGGCTGGCCCGGGAAGGCCCGGGCGCTTGCGGGTGGGTGACGTTCTCCATGCGCAGCCCCTCTGTGCGTCTCTGCTGTCGGCACTGCTCTGGCTGCTCCTTCTACTCTGGCAGCGAGGAGCCCTCACGGTTCCCTCCCCTCCCAGCGGCATCCTGGTGATGGTTTATTACGTGGTGTTAAACTTAAGGATGGACCAGAAAGCTCACGGGCCATCCACAGGGCAAGGCTGGGATGTGTCTGCGGGTGACTGGCCTGGGGCCCATGACTGTCGAAAGACCCATTTCAGATGCGTGGCGTCAACCAGTAGAGTCTAAGCTTGATCCATATAAAAAGGGAAGGAAGGGTTGGAGGAACAGCAGGGGGGTTAAAGCACTTGCGCCAAGCACTAAGGCCCTGAGCTCGATTCCCCAGCACCACATAAGCCAGGTGTGGTGGTACATTGTAATCCCAGCACTTGCGAGGCTGAGGCAGGAGGATTGCCATGAGTCCAAGGCCAGCCTGGGCTACCAAGCAAGACCCTGTAAAAAAGAGAGAGAGAGAAAGAGAGAGAGAGAGAAAGAGAGAGAGAGAGGAAGAAGAAAGGAAAGGAAAGGAAACGAAGGAAGGAAGGAAGGAAGGAAGGAAGGAAGGAAGAAAGAAAGAAGGAAGAAAGAAGGAAGGGTTCTTCTTCTGGGCGAGAGCTTCAGCCTTTGCCTTCATCGATCTCCAGTGCTGACTCACTCCCGTCTTTGCGGTTGCTAGTGGACACAGATCTGCAACACAGTGTCCCAGCTGCTGTCCCATGAATGTCCAGATCTTTCATCTCGCACTGCTGTTCCTCCTATTAATTGTGTGTCCTAAGAACCCTAACTAAATACAACTACTAGTCTTTTGGTGATCAGCCAATAGCTTGGAAGGGGATTTAATCATGGGGGTTAATCCATTGATTTCCTGTGCTATTAAAACATGGGAACTGCCTGGAAGGTGAGAGTCCCTGGGGCCTGGCTGGAAGGGGTGGATCCCTGGGGCCTGGGAGTGAGGCTGCTCACTGGAAAGGGCTCAGGGACCCTCTCTGTGGGGGTTCTCTTGGGGGAGGTCTCCGCATCCTGATTACAGTGCTCATCACCCAGGTGTGCACACGTATCAACACTTGTAGAACTGCTCACTTAAAAGAGATGCATTTTATTACTTATGTAAGCTGTAACTTGAGGGGCTGGAGGAATGGCTCAGCGGTTAAAGCCCTTGCCTAGCAAGTGCAAGGCCCTGAGTTTCACTCCCCAGCACTACATATGTTGGGTGTGGTGGCACACACCTGCAATTCCAGCACCCGGTAGGCTGAGGCAGGATTGCTGTGAGTTCAGGCAGCCTGGACTCCATAGTGAGTTCAGGACCAGCCTGAACTACAGAGTGAGATCTTGTCTCAAAAACCAAAAAGCAAAACCAAAACCTAATTATAACCCAGATAAAGTAAATTTAAACCAGAGCTCAGCCTAGTGTTGTCACTTCCAAAAAGCCATCCAGGGTGCCCAGGCTGGGCCACATAACCTTTGGTTGGCTCTAGCAGAACCAAGGGTCAGAACTGCTTCACTCCCCAAATATCTGCTTGTGGCTGCCCCTTGGGTCTTCTCCCAGAAGTGCCGGGGCACATAGTAGCATCCAGTGGCAGTGAGCAGGAGCAGCTGGCCTTGGGTTCTACCCCCTTCTTTTGCCCTTTCAGGGTAAAAATAGTCAGGCAAACCTGGAACCCCACCACTGCCACTTGCCCCTTGTGAGTCAGACATGTGGCTTCTTGGATCCTCAAGGAGAGATTCTAGTGAACTTGCCTCCCAGACAGGTGCGAGGCTCCCAGGTCTTACTGTGAGCATGTGGCACCGCCCAGAAGGTGTCACAGAAAGCTCTCGTCCTTTCTGGTCCAAAGGTGCTTCCTGCAATGAACTGATATACCCTGTTGTGTGGTGTTGTCACCTTGTCGTACAAGTGAGGTAACTGAGGCCCAGCTGGCCGGGCTGGAGGAGGAAGCGGACACAGATGTGGGCAGCCCACCTCCAGCTGGAACTTGCGTGCTCAGCTGCACCTGGCCTGCGGCAGTTGACACAGGCCTTGTGTTCACATTTCTCCTCCCTCGCCACCTGCGACACCAGAACCATCTCCAATCTTTAAGGTCATGGTGACAGTTAATGGTAAGCTTGGGAAGGAAGGCTCTTCCCACTCTCTGCAGTGTTTCTGGATGGAAGACAGGCTGGCCCTTCCAACAGGCAGACACTCACATGGTGGTGGGGACAGGAGCCAGGCGGATTAACCACGCAGACGGTTCGGCTTAATCCACAAACATTTAGCCAACACCTGCAGAGTGCCAGCCAGTATGCTGGCACCAAGGAAAAGAGGAGAGCTGGGAAGATGCAGGAGGCTGTCCCGCAGTCTGGGGGCAGCAGAGTCTCCAGGCGGTGGGGGAGTAGCTGTGCGGACCCACTCAGCACTGTGGGGGCCACGGTGCTTGTTCAACTCCCATCTGGTGTTGGCTTTGGGGGTTTGGAGGTGATGTTTGTCCTTCTCTCTGGCCACTCAGACTCTAAGACCTCCACCTTGCCCCTAAAGTTCTTGTTCCTCTGCTGTGGAATCCTAACTTCTTTCCCAGATATCCCTGCAGCCAGGCAGAGACACATGACCCACCTTCCAACGGGATGCTGGGGCCAGGAGGGTGGGCACCAAGCAACTCACTGGGGTGTGAGGAGCTGCAGGCTGGCCGCCTCCCCAGGGTGGCTGGCGGTAGAGGTCTCCTGCCATGCCTTCAGTGCTGCTGATGCCTGGGATCAGCCAGGAGGCCTGGCAGGGTTGTCTCTGTGGTCCAGTTTGGCAGTGTAATTTTACAATGTCCCTCACTGCGGCTGCCAAGTCCAGCCTCTGGTCCTCAGAGTAACTGTGCGACTTTAACCACACAATCTATAATCAATTTGGTTTGTTCCCTAAACCTCGTGAAAGTGGTGGTATGAGAGTGGTGGCTAAGAAGGCAGGCTGGCAGTTTCAGCCACCGTGGCACTTGTCACAGGACGGCTGACAAACCGGGGGCTGACAAACCCGGCCCGCTCCCCTCTGCAAGCTCCCAGAGGACTGATGGGGAGCAGGAGGCAATGGAGAGGTGTAGTGGTCCTGTGGGTGGCTTGCTGGGCTCCCTTCCCCTTCCCTCCCTGGCTTCCCTTTCTGTTCTGGGAGGCCACTCCTTCGGGGCTCCGACTTGTGGGGATCGGCTAATCCCGTCACGAGAGACTTCGGTTTGAAACTGAATTATGAGGAGACTTCCGGTCAAGATGGCGGCTGAGTAACAGGCCTGTATTATTTTCCTAGAATGAGTCCAGAGGCCCGATGGGGTATTCTGTATCCTGCTTCACCTCCAGGGGTCCCACTTCCAGGGTTTGGGGCAGGAGCTCTTCATGGAAGCTCAGCTACTCTATTCAGATCTTCTGGTGCTTCTGAGAATTATCAACACTCCTTCGTGGGTTCCTTTTTGTGGGGGCCTACTTAAGAATCATAGCATTGTGTCACTGGCAGCTAAGAGCCCCACACCTTGCCATGCAGAGCCCCATCCCCACGTATCCTCCTCCAACTCCGGGATCCCCCTGGGCAAAGGCTTCTTCACCACAGTTGATGACATTCAGCTATGCCTCCTCTTAGAAACCTGAGACTAGAGTCATGGATGGCTAGGGCCTCCAAATGGCACATACGCTGGCTGCCCCCGGCTGTCCCTACCTTTACGAAGCTAGGATTGTATAACAGGAGAGCTCTGTCTGCCTCATGACTCCCTGCACTGCTCACAGTCCAAGTGGACAGAGCCCAGGCCTATGTAGCTAGTTTAAAACAAAGCGATGCATTCTTAGTGCATTTTTGATGCTGCTGATGGAATCTAGGACTTTCACATTGAGTTACATCCCAAGCTCATTTTTTAGTTTTGACTTTGAGACAGGATTTTGCTAAGTCACCAAGTTGCCCAGGCTGAGCCTGAGTTTACCATCCTCCTGCCTCAGGTTCCGAGGGCACGAGGATGACAGGCCTGTGCCCCTTCGCCCCACTTAGAAAGTGATTTAAGGTATTAGCTCATGGAATTGTCAGAAGCACCGATGAAACAAACGCTCTTACTTGAGCTCCCAGGAGCCATTCCTGAAGCCTCAGTGCAGAGCTGGGTTGCCAAGAGATCTGTTGCCTCTCTGGCACAGAGGCAGCTGTCAAGTCTAGAAGTTTCCCTCAGCAACTGGCTCCAGAACCACACTGTGTCTGCCACAGTGAAGAAACCAGCAAGTCAGGGAGCCACCTGCTAAATAAGGACGTGGCTGCCATGATTGTTGGCTCCCGGCCACACAGCTCCTGCCTCAGCCCCGCCTGAAGAATGGATGTCTGTAATCTGTCACCCCAGTGCCTCAGCTACAGATCAGGTCTGTGCAGGTCTTCCAAACTGGTGACCCAAAGCACACGTGGAATTCTTTTCAGATCATCTGTATTGACATCAACCAAGGTATCAACTTGCAAAGATGCCTGTCATTTTGCCCTTCAGTCCTTTTCTAAAGGTCCTTAAAGTCACAGTGGGTTAATAGTAGATCCAGAACTGGAACCCAGGTATCCCAGCCTACAGGGAAGGGCTCTCCCATGCCTTCTATGTGGGGCTTTCTCAGGGAGGTTAGGGAACCCCTGGCCATTTCCTCACTTGAGCTTGCTATCAGGACCACACACCTCTTAGTACCATATGAACCCCCTTATCCCAATCCTGTGGCCCAGGTCCTTGGACTCTGCTCCTTCCTGACCCAAGTCCAAGGAAGAAATCCCGTGTGGCCTGCTCTCTCTTCCCATTCTGTCCATGGAGCAGATGGGGTGGCAGGCGATGACTTACTTCTATGGTTTCAAAATAGGGTGAGCCCTAAAGCCTGAGTCCACAGCCACAGAAATCAGCCTTCCAGCCATGGCAGCGACCACAGAGTCTAGCCTTCCCTGCATTGTGGAGGGCCAGCTGGAGGGTTTCTTTCCATGGTCCCCTAATGCTGTGCCATTTCTGGGAGCTGTGTGCTTCCAAGGGTTGTTTTCTGTTTTGTTTTTTGTTTGTTTGGTTGGTTGGTCGGCTTGAGACAGGGTTTTGCTCTGTAGTTCAGGATAGTCCTGAACTCACTGTGTAGCCCAGGCTGGCCTTGGACTCATGGAAATCCTCCTGCCTCAGTCTCCTGAGTGGTGCTGGGAAATCAAACCCAGGGCCTTGCACTTGCTAGGCAATTGCTTTAATTGCTGAGCTATACCCTCAAACTGCTTTCAAGTTTTTGCCTTGCAAGGAAGAGGGTCTTCATCTTAGCATTCCCAGACAACGTCCTGAATTTATCAGGTGCCGGTCATAGAGTACTCTTGATCCAATCACTGTACTCTGTGTTCCATGCACCAACCTGCTTAGCCCAGGCTATGTGTTCTACAGCAAGAGGTGGGCGTTTTTCCAGTCTTCCCCCTAAAGGAAGCAGGGGCTCTTGGGAATAGAGAAAAAGGTAAACAAGCAGTTGGGGGAAGAACTGGTATTTAGCATGGGCACCCAGAGTCCAGTCTCTAGGGTTCCTCCTCCCCAGACCTTTCCTTCTGCCTAGGAGTCGGAGGCTGGGGAGGAAGGGCCCAGATCCTTGGGAAAAGGTTTTCAGGCTACCTCTGTGCTCCAGCAAACCTGCCCCTTTTCTCCCTCAGCCTGCTGCAGCTTGCTGGGCTACAGGCTGCCATGGAGGGCAGCAGTGGCTTTGACCAAGTTTCTGAGGTGGGAGAAGCATGGCAATTTGGGGTGTTAGATGAAGAAACTTGGGGAGAGACTAAAGTCCCCTGGTTGCCATAGGCATCTCCCTTAGAGGGTTCCTTGGGACCACTGGAGGGGGTTTATCAGGCCTTCTGTAGTGAGGTGACTTGAACAAGCCCAAGGATCTCACAGACACTGGTTCTCTCCAGGACTCAGCCAAACCTGTGCCAGCTGTGGGCAGCCACTCCCCAGAACCTCTCCTCCCCTCACTGCCCCAGGCCTGGTACTGGAGTCCTGTTATGGTCTCATACTCTGCTCTGGGCTTCTGTGTCAGGCACAATCCTTTGTCCCCTTCTTTCACTCCCCTAAGCATCCACAGCTATCACGACCTCCTCAAATCTTCATCCTACTCTGCATCCTGTGTTGCCACCATGGGAGAATTTTCCAGCAGAGGAGTCGCTAGGGCCACTAGTGTTTAATGTCTCAACCCCAGCCACACAGTCATGAGACATGACAGATGCTTCAGTACTGGAGGAACGCAGGTATCACTGCACAGGGGCATCTCGCTCTTGACTCCGAAGCCCTCCGGGGTCCCTCACAGCAGTGGGTGCGCCGCCTCTTCCTTCCCTTGCAAGTTCCTGAGAAGGAAAGTTGTTGTGAGTGCACTGTCTTTCTGTGAAACATCCCTGGAAGTCTCATGTGTTCGCAGGTGGGGCTTTGGGGAGTGATGGGATCACCAGGGGCTCTGTAGACAGCCACAAGTTAACACGGATGGATTCAGAGGAGGGTGGGCTCAGAAGAGGGCAGTTCCAGGGGCATGCCTTTGTGGGGCACATCTCTGGCTCTTGCTTGCCTTCTGCTTCCTGGCTGCTGTGGGTTGGATGGCTTTTCTTTCCCAAGTCCTCCCATCATTTCTGACTTAAAGCCATCTAACTGTGAACCAAGCCCTCTGAAAGCACCAACCAAGTCAACTTCTCCTCTTTTAAGTTGTAGGTGCTAGGTATTTGTCCCAGCAGTGGGAAAGCTGACTAACACACAGGCTTAGCTAGCACAGAATTGGGTTCCTGGATTGTTCCCATGGAGAATTTCTCCTGCAAGGGTTGTGCAGGGCAATGAAGTGTGTGTGTGGGGGGGAGGGGGGTGTAACTTGGTCCCATCTTCTATCTCACTTCAGCCCAGAGACCATGGGAATGTAGGTGAAACCTCAGCAGAATTTGTCATAGCTCCTTGTCAAGCTATCTGGAAAGCACCACCTGGCCCAGACCTCCTGTCCCCTGGTCACGATAGGGTGACCATAAGTAGCCAGTAGTCCGATGTGCTTGGCAGAGAAACAGCACAGAGGTAGATGAGATGAGATTGGATACTATAGCCAGTTTTCTCATTGCTGGGACAAAATAGTCAACAGTCATAACTTAAGATTTTTTTTCTTGGCTCACAGTTTCTGTGAGTTCTGTCCACTGTGGCTGGCTCCGAGGCAGAATGGCATGGTGAAGGGGCCCAGGAGAAAAGCTGCTCACCTTGTGACAGCCAGGGAGCAGAGAAAGAGAGGAGGACCCAGGGAGAGGAACGCATCCTCCCAGGCACACCCTCAGTGAGCAGCCTCTTCCTACGAGGCCACACATGCCAACAGCAGAGTCAGCCACAGACTCACCTGTGGATCCATCTGCTGAGCAGTACAGTGTCCCCATGATCCAGTCACCCTTCCAAAAGCTCGATCACTGAAACTTCTGAGGACATTTTAGATCTGAATCAGGCAGGTCCAAATTGGGACCTGCCATATTTTTTGCCCTTATTTTAAAAATATTATAATAAAAAATTAAAAGGGAAATACTTATATACATGATGATAGTATATAGTTCGCTTTATATGTGGCACAAGTTTTTTTCACTCAACAAATAAAACAAGGACAAAGATGGTGGGCCCCAGGTCAGACAGGTCTGATCTAAATCCTAACGTAAGTACTCATCCTTACGAAGCCATCAACAGTGAGGTCTTGATAGGCTCTGAGCTGCCTCAAGAAAAGGGGAGCTGGGCATTGGCGGGCAGGCTGGGGCCACAGCTTCACTACTACATAGAGAAAAATCTCCCTACGTAGAGAGAAGGCTTGACCTTCCTCCCTGCCTCATCTCTTCCTCATTCCCCTCACCTTCCTGGCTTCTTCCAATCCCCTTTTCTTTCCCTTACTTTCTCTCCCTACCACCAGCTTCGGTGAAGGCTCTAGGCCAACAGCAACTTGCGACTCAGTCCCTACCCTGGGATCTGTGTTGTCTAGACCCTGACCCTCCATGGCCCATGGCCCTAGCTGAGCCCCAACCCAGTTCTAATCCCTGGAGTTCTGGACCTGCTGTACCCATCCAATCTGGGACAGGCTCTGAGAGGCTTGCAGTGGTTGCTGGCTGAAGGCCAGGCTGGAGGCCTATGGGTGAAGTGCCCCTGTGGCCTGCCCATTGGTGACCAATCATTAATAATGCAAGCCAAAGGTGGCCTGCCAAGGTTGGTGTCTGCCTTTAAGGCTTTCTAGAGCAGGCCCCGCACCAAGCATATAATTTTCATTATATGATATCAACATTTAACTCCAGCAATGGAAATGTCAGCTTTAATTATTTTCAAGAAGTCTTGGTGGCTCTGGAAATAAATCAATATAAATAATGTTTTCATAAACTCTGAATCATGCTCCTAGTAACAATATAATTTTAATATTCAAGCCATTTTTTCTTCACATCTTAGCAATTAATTGTTGCCAAGTGCTCATTTTTCTGTTCTCTATTGTTGCTGTCAGCTTGGAGCCAGGGGATGGAGGGTGACACATTAACACCAAGGCCATGTCCCTGACCCGGTCACCATTCCTAGCTCTACAACCGCCAGGGTCAAGGCTGGTATAATGTTCCCACAAAACTGCCCCCTCCTGCTCTTAAGCCCTTGCAGTGCCTACTCGCCCATGGGTCCACTCTCTCCAAGATGCTTACTTTAGTCACCATACTGGGCAGTGAAAGACCCCTCCTCCGCTTGTGTATGGCACTTACCAGATTTCATCTATGACTCCTTGGGCAGACAGCAGGGCAGGTGGGGTGGCACAGCAAGTGGAGAACATGTCCATAGTATGCTGCTTACCATCTGTGTGACTCTGGACAGCTGACAGGTATCAGTGCCAAGGGTTGGCTGCCAGGCAAGGCTCTTACTTGCAAATTGCAGAGAATGACTCCAGTGAAGAGAAACGGAAACAAAATTTATCAAAGGACACAAATAACAGAGGAAATTGTCCAGAAACAGCCTGAAAGTCAGCTGCACAGCGGGTCCTAGAGGATGCCACCAACATTCTAAAGGTGCCCCATGTCTGTGGTTTGCACAGCAGGCAGAGCTGGACATCAGGGAGCTGTTAGACGTTGTCAGACAGCAGTCTTTGGAAACTGGTCATGATCAAGGCACGGTCACTGCCGGGTCATGGAGGCTTCTTTCACCCAGTTCCAAGCTCGAGGGTCAGGTTGCTGTATTCCACTTCTGTGGCATGGATCATGGACTGCAGCCATGCTGCAAGAGAGTCTGGGAAAGTAAATTTCCGCTACTTTTGTGTTTCTGCTTAACATAGGAGAGCATCATGCTATGGGTTAGATCTAAAATATCCCCAAAGCCTCATGTGTTTGGAAGGTGATTAGATTGCGGGAGTACTCCACCCACCTGTGCATTCACCCATGGTTAAGTTCAGTAGCTGAATGTGTTCTTAGGAGGTGGAGCCTGGATGGAGGTAGGTCACTGGAGGTGTTACCTGGAAGTGGGTATTCCTGTTCCCAGCTCCTCCCTTCCTTGCTCCCTGGCTGCCACAAGTTGAGAAGCTTTTCTTCTCTACACCTTTTCATCATGTGGTTTCTGCCTTGGAGCTGGTTGCCATGGACTGAACCCACCAAAACTGTGAGCTGAAACTGCCCCACCAAAACTGTGAGCCAAAATAAACCTTTCTTCCCTTCAGTTGTGGATGCCAAGTATTTTGTCCTAGTGACTAAAATCTAATGCAGGAGAGGTTCCCAGGCATAAAAAGAACTTCAGATTCTGGCATTCAAGAAGAGTCAAAGCACAGGCTTCCTCTACTCCCTGGCCAAGGCCCCCCACAGTGACTGTTTGAGGAGGAAGTTATCTTAGTAAGAATAACTGCACAGATGTAGTGCCAAGTGTCTGCCCTTCCAGTCTGATTCCTGCCTCCAACTTCCAGCTGTGAGTCATCTTCCCATGTCAAGTAATTTACATAAAAATGTGCAAACTTGTCTAATGCGAGGTGGCTTTGGTCCCTGTGACAGCTCTGTTCCTCAGTGTGAATGATGGCTGGCATTCTGGGGTTAGCAGCTGGTCTCAGGAGACTACAGCCGGTGATGCTGGCAGCCTCTTTCTATCCACCCAGGCACAGTCGTCGTGCACTGAGGTAGAAAACTTGGGATTCACTGACAGTGGAGGCTGAAAACTCAAGCCCATTAGGGATTTATTAAAAATGACACCTGCACGTTGTGAGGCTTAGGGGCTCGGGTGAGGCTCACAAATGTAGAGAGTGATTCAGTGACTTCCTAGGCCCCTTTCTGGGAATGTTCCCTGAACACGCAGAAAGAGTCAGGACTAGACACAAAGCTGGGTACACAGAAAGTGACAGGTCTGTCCTATCCCATGCACAGTGCTGTAAGGGATCCAAAACCTGCATCGTGTTATGTTTCCCTTATGCATGAGGAGACAAAGGGAAACGAGGGTGCTCTTTTCCAACCCCTTCCTTTCAGCTAAGGCAGGATGCAGATTTGGTCCCTGGGGAGCTCCCCAGGGGGAACCAAACCCAGGTGACCAGGTTATACCATGTCTGAGCAAGATCATCAGAGGTTACATGCACACATGGGCCTTCCTCCACAGCCTCTAGGCCCTGGGTAAGGATGTGAGAGAAGCAGAGATTGCCTTCAACCTCCACTTTTGTCTGAGAGGCTCCTCTTGAGGCTGCATCACTCAGCCCCATCTCCTCTGCTCCTGCCCCGCTCTCCCCTCCCTTCCACTCTCCAGTCTCTTGCAGGCAGAGCAGCCACGGAGCCTGCAGGCTCCAAGCTCCGCCCCCCCACTCCCCTGCCAGGGCTTCCTGCAAACTCAAAGTCCAGCATGAAGCAGGAGTAGGGCTGGGCTGCAGCCTAGAGTGTGGGGCCTGGTGGCCTGTTCTGACAGTGTCAGAGGGGGAGGGAAAACCAGTGGGGCACCAGAGCAAGAGTGACAAAGGACAGGAGGAGGTCAGGCCACAGTGGCACTGGTCAGCAGGTTCTGGAGGCTTGGGAGGTATCCTGATACTGCCAGTGTTGGCCCTGGAAGCTTTGCAGAAAAGGGCTGGCTGATCCTTGGCTCCCACCTGTAGGGAAGTGCTGTAGGACAGCCAGGAGATCCTACCTGGGACAGTACTCCTCAGCTGTCAAGGCCTGGTTTGGGGAGACCTCTGGGCACTGCAGGAGGAAGGACAGAGTAGAGGACCTGACATGTGGCCCAGATCAGCTTGCAAAGAGAGCATGACGTCTTTCCTTCCTGCAGCACCAACACTAGTGAGGAGGTACGTGGGCCAGGCCATGGACAGGGGAGCCCGGCTGCAGCACCTGAAGCAGTGGCCTGAGTGTGAATGCTAGCTGTCTCTAGTGTCTGCTCCAGAAAGGATTTAGATGGGCTGTCTGCCCCCTGGGTGCCAGGCAGGCTGCCAGGTGGTTCTCCCAGGCTAGGTTCCTCTGAGCAGAAATTGTGTCTGCTTACTCTCTGGACAACAGCCCCTTCTCCGTGGGGTCACCTGACCAGCAAGGATGAGGCAGGAGGAGAGGAGGGGCTCCTCCAAGCCTGGAGCAAGGACCCTCCTCTGATCAGGCCTGTTGACTCCTCCATTTCCTAGCTTGGACAAAGGACCGGGAATACTGTCTCCCAGCTAATGCCCTTGCTTGAAAACCTTGAAAAGGGCACTCTTTTCCTGCAACTTTTCCCAGACACGAGCCTCTAAGGAGTTGAAGTTAAGAGCCCTCTTCCCTCCCCAGGTCTTCAGAGCCTTTGGGGTCTTCTGTGAATGTCCCGGGTGCTTTCGTCCAGGATCTGCACTGATTCAACTCTGTCCTTGACATCTGGGTAGATTCAAGATGAACAGGACCCTCCCAGCACCACTCGTAGGCTGCCTGAGTGACTCTCCTAGTTGTTCTCTAGGGCTGAGTCTCAGCAGCACCTGAACTCCCCCAGGTGTGTCTCTCTGCCTCCCTCTACCCTCAGGCCCCGCCAAGCCCTGATTGCATCCTTTCCCCCATAAGAACTCCAAGGTAGCCAGAAAAGTGTGCCCTTAGCAACACAAAGACGGCTTTGTCCTTAGAAATCCAGCAGCCATCTCCTTATTCCCAATAACCCACCTCATACCAGTTTATGAGGCCACCTTCTCTGCCTCATTGGTATTCACTGTGCCAGGTACCCCTCTGCGCTAGTTCGCCCTGGATCCTGGCAGAGCTCCGAGGTGCTGCAGAGCTACGGAAGCCTCTCTGGGTTTCTATGTGAGAGATATCCCTGGTCGTAGGAATAATGTTCGGAGGAGAGCAGGGCAGGTGCAGGCCGTGGACAGTGACAAGACGAGGATGCTGCTGACTGCATTGCTAACCTCCAGTGTGACTCCCTTCACATCTGCAGAGCAAGGGACGTGCGAGTGGTGGCCCCTTTGGTGTCAATACCCATTTGTGTGAGGATGTTGGTTGTCAGGCCTCTTGTTTTCTTCAGTGCTAATGTGGCAAGGACCCAACCCACAAACACGCCAAGAGAAGATGTGACCTCTGGAGACATGATGTCAACTTGAGGCAATCAGGAACCACGCCTGGACTGGGAATTGAGAACCAGCCTGGATTAGAGTGTGAGTGAGTTGTGGGATGGCCAATGAGGGAAGAGCATCCAGGCGGATGTGGGAGGGCCAACTGGAACTCCAATGGTATAGAAGGAAGAAAGAGCGAAGACTGTTACAGCTTCTTCCTCTGGGAAAGCTCTCGCCTTCACAGCTGTCTAAGATGCGACTTGCTACACACCGCAGATCCTCATCACAGATTCACTCTGGTCTCGACTTGCACCTGTCTGCCCATTGCTAATCTTCAGTCTCTGGTGTTCGCCATTGTTCTTCAAACAACCGAGATCTGTGGCAGACTCTCACCGGCTGTCCTGCAGTCCCTGATGGGAGATCTACTTCGAGGCTGAGCAGCCATTGGACACTCCAGCTCTCGCGTGTGCGGGCCACCATCTTGGACTGTGTCTATCCTCAGATTTGTAAGCCTTCCGAATAGACCCTTTGTGTTATAATTTATGTAAATTCTGCCTTTTGAAAGAACCCAAACTGATACAGATGTGAAGTGTACTCCCATCTCCCTTTCCTGGGGCGAGTTCTCCACCTTCCAAAGGAAGAGACTGACCCGGACAAAGGTGTGACACCAGCCTGTGATAGGTTCCTGCCTGGACCCAGGGTCCTGGTGCTTGATGCTACCTTCCCCTGGCTTCCTCCAGGGCTGTGGGAGAGAGAAGTGAGATGCCCCCTCCCTCGAGGATACTGCTCAGTAGGCCTGCGATCACGACCCAGCCTGCTGCCTCCAGAGAGCAGACTCGGAGCCTGCACCATGCCTGTCTCACGGGATTGTGGTAGAAGGTGGTGCTGCGGAGTCCTCGCTGGAGTTTCTGTGGGAGAAATACTATTGGTGACAGAAATAATCTTTGGAGGAGAGCAGGTGCAGGTATGAACAGTGAGCCCATTTATGGGATAAGCAGGAGGACTGAGGATGAAGAATCCAAGATCAGACATGACCACAGATGAGTAGTCCCAGCCTGGCAAGGACTTATCCACTCGTGTTCAGGAAGCATAAGCTATGGTCCTGGCCCCAGTCTAGGCAGTGAGCAGGGTGGGGCGTACCATGCTCGGTGCTATGTGTGACACTATTGGGCCAAAGGCTATGGGAGTCCCCCTGGTAGGATATGCTCTGAACAGATGTGGCCTGGCCAGCAGAGAGAGGAGGAGGAGTGGAAACTGCCCAGGCCTGTGGTTTTCCAACAAGCCAGCTACAGAATGTCGCTCCTGTCACTGACCCTCAAAGCCCCTTGTCCCAGTGGCCTGCCCCGTGGCTGTAGGCTGCCAGTATCAGACCCTCAGAAGACACGCAACAGAACTGAGGACAGGCCTTCCCTTGCCCCTGGCTGTTCCATAGCTCTGGTGACCAGAATCCAGCCCTACTGCTTCCAGGGGGAACTGAGTCTGGCCAGAACTGAGAAGGCCCTTAGATGTGGGCCTTCCCTGGCCCTCTGCCTGGCCAACTCTTACTCCCTTCCCTTGGGGGAAGCCTTGCCCTTCCCTTTCCCTTAAGGGACACCTAGGCCAACCCTCTGTTGCGACGCAGCGCCCACAGAATAGGCACAGCCTGCGGATGGAGCAGTGACTGGCTCATCCTGACATCCTTTCATTTTCCCTTGGCATCATCAACTCATTTTCTGGGCAGAATGAAGATAAATCACTCGGCTCCGGAAAACTCCATTTTAGCATCTCATTGTTTCTGCGGGGCAGGGACGCTCTCACGACTCGGCTCTCGCATGGCAGATGGCTTGCCATATGTCGCACTCCCTCACGCTATCACCTTGTAAGCAGATTTTGTCAGGTTTTAGGAGTAAAAGCTTAATTAACAAGTGGTGTGTACAATTATGTACTTAATTATCTACTGCTTTTATTTCTTGTTTTCTAAAGTTTGGGAAAGATTATCGGCAACTGTTCCCTGGCGCAGTCTCTGGACTTCTGTTTCTGTCTGTTTGCTGTCTTTTGAAGATGCCCACGTGTCGGGAGGCAGGCTCCCCTTCCCGCCTCGTCCACTGCTTAAGATGGACAAACTCAGGTGGGCGCACTGCAGACTTGCTGACCCAAGTCTCTAGGAGGTGACTGGGGCACGTGTGCCTTTAAGAACAGTCTCCTGCCTCCACGCTGCTGGTGGCCCGTGGCGATCAGAGGTTCCCTTTCTCTCTGTATCTCCCTGATGGCCCACCCCTGACTTCAGAGTGAAAGGTGTCAACGCTACCATAATGAGGCGCTGGGGCCAGGGTAGGCCCAAGCCAGGCAAGCACAGGGCAGATTTTGTGAGCCCAGTATGAAAAGGAGGTGTAACTAGAATGAAAACATAAAAAAAACAAATTGGAAGCAATTTTACTGGGCCGAGTTCAGGCCTAGGATCTGGGGCTTAGAGAAAAACAATCGCACGCAGAGAGGCTTCCTCTTCCCTGCTACTCGACCTGACAGTGTGAAGCCAGCATCTCTCCTGTGGTCACCTTTTGTGAGCACGGGTACAAGCAGGTGTCCTGTTTAGGCAACGTCTCAAAGGTGACATTTACGTGAGAACCAGGCCCTGCAGCGGACAGTCTGGGAGGCCGACCCTTGCGGAGGTGGCCTTTCTGAGTTCCTAGAGGACTCAGGGTCCCTGGTTCTCAGGAGCCATCCCCCTCACAATGTTTACAGAGGCTGGCTGAGCAAAGGAGAGGCCAGGAGGCAGGTGGGCAGGAGGCGGGGACGATGCCAGGGCAGAAGAATTGCAGACTCAGCAGACCGAGGCTTCCCTTTCTCATTCCAGAGAGGGAGATCTGAGAGTCATTTCCCTGAAATGCAAGCAGATAAAGTCGACCAGGTCTAGGGCCGTGAAGTCTCACGCCTCTGCTGCTGCCTGTGTAGCCCGGCAGAGCAGCCTGTGGCTGTGCCCCTCTGTGCGTCAGTTTCCCTGTCTGCCCTGAGACATCTGCAAGTCTGTGCTCTACAGATGCCCCATCTTCTGTTTCTTAGAGGAGAATGCTCTGGACTCCCCAGAAGGATACACTGAGAAGGGTGGTGGAGACCTGCGCAGGGCCCGGCCTACCTCCTGGTGGGCTGTACCCAGGGCCTAGAACAGCGTCTGACACGCGATTGGATGCTCCCTGGGCATCTGTCAAATTCACCGCAATTTAATAGAGACATCAGGTGAGGGGCATGTTTTTTTTTTCCTAAAGATAGCTAGTGAAAGAGAGAACCACCATTATCTGAACCATATTGATCCCTAAGGGCAGTCCTTCAAGGTAGGCCAGCCCAAGAGGTGCCCAGGAATGAACAGAGGCCACAGGACCAGGGTTGGGGGTGGGGGGGTACTTCTCAGAGGGTCATCTGGGAAGGGTCCAGAGCATCCAGTGATTAGCAGTGGGAATTGTTGACCAGGGTAGATAAGAGGCTGGAGCAGTTTGGACAAGCAGTGAGATGAGGAAGCCAGAGGAGCCTCTGCAGAGCCAAGGAGGAGGCACCCCCTGCTGCCTGGGTGGGTGGAGGAGGCCCAGCTCCCTCAGGGCTCCCCAGGACCCCACTCCTTGTATGACTCCCCTGGTTTCAGTTTGCAATAGGGAAAGCTTCAGAAGATAGGAACTCCTACAGGCAGGAGCAGGTTGCACCTCTGAGTCCAGAAAATAGTGTGATCTGCTTCAAAGGCCAAATAATTTGAGGACAAGTGGGGTGATGGTTCACGTGAGTGGGGCAGCTAGGTGCTTCTGGTAGGTCTAGCCGCATTCTGTATAATGGTGCCAACCTAGTGGGGCAGACCCAGAGAAAAAACTCGGGCCAGGAAACCAAAGAGCAGAAGCAAACAAGAACCTGGGTCTGAGCAGGGAGGTGGGCTCTTCTGTCCTGCCTCTGCCCAACTCCAGGCCACAGGGGCCTCTCAAGTTTCCAGCATCAAGCGCCATTCTCCAAATTTAGTCCTGCCAGAGAAGGCAGGCAGGAGGGAGGAAGCCAGCCTCAAGCCTTAGGGTCACCTGCATGGAGTGGCCTTGGCAGTCCAGGATAGCACCCTTTCCCAGCCCAAACCCCGGCCACAGCTCAGGCCATGCTGAGTCACAAAAATATCCTTCCGTCTCCTGCAGAAGGACCTCAACCAGCAAGCCCCGACTGAGCGCTGCTGAGTACGCTGAGGGAGCTGGGGACCGCTACAGAAGTCAGGCGGGATAAAATACCGGCGAGGGCCAGCCAATAATCAATGAGGGGACTGCTTGGAAAGGCGAATCCGCTCTCAGTACAGAGGCAAAGAACATGGAAACGTGATCACTTCTGGGACAGAAGCTGGGGAGCTGAGCATGGCGTCTCCCCAGTGTAACGTCACAGTCGGTGCCAGCTGTGTACTGGTCATTTCTATCTGCTTCTAGAGGCTCAGCCTTCCAGTGCCCCCACCATCTGGACCTTTCACTTTGCAAGCCACTTTGTCCCTCAGGTCCATGCCTGCTGCCGCTGCCACCGGGCTGGTCCCCACCCTGAGCTCCCTGAACCTCCAGCCCTTGCCGCCTGGCTGGGCTATGGGACTACAGTCGTGACGATGCTGGCACACATCAGGCTGGATGAAGGAGGGGCAGGAAGCACAACTCTGGCTCTTTCTTAGATGGTGAATCAGATTGTCCTGAGGCCAGTTCCCCTAGGAAGAGGGACAGTAGTGGGTAAGATATGCTTAACTGGTGCCAGCATAGAGGGGGGCCTAGCTTGGGTCATGAAGCCAGGGCCAGAGGCCCCAGCAGGCTGGTGGTGGCCAGGAGCTGATGCAGGAGGATCCAGCTCCCGGTCATGAAAATAGCAGGGTAGACAAGAGAGGTAGCTTCAGGTGAATTTTAATTTTCCCTACACCTGTCCCCAGTCTTCACCTCCCCAGTTGCTTTTGCTTTCGGAGCCCAGGCACTGGCTCTTCTCCGGTTAGCGCTTCCACACCTCCCAGGCTGACCAGAATTAGTATTCCATTTTCCTCTTTACCTACTGCCTTAGCAGTTCATGGCGGGTAGAGGTAGGTACAGAATGATTCTGGGAAAAATCACGGAACTGACTTGAAGTCTGATGAAAGCTTCCTTACTTAAACCGTAACAGGTCAGAGCCAAAGAAGAGACTCCCAAAAGTGGTGTGGAGTCCTAAGCTTGGAAAAACCAAAGGCTGGAATAACTACGCTTCCATCCAGTGCGGGAGGGCAGAGAGGAAGTGGGGATCCAGGCCCCGCTTTCTCACTCCAAGACGAGGACACGTTTTGTAGCAGGCAGTTAGCTGACATTCTGCCAGGCCGTGCAGGAATGTGCCCAGCTACCAGACAGTGCCAAGTACAAACTGATGTTATGTCTCATTACATCACATGTAAGGCTTAAGTCTCCCCCTTTGTTTAAGGTATAGAAAGGGCATCTATCTAGGAGGGGTCCCCCAAGTCGGGCAGCCCCTTAAGTCTCTTGTTGTAACCATGCCACAAAAAGCCAGAGTAGGTCCCTAGAGAGAAAGGCGGCCGTGTTGGGCACAGGCCAGGTGAGCAGGTGTCTGGAGCTTAGAGGCAGCCAGAAAAGTGGTGACTGAAAGGCAGAGAAGCCTCGTCCTTGTGTCGTCGGCCTGCCCTGCTCTGCGGTTGCCTTTGGCTAAATATCTTGGTGCCTTTTGCATTTATGGTTTTAAAGCCTTGTATTCTGTGCCACGTATCCAAGGCAAAGCAGCAAGGCTGCACTGCAGAAAGGGAGATTGATGAGTGTCTGCATAGTTTTGGAGTGCAGTAGGAAGATTTCACGTCCCTAAGCGTCTCAGAGCCACAAGGTGCTCCTATCCTCTAAGCACAGCCGCAACCCGAGAACCAAAGAACCTTCCTGGCCCTCAGGTAATCATCCTTTGGCTTCTCGTCAAATTTCCATCCCGACTTCAGGCACCCCTCCACCCCTCCCCACCCCAGACCCAGATGGAGGCTGCCATCAGCGCCTGGCCTGCCGGCCCCGGATGAGCACACAGCGTGTTCAGCAGAAATGCGCCTCGGCCAGCAGAGATCGATATGTCAATAGAAGTGTCAGCCTGAGCGCAAACACAGGGACCTTGATGGGAGCACACAGGGGACTAAACAGGCTCTGGGAGGGAGAGGCAGGCGGCCCCTGGGGAGCAGCCGGGCTCCTGGAAAGGTCTCGACTGCAAGGTTAACCGGGGCAGACAACTACCTCCAGCCCTGCTAATTAAGACCACCCTCCTTCCCCGTTAGCTTTGGCCTAGGCTGAGCTTGGCCTTAACTCTAGTGCGAGTGAGAAGGATTTATGGAGACTGCGCAGAATCTAATGGTGCCTCACGGGACTGTGGGATTCTCGGCCACTCCCTTCTCTCTTGTGTCCTGTGTGTCCTTTAATGGGTGGCAAACTCTGTGAGGGTGGCACTGAGCTACCCCGAGCCCCGCCAATGGCACCTCTGTGCTGCAGCCGCCAGCACAGACGCAGTCTGCCTCAGCTTACTTCCGGTCTCTCAGACACGTCCCAGCCACTGGGAGAAGCCGAGGTCAGAGCCGGTGGGGGGACAGGAGACCGGAAGGCCCCAAAAGAGCCTGTTTCTAACTTTCACGCTAACATGAGCAATGAGAACCCACTCTGGCTTGAGAGGAAGGTGTCCACGCTGGGAGCGATCGTGACTGACATCACAGTAAGCGCGGGAGTACCTGAGGAGGTCCCTGTGGCAGAACTTCAGGGGCATGGATAAGACCAGGCAACCGGGCAGGGTGCAAAGCAGCCAGGATGGCGGGGGTTCTGGGCAGCTTTCTCTGTATTTCAGCGTGTGCAAACACATCCTTTCCTTTGGAAAGTTTGGATAAGCATGGCCAAGCCAAAAGGTAGTTTTTTTTTTTTTTTTTTTTTTTTTTTTTTTTTTTTTTTTTTTTATGATACAGCTGTTCTGCAAAGGTGCTGGTGATAGGACTTGGGTGATTGTCGTACATCCTCAGTATTTGCTTATTTCTTTGTTATTTATTTATTCGCTCTCCCAGTTAATATTCACAATAGCATCACCAGTGCTGCTCACAGCCAGTTTATACTGAAATTAAGTTCTTCACACCAAGTAAATGGTTGTCCGCAACCCCTTGCAAGGGTACATAGGAACTAAAATTTCTAGATTTGGGGAGAAACAAGTGCTGCTCCAATCATCTGCCCTGCCTTTTCTGCTCTTTAGTTCATGCTGAGAAACCCGTGGGGGCGTGGGCCTGCTGACCCTGCCTACTGGAAGAGGCTGCCTGTGCGGCTACTTTCTGCTTTAACATTGTCCAATCAAATGCTTAGAAGCCTGTAGGGGGGTTAGGCTTGCCAACCCTCGGTGTTTTAAAAACATAGCCAGAAAGGAGGACAGATTGGTGAGCACCTCGGGAAGTCCCTAACATGGCAGAGGCCATCACGGTTGTCAGAAATGAAGAGAACACAGGGAAGACGGGATGGTGGGTGGGAAATAAAAGTGATTCACAATCATTATTTTGTGTACCAATTTCCCAAATTGAATGTTATTATTATGAATCGCTAATAAAAATAATTTGGGAGACAATAAAATGATTGAATTATAAAAAAAGAGGTCATCATACTGCAGGTTTTTTTCCCCCTTCTGGGAAACCCTCCATCCCCACTCCCCAAATTCTTATTATGTGAATCACTTCAAAATCTGATTATACTTGTCACCTAGCTTGTGCCAACCATCAGAGAACAGGAGCATTGCTTGTTGCAAGGGGCATTGCCAAGCAAGAAAGAGGAAGGAGAAATGGGTTTTGGGCACTGGTTGAGTTTTCAAGTCCCAAAAGAGGGAACCAGGGAACCAGGGATTGCTGTAACCCAAGCCCCTGGTAGTGGCATCCTCACTCCAGCAACATCACCTTGGAAAATCTGTGCTTCAGACTGACAACGAATTATCAAGTGTCAACTGGATCAAGATGTTTTCTGGGTTAAAAGGGCTTTGGGGTGGGGGACAGCCAGGCAGAAACTGGAGCCCTAGGACAAATGTGGAAGTTAATATGGGAAGGAACCCTGGGGCCTCTGCTGCCAAACTTGATAACCAGGGTGTCTTCAGGAGCTCTGGGTGCATCTCTGGCCACCTATGGGTCTGAGCAATAGTTCCCAGGCACCTCGTGGAAGGTCTTGAGTCTTTGTTCTCCAGAATGAGTGGAGATCAGGTATATAAATGGAGAACAGAGCAGAGCTCAGAGCGGGGGGCTTCTGCCCTCATCTCGGGGTGGGGTGGGGGAAAGCTTAAAGGACATCTGTGGGGTCTTGGGTAGTCCAGGGCTGGGCAGGTCAGCCGCCCTCAGACTTTCCATCTTGGCTTGTCAAGGGGTTGTATGTTCCCTGAAGTTAGGTTTGCTCTGCACAGAAAGTGAGAAGATTCCTCAAAGAGTTTCTGGAAGGATCAGGTAAGACAATGAACTGAACAGTGTTTTGTATCTGCAAGGTGCGTACTTTGGTATGGGCTTATTCTCAGTTTGGAGAGCCTGGGGGACCTCGGCGGGTACGTTTGCCGAGGACAGCCGGCCTGGTGCAGGCTTCCTTTACGTTTCCACTTGATGTGAAGGACAAGAGACCCTGAGATTGGGAGTTTCCAGGCCGGGCAGGGAGCTGCTCTGTGTGGTCACACATCCACTGGGGAGGAGGGGCTGAGCCTCACTGGCCGCTCCACTTCGCCAGATGATTTTACTGCACATCATAAATTACCATCTTGCTTTATTTTCCTTTTATGGCCTCTTCCAGGACATTACTGGCAATTTACTCTCTGCTCTGAGCCACCTGTGTTAGAAATGGTTTCCAGGTCTTTATCTTTCTCTGTTGACATCTTAGATTCTTGGCAACTGAGCCACACGAGGGACTTCTGTGGCTACCTGTTGACTCAGGAAATGTAAAGGGCCAGGAACTTGCATGACACTAGAGAATGGGGACACCCAGTGCCTTTGCGTGACAGGCAGGAGGGATGCTCTGACCGTGTGTGTGCATGGGTTTGTAGACTATGGTTCTGGAATAGGATTCTCCCCCCTGTAGCTTTTAAGCTGACTACAGCCAGAGGGTGTGGAAGGCTTTCCTGATGCTGGAGGTCCTGGATTTCCACGTTTGGGTTAATAGGGGTTAGGTACCGAGACCCTCACTACCTTCCACCTGACATGTTTTAGACGGTGGGTGCTGAGGGGTCCTGCCTGGAAATCTTGAGACCAGTCAGTGGCAGAACCCATCCTCCGACCTGATGTGACCTTCCTCATGTATAAATTAAGGGTCTGAGGAAGATCACTGAGTCCCTCTGAGGCCACCAGCTACACAAAACACCAAGCACTTGTTAGCAAAGCGACAGGTGCCTGCGACCAGTTGGTCAATGTGCTCTCGAGAGTCATGCGTCACTGTCCCCATTCTTAACACTTTCCCAATAAGGGCAATGGATTGGGGAAGATCAGAACAATATTCTTGAGCCCTGGTGCAACGTTTTTGACTCTGTTTTTTGGATCCTGATTAAGAGAAAGAGCAAAGCAGTGGTATATTCTCCCTCCTGTTATTATTCGGTTAAAAAGAGGATTCCGTTAGTCCAGTTCTTCATGTACCTCAGCAGTGACCCTTCTCCCAGGTCCTTTTTTGTAGCGCAACCTTGGCTGCTGCCTACTTGGTGGACAGGCGGCAGTAAGGGCAAAATCAGTGCCCGCTGAGTTTTTGACAAAGGAGTGACCCAGATGGAGGACTGGGGTTACTCATAGCAGCAGGGTAGGGATGGAAGGTGACAGAGTCGAATCTACCTGCTCCAAAACATCTTACAGAGAACACTGCAGGATGTGGAACTGGGGAAGAGCTGGGGTTAGCGACCCTGAGGTTGGCAAGGCCTTGCATGTGGACAGAGAGAAAAGTGTGGTGAATGCCCAGCAGGGGAAGGGCCATCCCTCTCTCTGGTCTTTGATCTCCTCTGGGAAGTAAGGGGGCTGGACCAGAAAGGACCTAGCCTTCTGCCTGTCATGGCATCCGTTCAGAGTGAGTGTCCCAGCACAGGTGAGGAGAGAGACTCCAGGTGCAGAGGGATGGTGACGTCCCGGCTTAGCAGCAGCCTGAACAAGAATGGGACACAGCCTCTACCCAGCCTTGTCAACAAACTGATGTTGAAATGCTACTCTCTGGGTTTTATTTATAAAAAAATGACTTTCAAAAAAAAAAAAAGGTAAAACCTCCATGGTGGGTCATCAGGATGGCTCTACTCTGCACTAAGGGGCTGTGAGACATAGGTCACTCAAAGGCCAAGACTATCTTTTCAGAGACAAGCTATGTATGAGTTCAAACAAATCCATATTCCCATTTCAACTACAAGTTCCAAAGTTACATGTGATCCCTTATGATTCCACCCCCTCAAAGACATACCCAAAGTGCACTGCTGTGTGAATGTGCTTGTTTAGCATGGGGACACCAGGAAGCAATGTGCTGGACACATTGTTTTGTCCTTTTGTATTTTTACCCTGTGAGTGGCTCACATGCCAGAGGTGGGACCTGCAGAAAGGAGTGAGGAGGAGGGTTTTACAATTTATCAACTGTGAGAACAGGTCCCTTCCTTTAAAACAAAAACAGACAGACAAACAAAACTCCTACGGCAGCTCTACTTTGAGCTCCTTAAATTAGAAAGTGATACTCTTAATGGCCGCCCTGAGGCAAGGCTGTGTCTGGGAAAGCAGTTTTTGAATCATGGGAAGTCATCAGGTTTCCAAGTTGGGAGAGGTTGCAGTTTGAACCACCCCAGATGTGCCACCGGGTGGGACTCGGGTTTGGGGACATATCTCAGGAAAGGCCTGCCTTGGAAAAGCCTGGCCCTAAGAATGTGTCATTGAATTCCAATTCATGTGCCCCAGTTTACCTCAATTATCCTCCACATGCCATACAAAATAAATTCTGCTGTCTGAACATCTTTCCCTTTCCCCAACCTGCCTTGACTTGGCGGAGGATAAGCTACTAAGACTCGGTGTGGTGAAGGATAGCACTACCATCTGTATAAAAGTCTCTGCAGGATGTTTTGAGTAGGTAGCCACCCTGGCACCCTCCAGCCCTACCAGTCCCAAGAGCAAACACATTTCTTAGGAGATGGGGTTAAAATAAAATTCATGGCCCACTAACTCAGCAAGCTGCATTTCATGACAGTTCTGGAAGGTTCAAGTGCATTGAAGTCAACTCTTGTAGAGAGGAGAGGTTCTGGGAGAAACAAGATAATTAAGGGGAAAAAGAGTAAACTAAGCTCTGGAAGAATGAGCTTGTAAATATACCAGTTAAGGTAAATTACATACAATTCCACATAATATGCCAGGCCCTGAGCGAAGTGCTATGGGGAATAGAAAATAAGTCACAGCTCCAGTTCCCTTGTTATACACAAATTCATGCGCAGATCAGAGAGAGATGAAACTTATCTGGCTCCATCTCCACAGCCGTGTCATGCCTGAGCGAGACGGTGGCCTGCCCGCACTCACAACGCCTGGCCTGAATCTGCTACTCTCCTCCACCCCCCACCACTGTGATGGGCTGCTCTAAGGCCGTATCTCTAAGGTCTCTTAACCCACCACCTGGCCAAGCAGAGGAGGCCACTCATTAAGGCAAACAGGAAAGATTTTTATTCAAAGCTAGCTTTGGGGGAAGATGTTGAGAACAATTCTCCAAAAACATCCTATCTCCGAGTTGCTCTGGTGTGCCAGAGCCTTCGTAGAATGTGCCAGAGAGGAGGAGGGATCACACATTCAAGTTTACAAAACACTACAGGCTGTTAAATGGGAAATTTACAGTCTCACTGGCTGGAAGATGGAGCTAGCTGTCAAATCCCTTGGTGAGGTCTCTGATCGATATTTGTGGATCTCTGCACCTGGGATTCTTTTGTCTCCCCAGTCCCCACCAGGCCCATATACTGGCCCTGCGGAGAGGGGTCTGTAGCCCCTCCCACTCACCCCTCCCCCAGATCCTGTCCTACTCCTGAGGACAGGGGATGTGTCGCCCCCTCCCACCCATCCCCTCGCTCCTCCCCACCTGAGGTCCATATCCTCGCTCCTTCTAAAGGAGAAGGGGTCATCAGAGAGTTTCCATACCCCTCTAGAATTTTCTGGAAAACGCTACCCAGTTGGTATCCCTGCTTCTTTGAACTACAAGCCCCAAGGATACAGTCTCTTTTTTGGGGGCGGGATCAAGACCAGCACTTAACTGTGGAATCTTCCTGCTCCCACGCTCTTGCTCTCTTAAGGGTTACTTTAACCAGAAGGAGAGGAGTTGACTGGAGTAAAACCCTTCAGAAACAACCACATACAGACTTGTGGAAGCTGGCACTGGTTCTGGTCCCTAAATTTAGAGCCTCTGACTCCCTTCTGGAATCACCACTGGGACTCTGCCCTCTGTGTTTAGTACCATGGGGTGCTAACTGACAACGAGCTCAGCCCAGGTCCACAGCCTTGGAGGTGCTGCTCACAGGCTCCCTGAATCCTGAGTTCACCCGGTGGCCTGCCCAGCCCCACACCCCAAGCCTGGCTACCCAGTACTGATGCCCAGTCAGCCTCCGGAAAGCCCCTTTTCTAGGCCCAAGGGCCCTCCCACTGTGTAATATGAGTAGGGACCTGAAATTGGCTCTCCTGAGAAGAGCCTAGAAATGTGAATCTCCTGTCAGTTCAGCTCTTCATTTCCTCTTCTCCCTGCAGTGTGGTTCCCGTGCCCACAGGCGGCCGGGGGCACCTGCCAGCAGCCCCTTCCAACCTGATCCTTCCTGGTAGCTCTCCTCTGCTGGGTCACCTCCAAGGCACCGTGCCCAGCTGTGCCTCCAGATAGGAGCCCTCTTTCTTGCTGGGTCTCCCTCAGCTACTGAGCACAGCCCCCTCCCCAAACATCACCAGGCCCAGGAAAGCCTCTCTGCCTCGTCTTGGCACCTTTCGGCCTTCTCACACCATCACAATCCAAGTTGGCATTTTGAAGGAAACTCCTCTCTGCCTTTCCCACTGTGCAACCCAAGCACGACTTCGTCTTCCCTCCTCCCCGCCCCCACTCCTTCCCACTGACCGTGACATTCTCTGAGAGTAACTGCGGATGGATAGGAGTCACGAGCAGAAAGATGGACAGTTTTAACTCTTCTCTCTCAATGGGTTTACATTAATGCAAATCATTTGCCTTAAAATTACCAATTCGCTTTGTTTTAAAGAAGGTTTTCAGTGTGAGGGGATGATTTGGAGGGTTAGGGGTGTAATGTGGTGGTTAGTGCACTTGCCTAGCTTATGCAAAGCCCTGGGTATAACCGCCCAGCGCTGCATAAAACTAACTGACTCTGGTGGACATCCCTGTGATTTCAGTATTTGGGAGGCTGAGGCAGGAGGATTGCCATGAGTTCAAAACCAGGGATTATGTAGCAAGTTCAGAACCAGCCTAGACTATAGAGTGAGATTTGAATCAAAGAAAAAAAAAAAGTGATTTGGAGCTGGGGAGAGGGGATGTAACAGAGATGGGGTACAGCCTCATTCGGCTTGTTCAGCACACCTGTGACAGGGTCCCGTTAGGGCATCTGCCTCCTCTCTGGCGGAGCAAGACTTTGGAGAGAGGGCAGATGAGGGGCTCCCAGGAATGAATGTGTGGGTGGGACGGCCCAAGGACTGTCTGGTACAGAATGTGGAGTACACATCAGGCCACCCTGCCCTGGGGGATTGCAGGGGCTGGTGAAGGAACCAGCCCCACCCTCTGACTCCAAGGTGGCTGAAAGGACAGGCTTCTGGGCACATGTGGACTTAAAGATGCTCCAACCTCTGACCAATCTGGTTGAAGTGAAAACCAGTTTTGGGTCTACCCTACCCAGGACCGTCTAGCTCTTCAAATCCAAGGACTTTAGAAGTTAACAGCTTTTGACCCCAGGAATAATCTGGTGGTCCAAGATATCTGATTAGCTGAGACCTTTCAGCAACCCCCCCCCCAGCCCCCATATTTCTAGGCAGTTCAACTGGAGACTGTTTAAAAGAGGGAGAAGATACTAAATCACACAAAACACTTGACATCAGGAATCCAGTCAAGCCTGTGGGAGGAACACATTTCACAGAAACCCACCAAGAGTCCTCCCTGCCAGCAGACAGGTGCCCGGATGTGGGGATCCCCCCCACCCTCTCTCCCCCAGGGACCTCAGCACAGAGTAATGGTTCACGGTTCACGGTTCACGGTTCACTGCACCTGCTGGCCATTACCAGCGAGGCCCGTGCGGGAAGGGGCCCTGGGTCACCTAGCAGTGGGGAATCCAGGGGCGTGGCCGGCACGGGCAGGGCGGGGCGCTGGGTCACGTGGTCGCAGGCCTTCATTAGACCTCAAAAGAGCAACCGTTAACGGTTGCCCCTCCCCCCGGGTACTGATTTCCAGAAGGGTCAGAGAAGCGGTCACGGGAGGAAGCGAAGCTTTCTTAGGGGCTGGAGAACTTGGAGGAAGGGAAGTCTGGTGCTTGTGGATTTGGGGTTCACAGTGCTCTCAGAGATGGGGTGTCCCTTCTGCACTTTCAGTCTTGGTGCTGCCCAGAGAGCCTCTGTACTTACAGCTGCTGGCTTGGCTTCGGGCAGACGTTGAGTTCGGTTTGCGGACATCTGAGCTCAGGGGAAGCTCAATAGTGTCATCTCATTGGACAGAAGGTGGGGGCGTTTCTCCTAGGAAAGGAAGATTTGGGCCCCAAATCTAAGACGAGCAGTTATGTAACCCAGCCCCCCAACTCCATGATAATATTGAGATTTGGGATGGGGGTGCAGAGTTTATACTTGTGAGCCTGACATCATCCTGTGACTTGACACTTTGAAGTGAACTTGATGGGGTTGTGTCTGAAGGGCACCTAAGCATTTTAAGCAGGGAGGGCCTGGGGCCAGAGGTGAATGGTAGGACATGTCACACTCAGATATGTGCTAACCAGGTGGCACACCCCACTTGGCATGGCGGGGTGGCCGGGGGCAGAGAGTCTGTGGGCTAAGGGGTGAGAACATTGGCTGCCTCTAGGGGTGGGTAGCACTTTTGAAGTCTGGATGAGGTGTCAGATGAGAGGAGGAGACAGGGTTTGGGTGGGGTAGAGAGGTGCCACCACTACATGTAGGGTACATCTTGACTATGTCAAGTGACGTGGTCATGTAAAATGATAGGGGGAGAGTTTGGGGATTACCTACCTCCTTGTTAAACAGAAATGTCTTTAACTCCCAAATCAATTCTGAGAAAAGTCTTTGATGCAGGGTTCCAGGAGATTAGGTGCATAGGGCTCGAATCCACATCCTGGGTCCCTTCATGCTTTCGCTTTCCCCCCATGGGCCCTGTAAAGGGGCCTTCTCATCCCCGTGTTTCTTTTTTGACTAAAACACAGAGGTGACAAAAACATATTCGTGTTCAGCCTGTCAGGCGAAAGGGCAGAGGGTCATCAGGTTTCCCAGCCTGTGTTCCAAGATCCCAGGGCTCAGGCCAAGGTTGAGATGGGCTGTGGTGTAAGACTGCCTGTTTGGCCTGTGGCGTACAGGCCAAGGTCATGGCCCTTCCTCTGCTTTCCTTCAAGGATCCCTGTAGCTCCTGGCACGGACCTGGCACATGGTCACTTAGTGATGCACTTACCTACCAGATCTTGAAGAAAGACAAAACTATGGCCAAACTCAGCTACAAAAATCCACATGGGCAGTAGGCTGGGGGGAGGAGTTCCAGGCACACGTGCCAGGAGGTCAGGCAGTTGGGGCTTTCACCTGACCGTTTGCCCTCACATGTAGATGAGCATGTACTTCCCAGGAACCCAAGGCCCGGAAGGAGGCTTCCCTACCTTGGAACCACAAAAGGTTTCCAGGTGGACACTGGGGATCTAGGGGCATGGCAAGCAATCACCCCACCCCATACCCTCCTGTTCCCTAATAAATGGAGACTATATCTTATCTGATCAGCCTGGACTGCTTTCCTAGAGAGAAGGGATAATAGTAGCCATGGACCTGCTGGTTTGCCCCAAAGATAATTAAGAGTTAAAAGGGAAATGCCAAGTGTGTTCTGGAGCAAGTGGTGCCCACTGTGCCCAGAGCCTTCACTTTGGAAGGAGGTGAACAAAAGTCCTGCCCCTTTTGTTGGGTCTTGTATTTCCTGGGCACTAGTGCCCTCCAAAGCTGCCCCTGCTCAGGGTCTTCCTTTGTTCCCTGGGTCCCATCTCTCCTTGGGTGCTGGACAGGTCTTGTTTTACTGGCTGAGGCAGGATATTTGGTTCCTACAAAGCCTGGAGCCAGATCCCCACAGTCCAGCCCTGAGCCAGCCTGATGCCCCCAGATCACAGTGACTCACACCCACTACGAGGGGCTTTCTGTGCTATGACATGGGAATGTTCCATGTGGTATGGGCACTGATGCTGTTGTAAGTCACACCTAGAAGCTGCATAAATATGACTGCATTTCAGACCCTCTTCAGGGGCATGTTCCTTTGCCTGCCCAAAAAGCACGGCACTGTGAAGACAGGAGAGCTTAGAAGGCTTCCCCTGGCCCATACCTATGGCATAGCCTGGGCTCCAAGTTAGACTGTGGGTCTCTACTTTTCCACTCCCCCCAAAAATGAGCTCTCCTACCAGAAGAATGGGCAAGGGGCTGGGGTTAGGGATAGGCTTCCAAAAACCTTCAGGACCATTAAAGAGTTCTTAACAGTGGTCCTTATAGTTAAATCTGTGTTGGGTGCTGGGAAAGGGAGCTCTTCTCAAAGGGACCTCTGCAGGTGGCAGGGGCAACTGTCAACCATTATGTTTGAGGCTAGAGTCCTGATGTCCTCAGGAGTGTAGCTAGAGGCAGGCCCCACGTGGTGACCTCATAGATCCACCTGGGAGATGGAAGCGGGGGAATCTTTGTTTGACTCGCCTCACGAGTCACCTTTTATCCAAGCAAAAGAGGGTAGGAGTGGCCCCTTCCCTGTGCATCAGATAAAACGGAGCTTGACGCTTTAGCTCCTTGCAGGGTCCTAACAAGCCTACACCAGTACAGACCTCTCCTCAGCTTCCCCCACAGTGGGTAGCCCACATCTCCAGCTGGTCCAGTGTTCTTCCTTCCCTGAGCAAATGCCTCTAGCAAAGATTTATCTCGAGGGCCGGCCCACAGAGGGACCACAGCCACGAACTCCTTAAAAAAGGGTCCCTGGGGACCTAACATGGACAGAATGGCATTTTAAGCTTAAAAATGCTGGGCCCAGGGATGCAGGCCTGTAATTATAGCAACTGGGGAGGCTGAGGCAGGAGGATCCCAAGTTCAAACCTAGCCTGGGCAACTTAGTGACTTAGTGAAACCCTATCTCAAAACAATAAAAAGGCTGGGGACGTATGTTAGCTCAGTGTAGAGGCCTTGGGGTCAGTCCCCACTACTGCAAACACCCTGCCCACCCCCCCCCCCCCCCCCCCCCCCCCCCCCCCGCCACCCACAAAACCTTAAAAGTCAGATGTTTTCCAAGGCATACTCAAAGGACGGAAAATTTCCTGAGAAGTTTTTGCCCCTGTTAGCTAAGGACTTCTCTCCAGGGCCCTAATAACCCTCTTAAGGCAGCAAGAGACTAGGAATTTTCTGGAAAAGAGATGCAGATATCAGATTAAAGACATCTTTTCAAAGGTCTGATAGCCGTACTCCACAGACTGTGACTTGTAAAGCCTCCTCTCAGCAGATCTGCAAACCCAGATCAACATTTGTTCCTCTGTGATCCAGTCCTTTCCTTCCCTCTGGCCTTGAAAGGGCGCTTGTGCCTAGGGGAACTGAAAGGTGAGGGTCTTGGGAAGAAATATCCCGTCATCTTGCTCAAAGCTGGTTTCAAATAAACCTTTCTCCTGTTTATCATAATAAATGTCCTCCTCTGATTTGGCCAGGCCACAAGCTGAAGAGTTGGACATGTGGCCCTTGAGCAGCTGACAACAGATCAATGAAAAACTGTTGACAATTTCTTCTTGACCCACCCCCAGTTAAGATGGACATCACTTGGAGGTTCTGCCTTGGCTAAGGAACTGCTCGGGGGATGTGGACCATGCAATGGGCTCCCGGGGAAGCTCCCCTGCCCTGACTTATCCTCCTGTGCCTCAGATCCGCTGAGCCAGCAGCTGTTGGCAAGTAAAACTATGTTGTTTTACTGAGCATCTCTGTGGACTTCCAGAAGCACCTTGGTTTTCTTTCCCCTACCAAGAGCGTTTCCAGAACCAGGGTAACCAGGGCTGGCAGAGAGCAGGGAAGCAGCATCTTCCTGGGTTCAGAGTTCACCTTTCTCTTATTTTCCCTAATTGGGAAAATACCACCCCCTCCAAAAAAAAAAAAAAATTACAGGAAACCACCACCCAGACAGCTCTGGAATGAGGGAGCTGTAGAGAACAATGGTCTTGCCTATGGGTGTCCTGTGTCACTCTCCCCTAGCTCCAGGCTGTCTGAAATTGCCTGGTGCTCAGGAGGACTGCTCCTCAGTGTGCTGTCGACTTGGGGCAACTGACGCCTTTTCTGTGCTGCCCAGTGACCAGAACCCTTGGGAAGGGCAGAGATGGGCTCATGCTGGTTTGAACTGTCATCCTGAGTCATCTCAGATCTCACTCAGAATTTCACCACCAGGGGACCCATGCCAGTCCCATCTAGGCTGGACTGAGGACAGCTAACGCTTCTGTCTGCAGTCCAGTTAGACTTTGTCTCTGAAAGGTTTCGCCATTGGTGAAGAGAAAGGCCAGGCAGAAACACAAAGTCTGGGTCATCTTTATCAAAGGAGCTGCCGGACGAGGTTCACAGACCCCAAGGAAGGGGTCGGGGAAGTCGCACCCCAAGAGAGGGGTATAGGGCATTTATAGGATTTTGGGAAATGTATAGGATCGCGGCGGAAGCTGATGGGGTGGCTTGGCCAGTGGAGCTGGCCTCAGTTAAGTTTCCTTTTTCCCAGAAGCTGTTTCTGGCAGAGAACTTGTTGTCCTGCTGGTTTTTCTCTTCCTCGCCGCTCAGGCCATCGGTCTCCATAAAAACTAGGAGACCAGTAGCAGGAGGCAGGCACCCCGGCAGGACGGGGTGGCGAGCAAAGGCACAGATGGCAAACTCGGGCCGCGCTGGACGGGGCTGGTGGCACAGGCTTGGCAAGGGGCACACTCAAACTTCTTTTAAGGAACTCTCCGTTTTGATTTGCATTAAACAAGTAAATCTGTTAGAGTGATCGGCAGAAGATCGCTGTTGAACGTTCTTTAAATTCAAGCACCTGTTCCTGATAAATCCTATAGCAGATATTAAAATTTGAGCAGCTTTGTGGGAAGGGATCATAGCTCAAAAAGTACTTTGAGATACCTCTTTGGGGGGGTGGGAGGAAGTGCACACTGCCACCCCATACCCAGGTGTAGAAAGATAAGGGCCAGCAGGGGCTTCACTTTTTTTTTTTTTTTGTTTCTTAGCACCTTGTCCTGCTGTGTGTCTCCAGCTCAGCCCCTGAAGCCAAGGGTGGGGGGTGCTTGAAGACAGCAGCCCCCACTACAACAGGGTGGGTTTGGATCCCTAAAGTACAGATGGTGGAGGGCAGCCGGTCTCCCTACTGCCCCCACCCCTGCAGCAGGCAGCCAGATACCAGGCTTGGGCCTGAACAGGGCACCACATACGCCTCTGATAATTGGCAGATGTCAAGGGTCAAAGACAGGAGGATCTTAGAGCCGTTCCAAGGAGACACCCCTTCTCTTCCCATAAGCATTCTTTCTCCTTTTGGTTTTTGGAGTTTCCAAGGGTTCCAGGCCCTGTGCTTCCTCTTCTCAGCAGTTTCCTTTTGAAATTTTGGCTTCTTTAGCAGATCACCATTTGCTTTCAACTTTGGAAGGTGAGGGCTCTGGGGACCCCACGGGGGGCTCTCGTGGGTGGCTGGCTCTCCAGGAAGGGCAGCCTGCCTTCTGCTTCCATGGCAGCTTGCTCCTCAAGAGGGTAGTTTGCAACTTGCTGAGACTCTGGGATCTGATATGGAGGAAAAGCTCTGTATTCCCCTGATGTTTCCTCTCTGTCCGCCTTTGGAAGTGCTTCTTAAGGACTGCAATGGAGTGGCCTGTGTGAGGGTGGCCTGTCCCCCACACCTCAGCAGCACTGCCCTGGAGGGGCTGTGCCTTCAGGTAGAGAGGGGCTCTGTTGCTGAGCTGGGTCTCCACTGGCGGATAAACCTGTCGGGACCTGGGGCCAGGTCCAGCCTGGGCTGAGGCTGGGCCTCCTGGCTAGGGACCCTGGCAACCAGGTTGGGGAGAGAGCTCAGCCTGAGTTAAATCTGCACGGACGGACGCAGAGTTCAGAACTTATCCCACACCTTTCTTCTTCCTTTGTGAATTAGCTGAGCATTTATTTCTGGAACATTCTGATGTCCTGAAGGGCCTGGCTCCATTCATTGTTTCCCTGTCTCTGCACTGTTGTGGCAGTGGTCCTTTATGATTAGGAGGCTTTGAATTAAAGCAGAACCATACGGAGGTCCTCAGATTCAGAAGTAGCTGCCGGGCCCTTATTTCACGCATTCAGAACCAAGATCCTAACAGAAGGGTCAGCGCTCTAGATAGGTACTCTGCTTCTAGGGCTTCCCCCTTTTTTCCTTCAAGTTAAAATCAGACACCTTGCACTGGCCAGGCCTCTGCAGGCCCAGGTGAGATGAGGCTTACAAGTTTGCAATCCATGGAAATGGGCCAGAGGAGGAGCCCGGGTGCCGGCACAGTGACCTACGGATGTCTATAGGCTGTGACATGCTGCTGGGAGCTCTTGGCTCTGTATTTGGCTTCAGACAAGAGAGTGGCCCAAGAAGTGGGGTGAATTTGGGCACTTCCTGAGACAGCTAGAAGGGTTAGGTTGGAGGTGTATGGACACAGGCTGGCAAGTGCCGCAAGGAAAAGTGAGGAAGGAGCGAGGAAGAGGAAGAGGAGGAGGAGGAGGGAGGGAGCACCCAGCTCCCAGCAAAAAACAGCAGGAAGTGACTGAGTGCCACCTCGTGCACCAGGGACAGGCACAGCCCTGAACTTGCTCCAAGGTGAAGAGAGCCTGTTTCTGGAGCTGGGGCGGTGTGGCAGACCAGAGAGCCGATCGGCCCAAGGCCAAGCTGCCCCTGTCCAGCCTGTCTGTCCCCGCTGCACCAGATGCTGACTTTCTCCAATGACTTGTATGAAGACTTGAAGTTTCCAGCCAAGCAGACAACTTGTATTTGCAAAGCTGTAGACGTAGGGACAGGCCACCACCAGGACAACCTAGGGGAACGGGGAGGCCTCTGCCTCTTCCTTCCCTAGCACGCAAGCTCCTAGGTCCTACGGAGGAACAGGCATTTTGCTGTTTCTATTTTCTTGGGCTAGAAATGTTGACAAGGCCAAGGACAGGAAACTTCATCCTATCTCTGAGATCTGGGGACGGTCCCTGCTCCTCTGTGGCCCAACCTCCTGCGCCCGCTGCAGCACCACTGCCCCTCACTCACTGTTTGGTGCCAGTGCCGCTCCCCAAGGAGCAGGCCAGGCAGCTGCCCGGCACCATGGCCACCCCTAGTGACACCATACATGGGTGTGTGCTATTTATTTGGTTACTGTGTCTCCCTTCTGAGGCTGACCTGACCAGGCCCAGCCCACCATTATCCTTCCTCTCTGGCACATGATAGGTACTCAATAAATATTTGTAGAATGCGTGAGCAAAGGGGTCCACATGCGTTCTCTTTCCCTCACAACTGTGTCACCGCCTTCCCTGGGAAACTCATTTGAGTCACTTGGCTGTTCTGCTCCTGAGAGGCTTATGCACGCTGAGCTGCTGAGGAGGTTATAGAGACCCACAGAGGCCTGCGAGCACAAAGCTAAGATGGAAAACTAGTGCGAAATGGAAGACAGAGGAAACCACACTGGAGAGGTGGCAGAGGAGGGTGGGCCCGCAGAGTGGGGAGGGAAGAGAGGAGAAAAAGGCTGATCCAAGAGGCACGTCGGATGTGAGGGCTATCTGGGTGTGACCTCTGTCACCCCACTGATCGCCAGGGTTGATTTGGCCGACCTGGCTCGCGAGGCGGGTGTCCCCTTCCTCCCTCACTGCGCCATGTGCGTCCCTCCCAAAGCTGGGCACTGGGTCAAAGAGGACGACCTCCCCACTAGAGGAGGACCATTCTGCGATCAAGGGTATATGAGTAGCTGTGCTCCCCACTAGAACCTCCAAACAAGCTCTCAAAATAGGCATGTCCCGTCATGGAGGAAGAGCAGGGCCTGAAGATGGAAGTGTTGGCCAGGACCGTGGCCACAGATGCCACAGGGACATGATTGTTGGGCCAGCAATGGCGGAGGTGCCTGGAGGGCCATGGGTGCTCAGAGTTGCTGAGGACCTTTTTGGAAGGACCATACTGTTGAAGTAGCAGATATTTCAATCTGGAAACTCTTTCCAGCTGAGGACCCTCAACTTTGGGTGGATATCTAAAAAAGTGTGGTGACACTGCTGTGTTAAGCCATGTGGTGGCCAGTTGGAAAGAAGTCGGTTGGTGGGACATCCGCGTGATAAACACAGTTCAGCCTTGACAGAGCCTCAGGGGCGTGTGTCTGATCTCCTGTGGAAGATGGGTTCACACGATCGTGGAAAGAGTAGCAGGCTACAGAACAGGGTCCCACTTATGCCTCCAAAACATATCTGTGCACATACAACTACATTGTGCTTGTGTGTAGAGAAATGCGGGGAGGTCCCATCCTCTGGAGAAGGGGCCTTGGCTAGGTTGAAGCTCTGCTCACTGACACTCTCGGTGGTGCTGGAATAAGCACATTCTCCTCCTGTAATAAAAAGGAAACATTTGTAGTATGTGACGTGGAAGAAGGACTCAGGCCGGGCTCAGGGAGCTCTGATTTCTTAGGGCAGATCCACTGGGGATGTTGGGGCTGGGGGGACAAGGGGCGGGAGGGCCGGGAACTTGCTGCGGGATTTGTTCCTCTAATGGCATTATTGAAGGGGAAATTAGCTGGAAATGGCTCTCAGGAAGGAGCCCAGAGCAGAAGTAACATGACGCTGGGGACAGGGATATGGGGTCCCAAAACCAAAGGCAGAGGATTGCCTTAAGAAAAAGACAAGGAGCTTGCTGGAGAGACCGGAGGAGGGAGGGAACTTGCAGTGAGTGGCCCAGATTTTGTCAGGGCTGTGGCCAACTGGGTGGCAGAGGGTCCAGAGGAAGGCCCAGAAAAGGGACAAGTGCTTTGATAGCAATGGTGAGCTCTGGGGATGGAACAGAAGGGTCAGCAGGTTAGCAAATTGCTAGGAGCAGCCCACGGGGTCTGCTGAGCGGTGAGCCATGCACTTGTAGTTGGGGGCACCACAAGTGCTGTGTTCTAGTGACAGTCACATGGTCCGAGGTTGGAGACCAGCCATAAGGGCCAGCATGAAAGAGGAGGACATTGAGGGCTTTTGACGGTTTTTCCAGGAGGCAGGGGCAAACCATGGCAGCGCCTCCAGAGAACTGACCCTCAGGCTCAAGCTCTGGCTGTAAGGATGGAGTGCAGAACCTGAAGGAGGGAGACGGGTTTCCTTGGGGACTGGTAAACTGTCTCAGAGGGGTCCTGTGGTCAGAGAGGCTGAGGCTCGAGGTGCCCATTCATTCAACAGATATTTATTGAGCACCCGCTATGTACCAGGCCACATCTCCAGAGCTTTAGGAAGCCAGACTTTGTGCTGTTAGAAAGAGAGGGTAGGTGGCCTGGGGGGCAGGGCTGGGAGGGGGAAAAGGGTAGAATGGCCAGAAGGAAGCCAGGGGTGTGCAGAGCGTGGGGCCTGGCCTGGCCCGGCACTTGGGAGCTGGGTTGGCTAGAAGGAGAATTGGCCTTTTCTCTTTTGGAAAAGTGGTAAGAAAAGCCCACATAAGATAAAGGTAGATATGGGGTGAGAAGTGAGACCGTGGGCACATGGACAGAACAACTGGTTTTCTAGATGCCTGGGCTCTCAGGGACTGGCATGAAGGAGGGGCGAGGGGTAGGGCTAGTGTTCCTTTCTGTCATGGGGTTCCATCCCCAGGACAAGGCCACATTTCAGTCCTTACTCATTCTGAAAATGGAAACCCCAAAGGGCGAGGGGCTTCCTGAGACAGAGGTGGGTGGAAGCAGGACGAGGAGTCAAGAGGTGTTCCCGCAAGAGGGCAAATCCACACAGTCAGACCTGGCTGGTCCCACTGAAAAAATTTCAAGGTGAAGGGGTGGGACCTGTGGAGGCTCTCAGGGGGAGGTATGTGGTGATCTGGTGACCTGGGAACCCCAGGAGGACACATTTGTTGCACCTCCATACCCCAGGCCCTTTCCACTCTGAGGTCCGCTTCCTAGGGACACCTGCTCTTATCCGAGTGTCATGCGACTTGAGCACCCTAGTCACCTTTTCCTTTTCCCTCGAGGAGTGATGTGATCCACCACGACCTGCTCATTGGCACAGCAAGAACAGCCAGGTTGTGCTCCTAGATGCTAATGGCCTAGGAGGATGACCTTGGGCCCTGGGAGGCTCTGCTCAGGAGGTGAGATGCTCTGAATAGGGCACTTTTTTTCTGAAAAGGTGATAATGGGAGCCATTTGCAGGGTGGTCCACAGAAAGGAAGCCCTGGCGATAGCTCTTTCCTAGCCCAGGGGTTGCCCTTTCGTCTCTGGCTCCTGGCTCAACCGCTCTGCCTTTAGTGGAGAGACCCTGAGAGGGTGAGGAGAGGTGGTGAGTGGGAGGGGAGCCCTATCCGCCGCAGGAAGGCTCATGACAGAAACGCTGTGCGAACTCCGGGGAGAGAATTGCTGCCTGACAGGCCAAACGTGCTGTCTCGTCCTGCGGCCCCTGTGTGGCCTCCCGGCTCTGGTTGGCTCTCAGTCGCCCGGTGTATCTGTATTTGCACCGCGGAAGCCTCCAGAGAGGCTCCACCTACTTTCTTCATTGGGTCCTTGCAGCCGCCGGGTTGAAGCCCTGGTATCACACAGTGTTACAAGCTGATTAATGACGGCTGCCGACATATCCTTAAGGCCTGGACAGATGTGCCACATGGCCCTGCTAGGCTCTCTTCTCCCGAGATGTCTGAGCTCCTTGACACCCTTCTCTGGACTGGAAAAAGCCTTGTGCCATTCCCACTCCCGGTGTGGCCAGGAGAGCAAGGCCATTCAGGGGTGGAAACGCCATCTACCTTCTCCCGAGGGTCAGTGGGGGCTCTTCAGGTGGTGACCACCCTCCTCCCCTGGCCTTACGTAGTGCTCAAGTGGGCCCAGCCCCTTGGCCCATCTCCAGGCCACGCTGGAGTGGCAGGAGGGACCTGCCACCCTTGGGTTCCAGCCTCACACCCCGCGGCTCTTGGGCTGTCTCCTTGTACTCAGGAATTCGCTGCAGTGGGGCACCTTTAGCCCCTCTTACGCGCTTACTCCCCATTTCAACAAATGGCACTAATCAAGCCGAGATTCGAGGATAGTTCTTCACTCAGTAGTGTCTGTGATCAGCTCAGTTCTGGAGTTTGCTTTCAGGGCCCGATTCCGACACATCGTCTTTCTGTCTCTGCTTTCTTTCTCCTTAAAACCTAGCCCCTAGAGACCTACGTGTGGAGTTTCCCCAAGCCTCTTCTGACGAGGCAGTCTCGGGACTGCATGAGGGAAGGAGGGAGGCAGGCTGGTATCATCTCTCCCCACCCACCACTTGTCCCCCGCCTGTCTGGCACGGGCACAGGCACACTGCCTTCCCTAGGGAGAGCTGAAGTGGGAGCCACCCGGCCAATAGGAAAGGAGGATGGATAAGGACAGGGAGCAGAGCTCAAGGAACGCCACAGGCCCAGTTTTACTTCCCCATCTCCACTGCGGTCTCACTGATGAGGCGTGGCCTTTCATGACCCAGATGAAACTGGACGGTCACCCTATTTCTGGTTCTTTTCTCCTCTTTAGTCTGTCACTGGCAAGGTTTTCTTACCTAAGGTTTTCTGTGTGGCCCTTGGCCAGCCCCACCGTGACCTAATGGACTGCCTCTGTGCCTCTAGCAGGCGCCTGCAAAGGGGAGAAGCTGGGGAGAGACGGCTCTGCAGTGTCTTCGCATGGGTGTATGGACTGGCTGTGTCCCCTCAGGGACGGCTGCCCTCCTGGGTCCTCTGCTTCCAGGCCTTCTGGCTGTCACTAAAAAGCACACTGTAGAGTCGGGTCCCTGAGGCATGTCCCTTGGCTTGTGAAATGGTCACATTTCCTATCATCTGTTCCTCCAACCCCACCATTTCCCACTTCCTCTTCCCTGGGTCTCTTCCTGTGCCTTTCTCTGAGAGGGTAATCAATGTTTCCTAAAGTTTGGTGGATAGAGGCGGTGACACTGTCCATGGACCAGCCACCAGCTGTCCCACATGGTGGACACTGGGGCAGAGAGGAGGGTGGATGGAGGTGGTGACCGTGTCCATGGCACGGCCACTGAGCAGCTGGTGGGTCCAGGCCAAAGACGACCAGTGGAGGTCTCGTGCCACCTCTGTTGGAAAGGAGTAGACTCTCCAGGCAGGAATATCTACACTAAAGGCCTTCCAAGGAGGAACCCCAAAACTGACCCTGCCTCATGGCTAGGTTCACAGGGACCCCTCACTAAAGGCAGTGGAATCCAAACTGGGTATCTGCCTACAAAATGCTTAGGGGTGCCAGTTTTTGTAAGGATCAGAAATTAAGTTTTTATAAGGTGTGACATCCTTGCTCTTCTGGCATCTGAAGTCCATAGGCTTAGGAGGATAGGTCAACAGGGACAGGATGTAAGGGGCGGCTCAGAATAGCCAGCAAGGCAGAAATCTGAGCACAGCACTGGGCCCTGACAATGCAGAAGGGAGAGAAGCAGTTTGAGCAGAGGGCCGGGGTGTCTCCGGAGAGACAGGCCTGAGGCGTGATGAGCGCTAACTAAAGGGCAGTCCCTGGCTGAAGAGCTCAGAAGCCTGGGGGAGCTGGTGCAAGGGGTCAGCTCCCTCTGCATCACGGCCTGGACGGCCGAGCTCCTTGGTCTCTGAGGGGCTTGCATTCAACCGTGCCTTGAGGGGAAACTGTGTAGCAGCAGGGATGGGGTGATTTGAGGATGAGACAGGTTTTAATATCTTCACAGACTATGGGGCATGAACCACCAGGGGGGACCAGCCTGTTTCCATATTAAAAAGCCATTGGGGAGTGAGGGAGCAAATTCAGAAATAAAACCCACATAGTGGAGTGGGTGGACATTATAGCTAAAGCTGGAATATGGGAACATATCAAGTTTCAATGAGAGTGAGGCTGGGGACGTGATCAGGGTCACATAGTGTCTGCGAATGCACTGGCCATAATTCCAGGAGGACTCAAATCGGGCTTAGGAAAGAACATGACCACCTTACCCTTTCCACAGGACCCAGAGAAGGCCAGCAATTTGGCTACCGAGGTGCTCAGCATGAGATATCACTGCAGTGGGACCACCAGCTGGACCACACAAGGATGGATATAGCTGGTTTAGAGTGCCAGCAGGAGTGGTGCTCAAGGCAAAAGGAAAGGCCACTCACCTGCACCCAGGACTAAGAGCTCCTGGGAGAGACTCTTCACTACTGAATGGGACTAAACTTCAGCCCAGATTGGGCACTGGCCATGTTCTCTAAAGCTGTGTACCAAAGAAGAAGATCGCTTTCTGTGCCCAATAATTTCGAGAAAATGTTGGGTCCTGCTGCCCCATTAGCTGCCATTGCTATATAGGGGGTAGGGGTTTGAGGAACGGCACAGTAGTTAGAGTGCTCACCTACCGAGCACAAGGCCCTGGGTTTGATTCTCTAGCACGACAGAAGCTGGGCACGGTGGCTCACACCTGTATTCCCAGCACTTGGGAGGCTGAGGTAAGAGGATTACTATGGGTTCAAGGCCAGCCTGGGCTACTTAGTGAGTTCAGGAGCATCCTGGACTAGAGCAAAACTCTGTCCCCACCCCCCACCAAAAAAAGGAAAAAATTCCTGTGAAAAATGGATAGCTTCATCTTTGAGAGGCTTGCCCTGGTCTCTTGCAAGGTGAGCACAGGGTCACCCAAGTTGAGAAACGAAGTGCTAACGCCAATGAGTTACAGCACAAATGGTTTGGCCACCTGTTCCCAAATGCCAGTTGAGATGAGAAGTCATAAAGGGCAGAAAAGGAGCTTTAGTCCCAATGGAGGGCAGACAAAGAGAGCTAAGATCCGTCTTGGAGGGGCTGATGGGAGCTTTGGGGTGTAATAGAAAAGGAAGAAGGCAAGCATTTGGGACTTGGTGAGGTGGGGACTTGCCTGGCTGTGGCCTGGCATAGCTGGGGGCTTGTGTATCTGGGGCTTGTATAGGGGTGGGGGGGCACTTGCCTAGCTGGGGCTTGCATGACTGGCAGGATGCAGAATCCTGGTCAAGCCGTGATCTATTATGTTGGGATTGGTTTTTCAAGGTGACTCCAGAGAAGTCCTTTGGGGCAATCTAGTTCCCATGAGACAATGGTTCCTGCTTGGGGCTGACCTCGCCACAGGATGGTCTTCAGGGCTTTCCTTTTCCTTGGCATTTGAGAGACCATAGTGGTTTGAGGCCATGACTGGAAACTTCTAGACATCTCTTCAAGGTATCTGGAATCAGACAGTTGTAAAAACTGGTCATTGAATGTTCTGCGGGGTGATATCTAAAATGGCACCCGCCAGAAGTCCCAGGGGCAGCCACCTCAGGTGTTTACCAAGGAAGATGATTGGGCCAAGCCATTTCCGCCCTTGTGGACCACGTGTGATCCCAATACTATTGCTGTGAGCACCCAGCGCCTGTCTGCGTGGACATGTCACTGACTGGCTTAACACCTGCTTACGCACACACCACGTCAGATCGCCTGCTCTCCCCTCCTTGCCACGTCCTCCCTCTACCCTATATAAGCTGCTGTACTTCCTGAATAAAGTGAGTTCCTGCTTCAACAGACTCCTGGCTGGGTCTGGTACTCTTGGGACGAGGAGACCCTGTCATGCGCTCACCTTTCCTCTCCCCCTGCCCTTGTGTGGTGGCGAAACCCCTACAATGTTCCTGTGAATCCTGAAGATGCCTTGGTTCCTCTTATCTTGGTGTCCTTGAGGAGAAAGCAGATAGGTAAATTTGGGGCTGATGTCACTGGCTTTTAGGCAGATGCTCTTAAGGACGAAGATTGTGTGCACAGCTAAGCAGGGATCTGACCCATAGTTCTAAGATAATGAAGAAAACTATAAACTGAAGGCAAAGATGCCAAGCTTCTCTCTGCTCTTAGTCACCCATTGGACTGTTGTAAGGGCACAGGTGTGGGGAGCATGAGGAAGGAGATGTCTCCAGACCCCAGTGGTGGCCAGGATGTCCCAGGAAGGTGGAGGTCTCCCCAGTGAGATACCATGATGGGCCAGGCCACATAGCCACATTTCCCGCAATGTGGAGTAGGCAGCTGAGCTGGGGCCCAAGGTCTGGGGGCCTTTCCCGTCTTTCCATCACCCTTAGCATGTCACCTCATGGTCACAAGGTGTTAGCACAGGAGGCTGTTTTCTAGAAAGCCACAGGACCCATCCATGGGGTAGAAGTAAGGGTGGAGACAGAGCTTCCAGAGTTCAGCCCCCAGAGCCCAGCTGCCAAGAGGGGAGACAGGTGGCACCTGTGGCGGCTGCTGTGCATAGCCTGGCTCAGATACTCCTGGTCTGGCCTGGGAGCATGTGAGCTACCAGTTTTCTCATAATACAGCGCCAGCTCAAGGTGCTTTCTTTGTGACGCATGCATGGTGACCTGAGGTTGGGGAAGAAGGATCCCAGCAGTCCATGACAGGCTTGGGGAGTGCAGGGCCTCCTGGGCTGGGGAGCAACCAGCATCAGAAAGGGTCAGGGATTCCCCCACCTATAAGATCGGGTGATATTCAGTCACTCACGGACACTTTCCCTCATCAAGTGAATCTCATGTGCTACGAGATCATGCAGATAGAACTTCCAGGGCACGTGCATGAGCAAGACACACCCAGTGCTTTCACACCTGGCATTCCACTGGGGCTGTGTGGGGCAAAGCAAAGCACAGTAGTTTAAAACCACAGGCAACAGCTGCAGGGACACCTTGGGACACAAAACTGCTGTCTACAACAATGCTGGCAGGAAACTAGCACTGCCTGGGGATGTGACCTTCAGAACTAGAGATTTTCAAGTTGAATGAGCGAGGCTAAAGGATTTACTCCAATTTTTGGGCTAACAGTTTCTTACTTTGTATGTTCTGCCTTTGTGATTGTGTCCTTTGATGGAATTATGTCGATTTGAGGGAATTAGGACCCACACCTCCATTAGGATTAGGATTTGTCAACCACCCTAGACTGGGGTTCAAGAACTTGTCAGGATTAGAGTGTGAGTGATTTGTGGGCTGGCCAATGAGAGAAGAGCACCCACCCAGATGTGGGAGGGCCAACTGGAACTCCAACGGTATAAAAGGGAGGAAGAGGGGTGATTGTTACAGCTTCTTCCTCTGGGAAAGCTCTCACCTTCGTGATTGTCTACGGATGCCACAGGTCTCAGCACAGATTCGCTCCAGTCTCGACTTGTGCCTGTCTGTCTGTTGCTGCCCTTCAGTCACTTCCAATCTTCAGTCACCAATCTTCACCTGAGATCTACAGCAGACTCTCACCTCACCGGCTGTCCTGCAGTCCTGGACGAGAGATCTACTTCACGGCTGAGCAGCCATCTTGGACCACCTCTATCATTGGATTTTTAAGCCTTCCTAGTAGACCTTTTGCACTAAAATCTGTAAATTGTGTCTTTTGAAAGGAACCCAAACTAATACAGTGATTTTATCAGGGTTTCCCCATGGTTCTACCAAAACACACTACTGTACAAAGGGTAATAAAATTTTACTATGTCTAGACTTTGCACACAAGTTTCTGTCCCATCACGCTTGCCGTAGTGGTCCCCAACTATCTCACCTTGCTTGGGGCCTCTGACAAGGGTGGCACATCATGGCAGGAGAGCATGGGGGAGTGAGAAGTTACCATCTTAAGCCAGAAGATGGGGCTAAGACCTGGGTCTCAAGGCCCCCTTTTGAGGCACGCTCCCTCTGAGTGATGCCCCTAAGAACCTCCCACAGGGCCCTATCTTTTAAAGATACCACAGCACCTCCTGATACCTCTAACCTAGGGTTCAAACCTGTAACACACAGGCCTAGGAGGGACAGACACTCCTCAAACCATAGCAGACAGGTCTCTCACAGAGCCTTCAAGGGAAAGAACAGAATTTGGCATTTTTATGAGCCTAAGACCTGGCACATAACAAATGCTCAACAAAACCCAAGCAAGGATTTAGGATGAGGGGCCACAGAAGGCCTAACCTATCCCCCCATCCTGGGCTCCTCCCTACTTCTGGTCCCACCAGACTGCTGTCTCTTGCAAACACCCAGCCATTGACAATCTCTGAGTTTTGCTCAGCCTCAAGCATACGGGTCTAAAATGCCCTCCCCTGGACTCATATTACCGTCTACCCACCTCCTCTTCTAGGATGAGTCCCAAGGCCTCCTTGCCTCCATCCACTCACTCGCTAGACCACCCTGGGGTCAGGGCCAAGACCCACTCGGTGACCTTGGCCATGCATGTCTGTGTTGTTGGCAGAGGTGAAAATTCTGAGTCCTGGCCACTGTGAGGAGGTCACAGTCTGCCCTGTCTCCCAGGTTCCTGGATTCGAGGTCCTTCTGAGCATAGCTGTTAGAAACGGCTCATAGAAATCTTTCTGTCCAAACAAAGGATGGACTTGGGAGGCATGAACGACAGGGTATGAGGCTTTAATTTTCTTTTTGCAATAAGGGTGGCCTTCCCGCATGCAAGTGGAGAGAGGCACACACCGAAAACGTGGTCAGTACTGACCTAAATCCCTACATCGCAGGTCCCTCCCCCTGCCTTTCTATTAGCAGGATTCACAATCTTTCCGAGAAGATCTAAGGCATTGGCACAGGGCCATGTTCATCACAACGTCATTACTCAGGGCCAAGTTCACAACGTCACATCCTTGATCCCTCCTCCCCCCTTCCTGCCTCTGTCTGGTCACCTGATCAGATATGGCGTGAAAATGTAAAGATCCGCCATCTTGAACAATGTGCCACTGTTACTGCTAGGTGACGTTCACATAGACTAGTGCCTTCAGCCCAGGAAACATTCAGTATCAGAAAAAAATGTAAATAAGTGGAAATCTAGGAAGACCTGAGCCAGCTGAGTGTGGTAGACCCTTAAGAACACAAAATCCTGCTTGCAGGGTGGTGGAGATCTTGCCCCAGCCCTCTTCCTGCCTCACCCTGGCCAGGTGGCCCATTATTCAGCTCCCCACTTGAGGGGAGGCCATGCCCACCTGGGCAGGGAGGCCCACCCTCTCTGCAGGGCACCCAGGGAGCCTGGTTGAGGCTTCTGAGTTCAGTTCTTGTATCTTGCTAGGTACAAGAACACAAGAACCAGCACAGATGCCAGGCAGGTTGATGTTCCCAGCAGGTCACACCACCACAGGGACTATGGAGTGTGGCTGCCGAGGGCAATTGTCCATGACCAGGGCTCCTCCACCCCCACCAGCCTGGACCATCCTAGCAGGGAGGATCACAGTCACCGTGGGACAGTCTACTCTTGTCCCTCAAAGCTTAACTTCCTTCTTAACAACAGAACCCTGCTGTTTAATTGGGTTCTAAGTGGCTGGGAAATCCCCCAGTCCTCCCTCTGCAGTCCAGTGAGGTCAGGTGACTAGCCACGCAGGCAGTCATCGTGAGTGGATCTCAGGAAGATCTTCCGAGGGTCCAGCACGCTGCTCCAGCTGCCCCAACCTCCTCTGGCCAGAAAGCAGATAGAAATGGCTGTTGCTGTGTTGGAGCTCAGAGTGAAGTCGCATGGTGCAGACAGCTGAGCCGCCTGGCACCATGGTTCCTCCAACTAAAAGCTCTGCATTTCCTAAGTCATGGTGAGAGCGATACTTCGGTCTTATTTGAGCCATGTCATTTTGGTGCAAGAAATCTGAGCCTGCTACACAGCTCTGTGTCTTCACCTCCCTTCCTCTGGTCCTGTGGCACTGACAGAGGCCTTGTGCAGTGAGAGGCCTGTTACAGAAGCCACCACAGGTGGCTCATAAAGGGCCAGAAAGCCAGGGATGATGTCCGTGGGAGCAGGGAGGGAGGAGGACAGGGCAAGGGAGGATTCAAAATGAGGGGCGGTAGGCAGAGCCCACTGGGGAGCAGGGACATGGGCCTCCCACCCATGTCCATCCCCTGGTAGGCTCAGGGCCTGCTAAACTTTCCCAGCTCCTTCAAATCCAATGCCCAGCAAGGCCCAATTTCCTTCCCTGATGGCAGGGGGGTCCTCTGGAGATGGAGGCTGAGACTCCCCACCCCCACCCCCATCCAGATGAGTAGGTTCATCCTCAAGCAAACAATAGATCTGCAGGTGACCCCAGCTCCTGCTCACTCACCCTGCCAGCCCTGCAGCCCCTTCTCACAGGGGCTCCTCTGCGTCCCCACCAAACTCAGTCCATTGGGCTGAGGTGCGACCATGTGCACTATGTACACCCAGGGTCACGTGCTAACAAGTTCAAAGCCCAGGGCCGCAGCCCCTGTGGCACAGTGTCCCAGAGGTGTGCCGGGAAGGCTGACAGCCAGCGAAGGCCAGGAACCCCCGGCCATAGTGTTGGTAGGGTTGTCACACTGCCCAGCCTGGCTCTTCCACCTCAGCCTGCTCCTAGCTGTAGGCACAGAGCTCCCGCGGCCCAGGCCTGCTCCCAGGCACAGCTCCAGCACACCACTGCCAGCCCCAGGCCTCGGCCCTGACTCCTCAGCTGCTGATTTGTGGACCCTGAACGTGGCCCCATGGCAGGCAGGCTGTGGCCACCACACGGGAGAGAACCAGAGTTCGTTCACTCACAAGAGCACCTCGCCTGTGTCTTCTGCCCAGCCACCACCCACTCTCCGCCTTGCCCTGTTCTCTCACGAGTGGTGTGGTCCCACTTCTGGGTGACCTCCTCCTCAGGAGGGGCCATTCCCAGCAGTCAAGCACCCTCCGATGCCCAGTGGCCACCCACCCTCCGTTTCCCAGGCTCCCTGGCTCTCTCACGCACCACACTTCCTATCCCTCACTCCTGTCGCTGCTGCCACCCCTGCTTGTTCCACATATGCCACCAAAGCAAGGCTGCAGCTCTCCTGTCAGCCCTGGTGGCTGCCACACTGCTGTCATCAGGAAAGGAAGGAGTGCGCCATCCCCCACCCCAGCCTTCCTGCCCAGCTCTGCCACAGCCCCAAATCATCTACTCCTCCTCCAGGCAGCCCGGAGCCAGGTCACCATCTGCCAGGCAGCCTGGGGCTCAGCGCCTTGATGGCCCCCGGGTAGGACATGCATCTGGGCCCCAGCCCCCAGGTGCCAAGGTGCCAGCTCTGCAGGGGAGCAGCTTAATGACCTTCGGGAGCAGTAATTACACCCCAGGGCCCACTCCTAATAACCACGTATTCTCCTTGTCAGTGCGCCCTAATTGAAAATGAGTAGGCGACACAAGTCGCTGTGAAGTTGGCTGCCAAGCCCTTAACGTGATATTAATTGTAGTAATTAGTAGTCACTTTGTGTTGGAGTCATCTATAAATAGGGGGTCCATTAGTTTAGCAAAAGAGCATGATTTAAAATGCAAATAAAAGTCCAATTAGTCAGATAAATCACTCATCTTTCCCAGCAAATTATCCTCTTCCAGTCACTTTGGAAGGCCAGCAGCCACTTTGGAATGCACTGGTCAGCTCAGGGGCTCTGAACACCAGCCGCAGCTGAGTAGCCCATCCGTGACACTGTCCCTTTAAACAGAGTTGCTCCCAGTCTCCTTCAGGAAGCTGTTACCCCTCCAGGGTCCCCACAGACTCTTGCCTTATTGGCAGAACTACTAGTCATGTGCCCAAGTAGCTTATCTTTCTGTCCACTGATTGGTTCCCTCTGATGGCACAAGAGAATTTTTTTAAAGGAACAGTAGCATAGTGTACATGTAGACCCTGGAGGATGAGGGGTCGTCTTCTTGAGTGCAGCTCTTTGCCACCCAGAGTGAGCCATCAGTCCTATGTTGTCCGTGACCCAGAAGAGCACATGCACAGAAAAAAAAAGAACCAGGCCCACAACATTGTTCTAGAAGTGGACAATTTATTCTCCACGTCTTAATCGCTTCCACAAAAACTACCTGTGCTGATTGTCAGAACTCTCTCTCCCCTGATCCCACACATACTGTTTCTCAAAGGCTTTAGGTAAACAGTTTTGACCGGAAGTACAATGTGGCGCCTGGAGAGGTGACGAAAGTGCTCAGCTTACGGGCCAGAGAAGAAACATTTCATTAAGCCATCTGTGATTAGAGCACCATTGGTCATGCAGGGCCTGCCCGCAGACTTGTGTTTGAACCCTCACATTAGGGAGGCTGAGGAAGTGCACCTGAAACATGGGTGTGGGTCCTTCCCTCCCATGTTGTGCGAGCTGCCAGAGATCGGGAGTTCGAGCCATCTCTGAGCCCTTCCTGCCCCTCCCTCAGCCCACCACCCACTCCCCAGAGCCCTTGGTGGCCAGCCTTGGGCAATACTTGCATTATATGTACGTATGTACCTAGCTACATATGCATGTGTGTACATGTGAATGCATATATTGGTACTGGGGATCAAGCCCAAGGTTTTCACATTAAACTACATTGCCAGCCAATTTTTGGTGTTAGATTTTGAGACAGGTTCTTACTAAGTTGCTAAGTTGCCCAGGTTGGACTCAAATTTGGGATTCTCCTGCCTCAGCTTCCCAAAGTGCTGAGATTACAGACCTACGCCACCAGCCCGACAGTGTTTACAATTTTGACACAAACTGAGGCCATAAGACAGAGTACCATTCCCAAACGAAGACAAGAACAACTGACGCTTTCTAGCAGAAGTTTTCTCCCGCGTCAAGAACTAAGGGGAACACGGGCAGTTTAAGAGAACTTTCATTCTTCCTTTCTTTTTCAAGCTGCTGGGAATATGGCGTTGAGGTGGAGCACACCGGCCATCTTTCAAAACAGGACTCAAGGCCTGCTGGGGAAATCTGGCAAGAAGATGCAGAACAAGGCCACTGAGGGCTTCTGAACTGATGAGAAACAGCCCTTTTCTGGTAATGTCTCCAACAGAGGGCTCGTCCTGCCTGGCGTGGTTACCAGGACAAAGGTGCCAAGGTCCGTTTCATCCCCCAGGACTGTCTCCACTACACTTGCAAGTACAACCCCCTTGAGAAGTGCCACAGGACATGTCTGCCTCTCCTCCAGCCTCAAGGACATCTAGGTTGGCAACCTCACTGCAGGAGTCTGCCGTAGACCTCTGTTGAAGAGCAGAGTATCTCAACAGGTTCAACACACCGAAAAACCATTGCGGAAGTGCCGAGGCTGTACGCCTGCCCGCCCCCACAGCAGATGAAGCTATTTTGTCCCTCACGCATCCATAAAAAAGTATTGTCCTTTGTTACCCTTTCTTCTGTGATTCAGTGCTTGTCACAGGTGGTAGTACTTGCTATTTTTAATGGCCTACTTGACAAAATAAAATATTGGCAATCCTATGTTGGTCCTGAAAATATTTCTTGGCACTGGTGCCAGGGTGAGGAATCCAAACGTCTGGAGCTGTGGAGCTCATGGACTGGCACAGGGGCTTGGGCTGGGTGAGTCACAGCTGTGAGCGGGGAGTTGTATGCACGTCGTGGGGCCGGTGAAATGGGGACAAATATCACCAGAGATTATTTTTTTCCAAGAGCACCGAATAACAAGTCTTTATTTAGGAACAAAGAACAGAGGGGTAAAAGCTCCCACTATCTGGGAGGCTGTTCCTAGTGGGTTGTCCCACACCAGATATTTCCCTGTCTCTGAACTTGCAGGAGACAGCTAAATCCCAGATAAAGACATTGAGGAAGGTCTGGGGACTAACCCCTCCTATCCAGTCCTCCTATAATTCAGATGAGGAAATGGAGGCTCCAGTGGTGTCCCGTGCCACGTGGCATGTGAGGTGGAGGTTCTCAGTGTCCCACGCCGAGAGCCGCTCTTGCATCTCTGGTACTCTCCTGTGCCCCGGCTCTGACAACAGGCATTGGATGAGATGCCCGGGAGTAAATGAAACCACTGCATCAGAAGAATCTCTGCCTCTTCCTCAGCAGAGAACATTTCCTCATTTATAGAAGGTAGGAAGCAGCCGTGGTCACAACCAGATCAAGAAGGTCCTCTGAGGAGCAAAGACCATGTTCAGATAGCACACAGACGAGGCCACTTTTGAGACAGACTAGAAAATGACTGGCCAGATTCATGAGTGGCCAGTGCTTCTCCACCAGTGACAACTCTGGTCCTATTCTAATCCTCCCATCTCCTGGATAAAAATTATAATCCCAATTACTGAACTGGTCAATTTGTTGAAAGCCTTCCACGCCCAGTCAGCCTCCTTAAAATTGACTCAGCCTTAGCCCAAACTCTCAGAGGCCCCTCTCACAACTCCTCTTTGAGGTGCCTGGAAGGACCATTGGGTGTACCCTCTTTTGCTAAAACAGCTAAATAAGTAAGCCTTATAGGTATATCCCTGGAGGTTTGGGATTGTTGAGTTTTTAATGTCCCCGTTTTCCATGCAATGTGGTGGTAGAAGCAACCACGATCAAACAGTGAGGTTCCATTCTGCTCCACGGCTGGGGGGTGGGGGGATGAAAGCTGGTCCAACCACTGCGGAAAGCAGTCTGGAGGCTCCTTAGAAAGCTGAGAATGGAAATTCCATTTGATTCGGCTACTGTCCTACTGCGCATATTCCCAAAAGAAATAAAGTCGACATACCAAAGAGACACATGCATAGCCATGTTTAGAGCAGCACAATTCATAATAGCCAAATCCTGGAAGCAACCTACCTGCCCATCCATACAGGAATGGTTAAAGAAGATGTGGTGCCTATACACAATGGAATACTATGCAGCTGTAAAGACACATCTGAAGCTTTTGAATGAAAATGGGACCACCTAGAGTCAACAATGCTCAGTGAAATGGACCAAGCACAAAAGACTGACTATATACGGGTGTCCCTCTTATGAAATGCACAAAAATAATAATATAAAAAGACCCCAACATGAATGCCAGGGTAGAAGGAGAGGCAAAGGTCAGATAGGAAAGGGGTGAACCTCTGAAAAAGGGGTGGACACAGACACTCACTAATTCCCCAAACCCCATGGCTCTAATGTGTTACAGAATTTGGAATTCATGCATTTACAAAAAATTAATTTTATGTGAACTTTTTACACCAAAATAAAAAAATTTCCAGATTGAGATCAATAAGTAGTCATATAAATCAACAGAATAGAACTTAGAGACCAGAAATAAAACCACATGTCTACAGTGGCCAAGACCCTTGGATGAGCAAATGATAGCTGGGTAGCCACGAGCAAAAGAATGAAGGTGGACCTGTCATCACACACAAAATTTACTCAAAATGGGTCAAAGACTTAGATCTAAAAGCTAGACTTACTAAACCCTTGGAGGAAAACATGGAGAAAGAAATGCTCTTGGTGTCTGCTAAAATTTGAGTCCTGAAGGTCCCACGAATGTCTGTGTATCAAAGATCTGATCCCCAACCAGTGGAACAGAACTGAGGGTGCAGACACAAACCCAAGTACCCTCAGCTACCTGATCTCTGATAAAGGAGCCAGAAGCACACACTGGGAAAAGGACAGCCTCTTGAACAGATGGTGCTGGGAAAATGGGATATCCACGTGCAGAAGAATGAATCTATATGCACACCTGTCGCTGTGCACCAAAATCAAATCAAAGTGGATCAAAGACCTAGATATTAAAACTGAAACTTTGAACCTTCTGGAAGATTAAGAAAAAATCTAGAAGATATTGGTGTAGGCAAGGACTTTCCTTATAAGATACCCAATGCAAAAGAAATAGTCCTCAGAATCAATAAATGAGATTATTTCAAATTAAAAAGTTTCTGTATGGCAAAGGAAATTGTCAATGGAATAAAGAGAGAACCAACAGAATGGGAAAAATGTTCATCACTCATACCTTAGATAGGAGGCTAATAACAAGACTATAGAAGGAAGTGAAGAAAAACAGACCCTACCCCAAATTCAAAGACCTGATTAAAAATGGGCAACGGAAATGAATAGGCAGTTCTCAGATGAAGAAGTTCAAATGGCCAATAAAGACATGAAATGATGCTCAACATCCTTAGCCATTAGAGAAATGCAAGTCAGGCTGGAGGAATAGCTCAGTGGTTAAAGTACTTGCCTAGCAAACACTACATCAAGGGCTAGGTGAGTTCAGTTCCTCAGCATTACATAAGCCAGGCATGGTGGTCCACACCTGTAACCCCAGCACTTGGGAGGCTGAGGCAGGAAGATTGCAGTGAGCCCAAGGCCAACCTGGGCTCCATAGTGAGTTCAGGACCAGCCTGGACTACAGAGCGAGATCGTGCCTTGAAAGGGAAAGAAAGAAAGAAAGAAAGAAAGAAAGAAAGAAAGAAAGAAAGGAAGAAAGGCAAGTTAAAACATCACTAAGATACACCATCTAGCCCCAGAGATAATGGTGTATATCCAGAACTGAACAGCAATGAATTCTGGCAAGTCTATGGGGACAAAGGAACAGCTGGTGAGATTGTAAACTGGTACAACCACTATGGAGGGACGTGTGGAAATTCCTCAAAAGGTTGAAAATAAACAATCCCTTCAATCCAGTGATATCTCTTCTGGGAATCTTTCCAAAAGAGTTACAAGCATCATGTAACAGAGATACATGTATACCCATGTTTGTAGCAGCAGAACTAACAATAGCTAAAATGTGGAAGACCCCAAAATATCCATCAACAGACCAATGGATACAAAAATTGTGGTATATGTACACAATGGACTCATCTATAAAGACAGTGTTGAGACATTTGTAGGTAAATGAAGGCAACTTGAGACCATCATGCTCAGTAAAGTGAATCAGACACAGGTTAAATATCGAATGGTTTCTTTTTTCCCATTTTATTGGTATGCATAAGTGCAAAATTTAAGGTTTACAATGGAGTTGAGGATTTTGTGCACATATGTATCTTGTCAAGGTGACAAGGGCTTTCCCACTGTCCTTTTGTCCCTCCTCCTACCAACCTCTCCCTCCCTCCTCCCCCACTCTGCCCCCTCTTTCACTTTGTTTTTCGTCTTAAGTTCCATCGAATGGTTTCTTTAATATAAGAAACCCAGAATGCAAGCATTTCATAGAACTAAATGTGGGGGTAATGGGCACTAGTGGGGAGGGAAGGGAGTGGGGGGTCAAAAAGAGAGAGGGGAACGTTTTATAATTTTGATGTGATATATATATATATATATATATATATATATATATATGTATATGTATATTTCAATGTAAACATGATGTATTGCATATATACATATCAATAGAACAGGAGAGAAAAAGACCTGGTCCCCAGCTTGGCTTTATTGGGAAATGGTAGAAACTTTAAGGGATAGAGCCCAGTAGTGGATTCAGATTATTAAGGGTGAGCCCTCAAAGGGGGACTATGAGCCTGGGTCTCTTGTCTCTCTCTCTCTCTCTCTCTCTCTCTCTCTCTCTCTCTCTCTCTCTCTCTCTCTCCCCCTCCTTCTCTTGCTTCCACAATGTCCTGCCCCTTCTCCTCCAGAAGCCTAAAATCAACATGTCCCTTTGACCAAGCACTGAAACCTCTACACCTGTGAGCCATCCTTGGAAAAATAAATGAATACGGAAACTTAACTTTCCCTTGTTTCTAAATTAAGAACAGCTCCTAACTAACATGTGAGTAGACTGACTCTTAGACTTGTTAATCTTAAATTTCTCGTTTCTATTTTTTAAATAGTATTTTAATCATCAAGAATTATCCATCCTTTTAGCATAAAAAGTAAATTGAAATTTACAGTAAAATGTTTTTTTATTAATATGTCAATTATCTAAGGGATTTGTTGTAGGGGCAGAAAGCTAACATGACCTCAGCTCTGGCAATGGAGCCGTAGATATGACACCAAAAGCTTTAGCAAGAAAAAGCGTAAGTGAAACTTGTCAAAAATTAAAAACTTATGTGCTTCAAAGACAACTATCAAGAAAGTGAAAGGAAAACTCACCGAGCAGATGAAAACATTTGGAAATCACACAGCTGGTAAAGGACTTCCATCTAGAATAAAGAACTCTTACAGCTCGATAATAAAAAGGCAAAAAAATTAATAGACCAAAGATCTGAGCAGACATTTCCCCAAAGCAGACATCCAAACGGCCAGTGAGAACGTTACAGGGTGCTTAACATCATTAGTCGTTGGGGAAGTGCAAATCAAAGTCAGGAGCGGATGGCGCTTCCCACTCACCAGGGTGGACGAGTCCCAGGGCTCCCTCCAGGCCTCTGTGAGGGTGTGGGGAGATCCAGCCCCCCACGGGTGGTGGGAACACAGCGGCACAGTACTCTGGGGGTTCCCACCTGCAAATCCCACGTGACCCTGCAGCTCCACCCCTTGGGATACAAAACGGGGTCACACATAAGAACTCGGCACGGCCACTGCTCTGGTTTGCATCAGGAACGTGCAGCAAACACCTCAGGTGTTTGGAAATTGGGGATTATCTTTGGGTTTAAAGTGCTCCAGCAGCAGAGATCCTTAGAGCAACAGAGAGACCTGGAGGGAGGGTAGAACCAGCACACGCCCCTCCAGGTCAAGCCCAAGCACCCGCCCCTTCCAGCCAGGCCCCGCCTCCCAGCCCTACACAGTATCCATAGGTACATGAGGTTTTTGGGGGACGCTCCAGGTCCAAACAACCACAGTATCCACCACCCACAACTTAAGAGAGGAAAGATCTAGTTCAGCTTCAGGAGGTCTCGCTTCCACTTCCCTCCACTGCTCCTACCTGCTGCGATGCAGCTAAGCTTCTGCCAGGAGCTTCTACCATTGCCGACTGCCCATGAATGGACTGAGACCTTCCGAAACTGAACTAGATCTTTCTTTTCTTAAGTTGCAGGTGTCAGATACTGTGGTGGTTTGCATCTGGAGTGTCCCCCAAAAGCCTCATGGCTTTATGGTGGGGCCTGGCTGGAAGGGTGGGTGCTTGGGGCTTGACCGGGAGGGGTGTGTGCTGGTTCCGGCCTTCTTCCCAGTCTCTGTCTCTGTTCCATGACGCTGTGAGGATCTCTGCTGCTGGCGCTCTGGCTTTGGCCCTGGCCCCGCTCAAGCCCTGCATGTGCTCCCACCAGTTTCCAACCCCACCTGTGAACAGACTATGACCTTCTGAAACTGTAAGCTACAATAAATATCTCCTTCTAAGTTGTGGATGTGCGGTATTGAGTCACAGCCATGAAAAAGTAACTAAAGCAGAGATACATGTATACCCATGTTCATAGCAGCACAACTAACAATAGCTAAAATGTGGAAGTCACCAAAATACCCACCAACAGACCAGTGGATACACAAACTGTGGTATTTATATACAATGGAATACTATGCATCAATAAACTCCAACAGCGTGGAGGCCTTTGTGGGCAAATGGAAGAAGCTTGAGAACATCATGCTTAGTGAAGTGAGTCAGAAGCAGAAGGTGAAACATCGAATGGTCTCTCTGACATGAGAGTCCCAGGTCACAATTATTATGGAACTTAAAGTGAAAAACAAAGTGAAATAGGTGGGTAGGGTGGGGGACAAGGGAGGGAGGGGAGGATGGGGGAGGGACAGAAAGAGAGTGGAAAAGCCCTTGTGGCCTTGGAAGGGTACATATGTGCACAAAATGCTCAACTCCATTGTTAACCTTAAATTTTGCATGTATACATATCAATAAAAAAAGAAAAAGTAACTAAGACAGCTGTCTAGAGCAACTGTAAGCATGACAGCCCAGAGGTGAAAGCAACCCCAATATTTCATTGGTGAGGATACAATCAAAACCTGCTCTGCTTATGCTGGGGACACACACACTCAGGTGTAGGTGGGTTCTTGTTTCTCGTGGACAAATTCCTTGGAGTAGTATTGCTGGTTATATGATGAGTTTATGTTCAAATTTTTTTTTTAAAAAAGGCCACAAAGTTTCTCTAGCTTCCTTTCATGGGGAAGCGACATTTAAGCTGAGCCCTGGCAGAGGAGACAGAGCCATGCAGTGTGCAGGGGAGAGGCTGCTGGTGAGGTGCCAGGAGCAACAGCACACATGAGGGCCCAAGGCCCCCAAGAGAGAAAAGATGATGCCTGCTTGGTGAGCCAAGGCATCATAAGAAATCTGAAAGATTCTCTTCAGGCACATGAAGATGAGTCTGCAAAGAGGAAGCATCCCAGGAGGACAGGGTGTGCCCAGAGGAAGGCGAGAGACAGCCCTGCGCATGACAGGACGGGGCAACGGGAGTGGGCAGCCATGGCGTGGAGTAAGGCTGCCCCAGGTTCAAAGTCCAGCTCAGCCCCCGGGACATCGGACAAGTGTCTTACCTTTTCTGAGCATCAGTCTTCTGGGCTGTAAAATGAAGACCAACTTTGCTATCACAAGAAGTCCTGTGGACCGGTGATGATATTTGTCACGTCAAGTCCCTGGCGGGAAGGAGCAGCTCCAGAGGCGTGAAGCCCAGTGAGGACAGCAGCAGGCCTGTGTCCTGGAGGCTGTGACTTCACCCCAGAGGCAGCAGGTAGGCGCTGCAAGACACGTGAGTGGGCCCTGCAGCCAGCAAACCAGCAGTCGCCCATCCAGGGCATAGATTTGCTAGAAAGGCTCAAAGAACACAGGAGATCACTTGGTTTAGAGTTACTGGCTTATAGAGCTAGCGCAGGAAAAGCCCATGAAGGAGGATCACAAGTTCGAGCCCAGCCTGGGCAACTTAGCAACCTAGTGAGACCCTGTCTCAAAAAGAAAAGGCGGAGGATATAGCTCACTGCGAAGGCCCCAGATTCCACCCCCAATATCACAAGAAGAAAAAGGAGAAGGAAGGGGAGGAGAAGGAGAAGGGGAGGAGGAAAAGGAGGAGGAACTAATGAAAAGATGCCCAGGGTCATCCTGGGCAGAGAGGAAGAGCTTTCCCCACCCTCCCCCGGAGCTACTGTCACAGGCAGGGGAGCACCTGACCTCCAGAGTCACCTCAGCAGCCCTGCGCAGGCTCCGGGCCTGTCTCTGCTGCAGGCCCCTCGTCATCCCCATCCTTCCGGCAGGGCCCAGTGACTGAGGACGTGAGCACAGCGAGAGTTAGTCTTCCCTAGAATATTAATGGCCCCGTCAGGAGCGCTGGGGACGAGCCAGCAGCAATGTGCCTTTATTAACAAGGCGGGTGCCAGCTGGCGCGCTTGGGCCCCAGGAGATCAGAGGCTGCAGCTACTGCTGCTGTCACCGAGACAGCTGGGAGGAGCCGACCTTCTGGTGGAGGGCAGGCAGGGCAGGAGATCGTAAAGGGGTGCAAGCCTTGGAGCCCCTCATTTCTGTCCCTTCCTCCAGGAATCTGCCAGAACTGCCGCGTGGACTTGCATTCCTGTGGCTGTCACAGCCCTGGCTAAGTACCCTGGAGACATTCTACCCAGATGGGCCTCCAAGTGGGCCCGGATGTGGGCATGTATTGTTAAAGGTGCCAGGTGCACAGCCAGCCCCGCCCACCTAGTGCCCCTCACCTCCCCCCGCCCCAACTGCTGCCCACGGAGCACTGGCATGACTGTGAGCTCCCTGTCGGGCAGGCCCAATTCACCTGCTTCACTCACTGAAAATTCCCCTCAAGCCACAGCTCAACCATCAGGAGCCCAGTTCACAGATGAGGAAACGGAGGCGGGGTAGGGAGGACCAAATTGCCATCAACACCCCAGGCAGTAGGGTTTCAGGGCTGCGCCTTTAGTGGCTCTGCTGGGTGCCTGGCTACAGGTCTCATGGGAGGACGGGACACCTAAAAGCCACTAGGAACTGGTCTTTTTTTTCAGATCAAGTGCAGCCAGTGAGAACTGGAGAATGGGGAGGGTCACAGGGAGAAGCCAGAGATGCCAAGAAGCCCTGAGCTGGGCAGCTCCCCCTCGCCCTGAGGCCTTTAGAGGCCCAGGCAGTGGGGAGGTGAGGCTGGCAGCAGGCGGGGTGCAGGCCCGCTGCTCAAGGGGTTTCTCCTTGGCTCCCTGCCAGGGTGTGTGCACTCAGGCCTGTGTGTGTCAGGGTGTGCAGGGGCCGCTCACGCCTGCAGGCCTGGGGTGGGGTGGGAGGGGCAGGACGCCCCTGCCTGAGCCCATCGGGGGCCACCCCGCTCCTCACGCCTGGCTCCTGAGGGCCTCTGAGTGCTGGGGACTTGGAGAGGGCCACAGCTCCAGTAAGAACGGTGGCCCACCTTTGGGGGAGGAGGCACAATGTTGCCAACCTTCACTCCACTTAATTATTGAAGCCAGCACCGGGACAGGATGATGAACTGGAGATTAACAGCTGGCCCCGCGGCTACGAGCGACGCATGTTCCCTCTTTTGCCTTTTTTGTTCACCAAATGGAATCAATTTATTAAAGTTGCTCGCAATTGAGTCATTCCGATTCCCCAGCAGTGAGGGAAAAAAACAAGGCCTCAGGCCCCAGAGCCAAATTTCACTCCTAACAAGGGACCCTCCTCAAGCGGGATGCCCAGCCAGCCTGGCATCTGCAGCCAGCAAGCCGCCCCCCCCCCCGAAAATGGAACTGCCCTGCTCCAGAAGCGAGGAGCATGCCCACACCTAGCTGCACCCCCAGGGCCGGGGCTCCTCTCCACCCCAACACTGCAGACTGATCCCATCGGGGCCATCTGTCCCCCCGGGACGCGGCCTGAGGCTGAGATCCCTCAGCCTCTCCAACCTCACCTTCCAGGACAGAGCCATCACGCCAGCTACTCAGGAGGCTAAGGCAGGAGTAACGTGAGTTAGATGTCAGCCTGGGCAACATTTTATCAGCTGGGAGCGTATTGGGCAACATGCAATCCCGGCAGAGGCTTGCACAAGAGAGGTGCCTCCTGAGTAGCTGGGGTTACAGGCATTCGTGACCATGCTGAGCTTAGGCATTTCATTTTTTTGGAGTAGTTTTAGGTTCCCATCAAAATTGAAGAGAAACATGATACCTAAATCCTGGAAGCAGCCGATAGGTCCATCCACAGATGAATGGATGAAGATGTGCTATTATTCTACACAGTGGAGTACTACTCTACCAAAAAGAAAACATAATTTTGAGTCATTTGTTCAAAAAATGAGACCATCATGCTTAGCAAAATGAATCAGACAACAAAGGTTAAATATCATAGGTTTGTCTAATATGAGAAACCTAAAGCATAGATAAATAAAAGCATGATGGTAGGGAGTTGAGGAATGTAGCTCAGTGGCTAGAGTGCGTGCCTAGCAAGCGCAAGGCCCTGAGTTTGATTCCCCAGCATCACATAAGTTGGGCATGGAGGCACACACCTGTACTCCAGGCACTTGGGAGGCTGAGGCAGGAGGATTGCCTTGTGTTCAAGGCCATCCTGGGCCACATTATGAGCTCAGGACCAGTCTGGAACACAGTGAGACTCTGTCAAGAGAGAGAGAGAGAGAGAGAGAGAGAGAGGGAAATGGGGAGACAGAGGTTGTGGAGACAGAGCGCAGAAGTAGGAGGCAGTGAGGGTGTGGAGATAGGAGAAGAAAGTAAAAATGGCGAGATGTCATACGTATGTGCACCGATTCCTCAAACTGAACGCAATTGTTATGTATCGCAAATGCCTACTGATACAAAGAACGATTTCTTCTGGAAAAGACCCTAAAAAATTGAGGGGAAAGTATAGAAGTCACATAGTCCTCCCATGGCCAACAGCTGCCTCCATGGGGTCACGTTTCCCAAAGCCCAGGGTTCAGGTTCAGGTTCACACTGGTTGCGGTACAGTCTGTGGGTTTAAACAAGTGGAGTATGTCAGGTGTCCACCGAGCGTTCTCACTGCTCAGCACCTCCTCTCCACTCTACACTGTCATCCCTCCCTTACTCTCCAATGGAATCCCTGATCATTCTACTCTTCCTACAGTGTTCCTTTCCCAGAATGCCCTACAGGTGGAATCAGGGATGTGTAGACATCTCAGACTGACATCATCCACTTAGTACTAAGCATTGAACCTTCCTCCACATCTTTTTGTGGCTGGATGGCTCACTTCTTGTTGACACACGCTTTGGTTTAGGCTCAAAATATCCCCCCAAAGCCTCATGGATTTGTAAGGTGATGGGATCATGGGAGCGTCATACTCAGATGTGAATCAGTCTGTTGACGAGCTCATGTGCTGTCACAGGTGGGGCCCAGGTGGGGGAGAGGAGTCACGGGAGTGGGGTGTGTTTGTGCCTGATTCCGCCCTCTGTGATCCCTACTTCCTGTTGCTATGCTGGGCACAGCGGTCCTCTGCCAGGCTGCTCCATTGTTGGCTGTTCTGCTCTGCCATTGATGCCAGCCAACCGTGCCTGGCCTAGGACCTCTAAAACTGTGAGCTAAAACAAGCCACTTCTCCTTAAATTGTGAGTGTTAGGTATCATGTCCCAGTGGTGTGAAAGGGGCCAAGACAGCACAGAAAAACATTCTTTTGTCCAGATGGACTACAGCTATTTCACTTACAGAAGGACGTGTTGATTATTTCCAAGTGTGAGCAAGCGTGTTAAAATTGCCATAAGCACCTGTGTGCAGGTCTCAGTGTGGATGTAGTTTTCAGCTTGGTTGCTGGACCCGATAGTAAGAGGATGGATAGCTTTGTGAGAAACAGCCGAACTGTCTTCCAAGTGGCTGGTCCACTGTGCTCCCACAGGAATGAATGGGAGTCCCTGGTGCTCGACACCCTCGCCTGCTCTAGGGCACACCCTCTGTGAGGCCCCCTCCCACCCCTAACTGAAAGGCTGCTTGTTCCCAGCAACTTGGCAGCTGCCTGGACAGCGCTCATTGGTTTTAGAGTGAACTTCAATCCAAGAGACAGTCAGTCCAATTCGTCCTAAAGAACGTGAGCAAAACCAGGACATGGAAACTCCCTGCCTGGATCCCCCCGGAGGAGCGACGGGCACATTCCGCCAGCTACTGCAAGTGCTGTAACATGAGCACGCCATGGCTGTCAGCCCCTGTGGGGATGGCCCTGACTAAAGGTAGCAGCCTAAGATACCATCCAACTCCAGAGAGAATGGCCTATATCAAGAACTCAAACAGCAATCAGTGCTGGCAAGGCTGTGGGGAAAAGGAGCCCTCCTGCACTGCTGGTGGGAGTGTAAACTGGTACAACCACTATGGAAAGCAGTATGGAAGTTTCTCAAAAGAATAGAAATGAATATCCCCTTCTATCCAGCAATACTAATGTATACCCATGTTCATAGCAGCACAACCAACAACAGCTAAAATGTGGAAGACACCAAAATAGCCATCAACACACCAATGGATACACAAATTGTGGTGTTTATACACAATGGAATACTACACATCTATAAAGAGAGGTACTTTTGAGGCTTTTGTAGGTGAATGGAGTCAACTTGAGACCATCATGCTTAGTGAAGTGAGTCAGAAGCAGAAGGCGAAATATTGAATTGTTTCTCTGATATGAGAAACCCAGATCACAACTACATCATAGAACTTATTGTAGGGAAGTAGAGGGGGGTAGAAAAGAGAGTAAGAATTTGTAATTTTTCCATGATACATACATGCACAAAAACTCAAATTCAATGTCAACTTTATGCATTGCACTTATACATATCAATAAAATGGGGGGAGGGGATAGCAGCTTTGCCTGTGTGGCCTTGCCCTCTTTCCTGGGTGGCCACATCCAGTGACCAGTGGGAGAGGGTAGTGAAGCTCTGGGCTCAGCATCTCAGGGACAGACAGTTCTGTGAAATCGTGACATTTGGAGATCATTTCTCCTCCTGACATCCCCTCTGTACACTCCTGCATCCTTCCTGCCCAGCAAGCTGCACCGCAGGGGCTGTCCCCGGGGGACCCACCAGGATACAAGAGCTAGAGGACAGAGTTGTGTGTGCAGAAGAGATACTAAACGGAGGAGCAAGATGGAGAACTGTGGAGTGGCGCACTGGCCCAAGAAACCACAGGATCCTGGGAAGTTCAGGAAGATGAGCCGGTGTTCCTGGGGGTTCCAGAATGTCCTCCAGCTCCTGCTTGGCTCCTTGCACAGCCCACAGGTTGTGTGAGACACAGGTCCTCACAATACCCACTGTGCTGCACCACTAGCGAACACAGATTTGTGCCTCTCGCCATCCAACAATCCCTGAACAAGACATTAGGGTTACCCTGTGCTTTATTAATAAGAAAACCAAAGCCTAGACAGGAAGGGGCCTTGTTACGGTTTGTATCTGGAATGGATCTGCTTCCTGCCCTCCTTGGAGGATGAGTCCCAATCTGCCTTGATTTGGCTTCCTGTGTGTGATGTCATGAGAAGCCGCCTCCACCTCTCTCTCTACCGTGTATTTTGATTGTTGCTGGCCACCCCTGAGTGGACCATGACCTCCTGAAACTGTGAGCTAAAATAAACCTTTCCTGACCTAAATGTGTGGGTATCGGGTATTCAGTCACAGCAACAAAAAAGTAACTAAGACAGTCATTGATACATCACAGTGGGCTGATGAGAGACTCAGATCCTAACTGTTTATTCACACAGCCAGAAGTCACTGAGGACCTGCTTTGTGCCATGAAGTGTGTTCCGTGTAGATTGAACCATAGCAAAGCAAAAATAATACCACCATCAGTGCACTCAGAAGCAACGAGAGAGAAAGAAGCGTAAAGAACCACAGTGTGGTGTGAGAGCACCATGGGCCCAGCTAGGGGAGCGCTCATCCCAGGCTTTGAAACTCTCAGAGCCTTCCAGGATGGAGGAGGAGACATCTACACCAAGGCCCACAGAAGAGGAACAGCCCTGCAGAGAACAGCCCTGCAGGGCAGGAAGGGCTGAGTTGGAACAGAATGGTACATGAGGGACCACAGTGTCTAGTGGAGACACAGAGGGATGGAAGGTGGCACACCCTGAGATCTGCCATGGCTGTGTCCTACAGAGACCAACCATGCAACCCCTAGACCCGATTCCCCCAGGGCTGTTCCCGCTCCTGCCAGTCCTAAGAGACCATGGTCTAGCTTTTCCTTCCTTCCTGGGACCTCTTTCTCTTGTTCATCAGCAAATCCTCTGTCTTCATTTAACTTTTTTCAAAGCCAAGTTGTTGTGCTTACCATCAAATAATCCTGAGTCAGAAATTAGTACCAGGAGTCGGGCTCCAGGAAATCTCTGGGAACATGGGAGATACTGGGTATCAGTTTTCATAAATCCATGGAACAAAAACCAGCTGGATTTGGGTTCATGTTACTGAATAGAAATGTAGCTGCCAATAACACGCAGTGGCAAGACACTAGCCATATTATGTTCTCCAGTCAGCTGGCACCAGGTGCCAGCCAACAGTGAAGGTCTGCCGTAGCTGCCACGGTCCAATTTATGAAGGACGAGGAGCACTGGGACCATGGTCCCAATAGTTGTTCCTAACGCTGGATAATTTAAAGCAAGAAAATGACAGGCTCAAATCAAAATGTTCGCCTTGAGGCACAGAATAAAATTCAAAGCCATTACATGACCGAGCCGAAAGAATCTTTTATTGCATATAGCCATGGAGAAGAAATTGCTAAAGACTGAACTTAGAGATTGATTTTGAAGTTACTGACTTACAGCGTTAGTGGGATACACAGCCTTACCAGGTCCCTTCTGTGAAAAGAAAGCCATGCGCCAGGGAATATTAGCTCCCTGTTGGAACAGAGATGTCTGGGAGGATCACGGGGACTCTGAAGACCCTGGGACCCGTGTACTTTACCACATCACCTTTGAGTTCTTTCAGGACTTGTCCTGATGGCTTCTTCTCTCTTTTTTCTTGAGGCAGGGTCACACTCTGGTAGTTCAGGCTGGTCCTGAACTCACTATGTAGTCCAGGCTGCTGGTCTCAAACTCAGGGCAAATCTCCTGCCTCAGCCTCCCAACTGCTGGGATTATAGGTGTGCACCACCATGCCCAGCTTATGTGGTGCCAGGGAATCAAATCTAGAACCTTGTGCTTGCCAAGCAAGCACTTTAACCTCTGCTCTACTCCTCCAGTCCCTTGCCCCTCATGGTTTCTTCTAGGATATTCCGAATCTGGACTGCTTGGGTCCAGATGACAGAACACAGGAGCAGGGTAGGATAGGGAAGAGTTATACCCTAAGAGAACAGCCAGGGTCCCTAAAATATTTCCCAAGGCAGGGGTAGCCTGCGTGGGAGGGGTTTGAGTATACCTTAGTGAAGGAGGGTACAAGGGACGTGAACGTGGTTGTGCTCCATTCATTGACATGCGGACAGTCACCAGAAATTAGGCATTCAGGATTTTCTTCCAGCGGCTGGCAATAGTTCTGACATTTTGCAGAAGTCACTACCATGAACCTGGACCAAATGATGATCCGCACTAATTGGCAAAAAGGGACCAGAAAATTCATGGCATAACGAGAAGCTTGAAGTCCATGCAGCTGGAGACAGGGACACTGAATGGCTTTATCTGTCCCCGTCAGTCCTCGGCCCCTTCTCCAGAGCTCTGCTTAGCGAGAACAGATGATATAGCTTGTCTTTTTATAATAAAAAATTAGATGTACAGAAGGTATAGAGGGGAACAGAACATTTACTCCTGAGCTCCCATCCAACTTAAGACATTAAGTATGTTCGCTTGGGTTCTCCAGGGGACAAGTGCCCAGGTAGGACTAGACATGCTGAGGTCGTAGGATTGGTGACACAGGCCTTAGCAGAGGCAGAAAAGAGGGAAAGCTGGGGAGAGGCTCAGATGGCAGGGCGGTTCTGAGACAGACTCTACAAGGTCACTGAGAAGTCTCTGAGTCAAGGTGGCCAGTGGGAGGAGTCCCGTGCCTCTTGGGACAGTATTGTGGGGTCCTGCAGGTACAGGTGGACTGGACACAGCCTGGTAAGTAACATGGGCACAAGCACAGTGGAGGACTCAGGGTCAGTTGTGTGTCCTGGAGAGGCGGTGTGAGAGAGTGTCATGGCCATGCAGGAAACACATCCAGTGCTCATGAACCCTCAGTCACCCAAATCTCCCCACCAGTTTCAGCTGCCCACTGCATGCTCAGACTTTTAGGCAGAAGGGTGCTGTCCCTAGGGCTTCTGACCTGCTAGCAGACCAGACTCCTGTGGCCCACCCTAGTGGAAGGAGAGGCAAGGCTCACCTCTGAAACACAGATTGAGAAGGGCTAGGGGAAACCCCTGGAAGCAGCTCCAGGATACGGGCAGGTGAGTGACCAGGCATCCCTGGGAGGACTATGCTAGCAGCACGTTGAATTAGGACCCTGGTTCACTCCATTTGGTGGCCAGGGGGTGTGTCTGATACCTGTAAGAATGGGATCTCAGCCTGGGAGGGGCCAGACGTGGAGCTGCTCCAGTGCCTCTGAGCTCCGGCCTGTATGACAGCATCCTCAGATGGGACAATTCTTCCATCTGCATCCCCCAGAGGCTCTGAGGACTTGCACCTGGGTCACTGAGCACAGAAGTGGGTGATTGGAAGGCCATCTGTCCAGCTGACTCTTGGTGACAAGAATGTCACTGTAAAGAGGTGGCACTTCAGGAGCTCAGAGAGAGCTAGCTGTGTTGCCACCAGGACTTATCGCTCAGCGGGCCAGCAGAACTTGGAACGCCTCCAATAGTCACTTCTCAAGTTCCTCAGAGAAAAGAGACAGAAAGAGGAGACCTCAGCACGGGGCTATCCACAGGGTTGCCAAGGACAGACCCCCACAGGGACACTGAGATGCATGGTGAACATCTCAGGCTGCCGACTGCTTGCCACACAGGCCAGGTGACCAGTCTGTCCCCAGCCCACAGTAAATGCACCTTTTTCTCAAAGAAAAAAGAGTTACTTTGTTGGTGACAAAAAATTCCCATTGGCTTCCCAGCCAGAAGATTAAGGAAGCCAGCGTGGCCCCAAACCTACAAATATAGTGAACCTAAAGATCCTGAGAGACAGCACAGCTGAATGCCACCGTCAACCCTGGAAAGTGGTCACCGTGACAATTCTCACCACATCCTCATGCCATTCCATGGAATGGCCATTACCAAAACCAGCCAGCTTCGGTCGGCCAACCACGGCAGACTGGAAACTCAGCAGGCAGCAACTGTTGGCAGCTGCTGTACCAGAGGTTCAGAAGCTGATCTGGGAAATGGATGTGCTGTAGCTGGGCTACAGAAAACACCAGAAGCCAAGGCAGGAGGAGATCGTGACAGCCCTGCCTCCAAACGCTGCCATGCTAACCCCTCCCAAAGCCCCACTCACCCTGCTCCCAGGGGTATTGCTTTGCAGCCAGCTTGTGCTCTGTGTAGATAACCCTCAATTTACCCCTTGGTAAACAAACAAAGCCACCACAGATCTGCTGGGTGTGGGGCACGGGCCTCTAATCCCAGCACTCTGGGAAGCTGAGGAAGGAAGACCATAAATTTGAGCCTGACCTGGGCAACTTAGTAACTTAGCAAGATCCTGTTTCAAAATAAGCAAACAGATAAACAAATAAATAAATGAAAGGGCTAGAGCTATAACTCAGGGCAAAGGCTCTGGGTTCAACCTCCAACACTGCAAAATAAAAAGAAAGAAAGAAAGAAAGAAAGAAAGAAAGAAAGAAAGAAAGAAAGAAAAAGAAACAAAGAAAAAAGTAAGTGGAAATTCGCCTACCACACCTGTCTTAGTTACTTTTTCACTGCCGTGACTCAATATCCGACATCCACACATTTAGGGGAGGAAAGGTTTATTTTAGCTCACAGTTTCAGAAGGTCACAGTCCATTCAGGGGCCGCCGGCAGCAATGGAAGTACATGGCAGAGGCAGAGGTGGAGGCAGCTTCTCACGACATCACACACAGGAAACTGAGTCAAGGCAAGTTGAGACTCGTCCCCCAAGGAAGGCAGGAAGCAGCTTAGATGTCCTTCCAGGTCTCATCCCAGTGACCAGCCCCTCCTGGATCCAGGTGTGGAAGGTGTGGTAAGCCCCCACTACATGCCTGTAATCCAATTTACATACCTGTAATCCACCCCTCCAGACTAGGCCCCATTTCCCAACAGCACATGGTTCTGTAGACAATCCATAACATTCATATACATGAGACTTTGGGGGGACTTTCCAGATCTAAAGCACAATAACACCTGATCTACTTTACAGCCTGGCTTAACAATTCTGTGGATCTGTGATGTCCCCTCATGATCACATGGGTGACGGAGTGGTGTCTCTTGCCCACGGCCAGCACTGCATGAGAGAATCTTGCTACACATTGCTCCTGGGGGGGAAAAAAAATCAAAATTCAACAAGGAGGCTTTCCACTGAATGCATAGAGCTTTCATGCTGTCAGAAAGTTAAAAATCATAGGTCAAACCACTGAAACCAAGAACCATCCATATTGACAGCAGAACACTAACAGGATCTGATAGAGGAAGTCACGCGTGCCCTAGAGGCCCCAGGAAGACACACCTGTGACAGCGACCAGGGCGTGGCTGCAGGTCTGATGCCTCAGCAAGGACCCTGCAGTACAATGGATGCTTATGGTAAGGGAGGAGGCACCTGTTATGTCCCAAATGTATGAAGATCATTGTTGATGAAAGAGGCTCCCTCGGCGTCCTGAGTGTCCCTGCCCTTGGAGAGGCCTGAGAGGAGAGGTCTGCAGGGCCAGGCGGGGTCCAGGCCCCTCTGTGCCCAGCCCTCACCGGTAGTGCTGAGCGCCAGGGCAGGTGCAAGGCTACAGGTATTCATCAGCATCAGCCGCATGGCAGATTCCCAGCGTGCACTCTAGAGCTGCTGAGCAGAGAACTCTTCTCCCTTGAGCAAGCCAGCTTTTGCTCCAGGCTGAGAGGCATTCCGCCCAGCCCTGTGTCACCAACGGTTGGCAGCCTGCGACGTCCATCACATATCAAATACCAGCAGCCTCCAAGGTGTGCCCAGGAGCGCATGCTTTTCAGTAACCCTGTGTAGGGGCCTCTTCTTTCTGTCCCGTATGGACATGACCTTCTGTACCCTCTGGAGCTAAGGCCAGAAGGATCAGGAAAAAGAGTTTAGTTACAGGTAACAGAAAACATTGGATTAGACAGTAAATGGGATTTATTGGCTCACATATTTTTAAAAAATCAAAGTTAACTTGTTTCAGGTTGCTTCAACCTGGATCCAGCACCCCAGTGAGGTCACTAGATAACCTGTTCCTGCCTCTTCTCTCTGCCTTCCAGGGTATAAGTGTTGTCCCCTCTACCCCCTACAAGATGGTGGGCAGCTGGACATACACGCCTAACTCTTCCAGGCTAGTGATATGAGCACAGATCTGCTGGTAATTCTTGGAAAAGCAAAGGGTCTCTTCTCCCTCAATCCCAGCGCCAAATTCCTTGCATCTTACTGGCTTTCTTGGATCATGTGCCTATTGTGAGCCAATTCCTGTGGCTGGGGAAATTCACTGATTGGATAAAGATATCCAAACCCCGCCCCTCAGGCCCAGAGGAGCCAATCCTATCCCAATAGAATGGCCAAGAGTGGATGAGGCTGATCCTCCCAAAGAAGTGGGAGGCTTTATTGCCAGAAACTGTAAGAGAGAGGGTTTTGCATGCTGGGTCCAGCAAACGGACTTCACACAAGTCAGGGAAGTAAGGAGAACCTGGTTTGACCCTTCATGGGATTACAAAACCGTTGTCCTGGCTTGCCTCAATCTTACAAACTCTCAGACTTCAGCCATGTTTATGAGGAGGGGAAGAAGCAATGGCTGGGAGGGGACAGTGGGGGAGCATAGCTCTTTAGTTCCAGCTCTACTTCTGCTGGGTCCCAGGACAAACACCTGCAAGAACCCCAGGAAAGGTAAGTCCCTCAAACTTTCAATCCTGTGAGCACTGGGGAATACACAGTCCCCGTACCACATCCTCAGAAAACACAATCCTTTCCTCAGACTCCTTAAAGGACAACTTGGCACCATATTTTGCTCTTGAAAAGCTATATCCCTCATCAGACAACTCTCCGTCTCCTTTTTTGTGATAACAACCATTAATTAAATATACTCTAAAGAGTGGTGTTTCTGCATGACACTTTTAGACCAAGTCACACTTACTACTTATTGGCTGAACTCTGTAGGGTCAAGGCAGAGATTAGCTCCTGTAGCAGCAAACCACTTTGCTTGGTCCTCAGCTCGGAGAGAAAGGTAGAAACAGGAAGGCCTCCTAGCTCCTCTGGCCAGGGCCTGCAGACACACTTCTATCTACGTGGAAGTGGTTCTCCCCAGGGTTTTCAGGACAAGATGACCAGGAGCCCCCAGAGGTGCTGCCTCGAAGCTGTCCTCTGAGACACACCCTCATCACTCCACGGCAGGCACAACCCCCTTTCTCTGTGGGAAAAAGAATCTTCCTCAAGTTGTGTTTTAGTTACAAACCATAGTACTTAATTTCAGGTTGTTCTTTATTACTTATATAAACTTGTTTTCCTTGTTCAATTGCATTCTTTCCTATCTGTGAGAAATTGGCTGTCTTGACATTGGAGAGAATGCACAGTAATTTTTTCATTAAAATTAATGAAAATATTTCATTTAATGGCTTTTCATTTAGGTGCAGAGGTTGAGGAATTCATGGAAGTTGCTTGGTGAAGAATGGGTCTTACTGAGCTTTCTCTTTTGGCACCTCTGTGGGTGACGTTTGCCACAACCCCCCAGGAAGGCGCTGCTGTCCCCAGAGGGGCCCTTCACCTCTCCCTCTCTCCCCTGATGTCACAAGGGGGTCAGTCCTCTCACCTCACCTGCCACTCCAGGAAAAAGAAGTGGGTGGGCCAAGGAGGTCTGGCTTAGCTAGCCAACAGTAGGCAGGACAGGAGGAGATCTGGAATATTCCACCCTGTGGCGTCTCCAAGATGGCGACTGCATTTCTGTCACGCCGGTAGGAGACAGGGTCCCTGTCGTCCCTTGCTCACAGGCTGCCCCAAGCCAGCCCTGCCTGTGTCCCCTGCCTCATGGGGTCATCTGAGGGGTCCTACCAGTCACATCCCTGGCCACAGAGATGGCCTACCCCAAACAGCCTGCGTTCAGAAGGCGCCATGGCAGCTGCCCTGGGAGCAGATGAGGAGAGCACAGGACACGAGACCTTCACCCTGAGTTACGCAGGGTCGCAGTCACTCAGGTGGCCAGAAAGGAAGGAAATCCAGGGCAAGGGGCTGAGGGAGGGGCTGAGGAGGAGGAACGAAGGCTGTGCTCAGGGACCTGGGCAGCGAAGGAGCAGACCTGAGGGCAGGGGCAAGCAGAAGCTGAGGAATGGGCTGACAGCCCGGGGCTTGCCATGGGAGCAGAGGACTGTCAGGATCTTATTCCTTTGGGACATCAGTGTGTCTCCATCCCAGAGCTCCTTTTAAATCTGAGTACCAGTGGAGGGGTGAGGATGTGAAAACCCTGAGCTAATTGAATCTTAAGTCATAAAGAGTATTTAGCTAAAGCAAAAAGAAGAGTGGATTTGTTGACTGGAGCTAATGCAAAATCTGGAGCATCAGACACGGCTGGATCTAGGTGTTCTAGCACTGTCCCCAAGGCTGTCGCTGTGCTTCCCAGGCTGGCTTCACACCCAGGCAAGTAGGGGTAGCCCCAAGCGACCTCAGGAGCCAATCTATTTTCTGGAAAACTCCCTCAGAAAGAGGCACCTCTAAGCCAAACCAAGGAGCATGCCAGTCAGTCCCCACTCTGCTGGGCACCAGGGGGACCTGGGAGGAGTTGTGGAAGCATCTCCTTGGTGCCAGACTCCAGCTGGGCCCATCCCTGTCCTCAAGGAGCCCCCAGGAGGGACTGGGTGCAGGCAGGTAGCACAGAAGCCGCTAATGGGCCTGCAAGGGCCCTGCAGCCTGGCTGGCACCTCAGTGTGTGCCCCTGTGATAGATGGGAATGCTTGGAACTGGCCAGGTGGAAGCAGGCCTCTTAGGTGTTACAGGAACTTGAGTATGGGGCCATGGAATCTTCTTCAGGACAGGTGCTGGTCTCTCCCAGTGGCCCCAGAGCCCAGAACCTCCCACTACTACTGCCCTCATAACGCAGCAGGTCCCCCGCCCCAGCGAGTGTGCAGAGCTCTCCTGGCTGTCCCTTCTCCAGGCCCAAGGCCCATTCTAGGGCATCTCAGGGCCTCCTGGGGCAGGCTTCCCCTGGGAACAGACAGGAGCTTTAGGCTCCGCAGGCCAAGAGGACAGTCACATATGGATCTCCAGGAGAGGTGACAGCACCCTGCCTCACACATCTCTGTGCACCCCAGAAGGCAGCTGGGGCCCCCTGGTCTCCCTCAGCCTAGGAAGCCCCCATCCCTACTGAATCTCACTCTCCAGCAGTCCTGTGAGGTCTGTCAGCCCTGAGGGGCTCAGCATCCTCCAGGCCAGTGACAGATCCCATCGCCTGTGCTCAAGAACCACTTATCGAGTGAATGCTGTAGTGTGCACATGTGTGCCCGCGCGCACGCGTGCGCTCACGCTTACCAAGGCCCCAGCGGTCCTTGTGCCTCCGGGTGTAGGGACGACTACGTGCCTGGGTGTGCGCCTGGGTGCGAACGCGTGTGCCCTCTCACGTGCACGCTGCCCGGGTCCCCAGCAGGGCAGCAGGAGGAGCCGGTTCTGCGCGCTGAATTTGGAGTGACAGGTGTTGGCAGTTTACGTGGCCGCGGAAGGAAGAGGACGGGTGCTAATTCTTTCCCACTTTACTGACTCCACCAACTCTGCACAGCCCCCGGGCTCCGAGAGGGTGATTAAAAGACATTTCAGCACGCTGGTTATTGCCAATTAACACACTGCAGTACAAACAATTAATAAAGCCACCACGGGAGGTGAGCGGGGACAGACAGGGCCGCGCTGCCCACCAGTGACTGGGCTGCCTTGCCCTGGGCAGCGAGGACCAGAGGGGACCAGGAGGATCCCTGACAGTGACTGCAGCTGGGGACGCCTGGACAATACGGTCCGTGCCCGTCTTCCCTGCCTGTCCCTTTCTTGTCACGGTGCCTCTTAGGACAAACTCTGACTGCTTCCCTCGCCAGCTGCCCTCCCGCCCACTGTGGTGGCTGTGACCTGCCTTCCTCAACTGAAGTGTGCTTCACCTGCCCGCGGGTGGCATGGCCTCCTGAGAACATTCCTTGGGAGAGGCGGGGGAGCATCCACAAAGCTGTGCCCTGTGCCCACAATCTCTAGAAATCACCAAAGTGGCATAGCAGGAAGGGGTGACGGGAAGTGGGAAAATGCTCATGCCCAGAAGGACTTGGGGACTGGCTTCTGTCACCCGGGTTCAGGCTCCAAAGGCCACAAACTTGAGGCCAGGAGTCCCAGCCCCGCTCTGGGAAGGGCCAGAGGGCACATTTGAGCTTGCTTCCCACAGTCTGTGGGACATCAAGCTGTTGGTAGATGTGGGAGTGGCCAGAGGCAGGAGGGACACAAGTGGGGGTGGGGCTGGGGGCATGGCTTCCAGTGCAGTGTCCCTCATGGGCTCTCAAATTTGCATTTCCCGTAATTCCACATGTCAAATACAATTCTTTTAATTATTCTTCTTTCTTCTTCTTTTGTTCTTTTTCTTCTTCTTATACTAGGCATTGAACCCAGGATCTCCACATTGAGACACATCTCCAGCCCATGTATGGTCTTACTAAATCACTACGTAGCCCAGCCTGGGCTCAGACGTGTGACCCTCCTTCCTCAGACTCCCGGGGTGCTGGGATCACCGATTCCTCTTCACCCATTTGAAAGCGTAAAACCCACTGGCAGCTCACAGGCCATCCCGAACTGCCAATGGGCCAGGAATAACCTTGCCATAGTTGCCAGTCTCTGGCCGGCCCTTAGGAATCTGCAGCACTGCCTGGGTAATCCAAAGGGTTGTGGGTCCTCGGGAAAAAGAGAAGGAACTGAAGGTCCCCCCAGCCCTGCCTCTTGCTCTGTAGTGGGCAAAACTTGGGGTACCAGATGCTGCTTCACCAGAAAAACAAATGGCCACAAAAGCCCGGCCCGTTAAGGAGCAGGGAGATGGGCTGGGGAGGGGTATGGATGATGTGACTGCAGAGCGACAGAGGAGGAGCCAGCGCCGTGTGGCACTGCCAGCACACTAGGCCAGGGGTGCGCCATTCACGGTGGCAGCTGAGCCCCCACGTTTGGACCCAGACAGTTTTCTGCATTACAGATGTGGATATGTCTGCGGCTCGGGACTCAGAGTAACTAAAGGAGAATGAACCTAGGGGAGGTGGAGGGACTGTCTTTCCTTGCCCCAGAGACCCAGTCCTGCAACCAACAGACGTGTTTTGAGCCCATATAAAAGTTAGCTTTTTTTATTGGTACTGGGGTATTGGGGTTTGGGACAGAACCCAGGGCCTTTTGGTTTTGATTTTGAGACAGTTTCACTAAGTCACTGAGTTGCTCAGGTTATGCTCAAATTTTCAACCCTCCTGCCTCAGCCTCCCAGAGTGCTGGCACTATGGGCCTGCACCCCTGGGCCCTGCTGAGGCTTACTTTTCTGTTTGTGGCAAAGCCTCCCCAGCTGGCACTGTCTCAGAACCATCTGGAGGAGGTACAGATGGTGTTGGGGTGCCAAGGACATTCCCGAGCTGCAGGGAAGTGAGACTGCACCGCGGACATCCCAGCAGGGACGTGATCCCATGAGACTCCTGGGGTTGGCGTGGCAGGTCGCTGTGCCAAGCCAGCCCTGCGTACAAGGTGGCAGTGAGGGGCGACAGCAGCTGGGACACCACCAAGCCAGCATGGGTTCTCGTCCCCAGTAAGATTCCAAGTGGCCCTGCCTCCTCCTGCCTCAGGGTCCACAGGGCACTTGGTCAGAGCTGTACTGTCACTTCCTGTGAGGAGCAGGGACCAGCCACATGCAGATGCAGTGTCTGGGCCAGAGCAGGTCCTGGTTCCTTACCTGGTGGCCTCAGTCCCTGGAAATCCTCTGGCTCCACTCCGACACATGCCCCAAACCTGAATGTCCTCCACTTCCCCACAGCCTCCCTGAGCAGAGTCATGAGGGGACAGGCAGCAACCCAGTGGTCTCCCTGCCTCCACCCTCTCCCCAGGTCAGGTCTCACGGACCCTCCACCCAGCATGGCCTCCTGGCTGGGAACTCCCACCCCACCCACACCCCTGGACCCCCACCTCCTTTCTTCCTGGGGCATGACCAGTGATCCCCACGTCCTTACCTTCCCGGCACTCACCCCCGACCTGGGGCCTGGCTCCCAGCTGTATACTTCCCTCAAAATCTTACCAACTTGCTATTGTGGACCAAAAATGGTCCCAGTTTCCATTTGTCACCTGCCACCAGGAAAGACCAGGGACCTCTGGGTGGTCTCCCAGGTGGAATCTGCGTGCAGGCAGCAGGGGAAAATCACATATAGATTATACTTCATCTCTGGTCAAACTTTAGCATTTCCGTCTCAGGAGCAGCAAATCACGGCTCAGAGCCATGCCTGTCATGGAGAGAGTGCGGAGAGCATCCAGTCCCATGTCACTGCAGCAGAGAGCTTGAAATATGGCTTCTGCTCAACCCCGTTTCAAGACGGTGGGGATTTTATCAAGCCCACTGCTCTGTTCTGTGATTTGTGTGCTCAGAAAGAGGCTCATTCCATCATGGCTTTTCTTAACATTTTGATCATTGCATTTTATTAGAATCAGTTTCCTCCAAATCTTATCGGTTTTATATTGTGGACCTAAGACGGCCATTCTAAGAAGAGGATGTCAGCTCTGTGCAAAGTGAGAGCTCAGTGAATGCTGCGGGGAGGAAGGACATGGGGGATGGAGGGAGGGAGGGAGGGAGGAGGGAGCCACCCCAGGATGAACCAGCCATGTAGAGGGAGCAAAGCCTGAGCCCCCGGCTGGGCCTGAGTCCAGCCCCACCCTGTGCTCACTGCAGGGACTTGGTAGGCCCGTAGCCCTCAAACCTGTTTCCCTGTCTGTTGCGTGGGCACAATCCCACCCACACATGGTGGCTGTGATGATGGAGCAGCGTGTTCAGGGCACACCTAAGGCACAGGCAGGGCTCAGTAAAGTGAAACAGATTGCAGCCAGGCCTGGTGGCACAGGCCTGTAATCCCAGAACTCTGGGAGGCTGAGGCAGGACTGCAAATTCAAGCCCAGTCTGGATAATTCAGCATCTAGTGGGACCCTGTCTCAAAATAAAAAATAATAAAGGGCTGGAGATGTAGCTGGGTGCAAAGGCCTTGAGTTCAACCCCCTGGTTCCAGACAGAGAGGGAAAAAGAAGAACAGAAAGAGAAAAATAGACTTTGGCCAATGCCGTAGCTTCCTGGGTTCTAGGTTTGGCCCACAGACCCAGCCCCTTAGCCAGGAAGGGAAGGGCTCTGTGCAGAGCTCGCCCTCTGCAGATGCCTAGGAATTCCTAGGTGATATGGCCACATGCCAGCTACGCTAGCCGGACAGGACCTTAGCAGCATCCGGAACTGAGGCAGGAAGAGCTGGCCACCAAGGCTGGGTGGGGGACACACAGCACAGGCGTGCTTTTGGGCGGGTGCCATAGGACTGATGTCCTGGTAGGCACATCCTCCAGGAGCCTCATGTGAGAATCTGGAGGCATTTAGGGGGTGGCAATGCCAGGAAGGTGGCTGGGAAAGCATCAGGAAAGGTGACCGGAGGGCCTGAGGCATGCCTGACCCCCAAGGCCAATGCCCCGCTCGCCTGCTGCTTAAAGCCTGAGTCTCCTTGTTTCTCCCAGGTCCTGCTCCAGGGTTGTGCCTTGCCTGACGCTCAGAGCACCACACTGGCTCTCTGCTCCCTACCCGCTACTCAGCACCTCTGGTCTAGGAAGGTAGAAGCCAACGCCTGATGCCAATCTTTGCGCATACCATCAAACCCAGAAAATGACATGCATTTAGGTGTGATGATGAGTGAGGACAGCCCCCCAGCATCCCAGGGCCCACTGTCCCCTCCTGGTGGCCTCTTGATGCTCCCCAGGCTGGCACGAAACCAGATGGGCTGCCACTGTGGGTGTTCCATATCCACATAACCACTTGGCTTGTCACTGCCCCTTCCTGCCACATTAGCACAACTTCCAGCCCTCTCTGTGGCCTTCCAGGCGCCTGATGTGGTGCGAGGCCCTGGCTTTTCTGACTCGGTTTCCTCGCCTGTGACTGTGCCAGCTCCTTGGCTTCTGGAGAGGCGGGGTCAGTGCGTTTGGGGAGGCGCAGGTACTTGGACTGTGATGACTAGGGCCATGATCAGCTCGGATAGGGGCAGATCTGCCTGTTTTTCTGGGAGAGGGACTCTATCTGGCAAGGGCCCACTCCTGAGCCGAGACAGACCACAGCCACACGGGGTCCTCCAAGTTCCTTCCCGGGTCCCTTGAGGAAACTGAGGCCGGCGCTAACATGCCCACTTTGTAGATGGGAAAACCAAAAAGCCCAAGAGGCCAGAGGACGAAGTCTGGGTCTACTCGCTGTGCCCAGGCTCCATGATGATATGACATGGAATCCACTTCAGCAGCCTCATGTTGTCGATTCCCAAGTCCTGCTGGGACTGGGGCTGGGTCCAGTGAGGGGCTGCGGTTCTGGGGCCCGGGGGGTATCAGCTTTACATACAGAGCCCCCCTCATTGCCAAGCACGCGACTGTAACTTGTTAAGCTCAAGTCAAGAGAAAAGCACACGTGTCCCATGGAGAGATGACAGAATCAAGCCGTAAGTGGCCGTGCCAGGCTTCCGGCCTGGTCTGTGCATTGTGGGAGGGTGTGCACCCAGCACAGCAGGCAGAGGGGCACAGCAACAGAGGAGGGTGTTAGGATCGAAGGCAGTGTGTTGAAGAAACCAGAAGCTGGGAGAGTCAGCAAGGGAAGGAGGGGGGGCTTCTGAGCCAGCCCCACCCAGGAAAGCATGGAGGTGGCCACGGGGCCCTGGGACAAGGAGCTGGCAGAAGGAGTCAGCGGTGGCCGTGGTGGGCACGCCTGCGCTCAGCAGCCAACCTGGGCAGGGAAGGGCTCCCAGGACCCTGGAAGGTCGCTGGGTCTCACATCCCTGCCCACCACAGACCTGGCACAGGCTCTCAGAGGGAGGGTCGGGGACAGCCAGGTGCTGCGGGCCCAGGGAGTTGAGGCACAGGCCAGAGCGTCCAGGGCCGTCCACCCAGGACAAGTAGCTGGACGCACACAGGCAGGCGGGCATCTTGTAGTCTTTGTCAGCTACGTGTGTGTATATGTGTGTGTGTGTGTGTGTGTGTGTGTGTGCATGTTTGTACCTGTGTGTAATGTGTGTGGTGTGTGGACATGTATGAGTGTGTGTGTACACACAGCCCTGCACTGTGTGCTTGTGCATGCATGCATGTGTATGTGTCACATGCACCGTGTGTGTGTGTGCACACGTGGAGTGTGGGGGTTCACACGTGTGTGTGCATGTGCTGAGATCTCTGGGGGAGAGAGAGAGAGCACACACAGGTCATGGGAAAGGTTTCCTGCTATTGTCGCCAGCCCTGAGCTGCGGGGCAAGGAGGGAGGCGGCTGCCCAGGGACCCAGAGGCCCCGGAAGAGTTTTCTCCCAAAGGTGCCACCGGCAGGGGACAGGGAGGGAGGAAGCAGCACCTTATTTAAATGCAAATGACTGAAATGCAACTTTCTTTATTAAAATGCAAATTGTGCTTCAGTCTCTGACACCTCCCGCGCAGGAGCAGTGCAGAAGGACGCCCAAGCGGCTGCTGGTGACAGGCCGCATCTGCAGAGTGCAGGAAGAGAGGGAGGATGAGCCCTGGTGGCCGGGACACTGAGCAGTGCCTGACCTGCCCCCAGGGATCTAAGCAGAAGCAGCCGCTGGCTGATGCAGAGACGGGGGCAGGAGGTGTGGGCTGCCACCCTCTGAAGCGGCACAGTCTAGTGCCAGCTCTTCCTGGCTGGGTCAGTGCATTAGGCAGTTTCCTGAGGGCCGTGGACCCAGGTTCGCCCTGGGGCCCTCAGCTGGGGATTACACAAGCACTGTGTCTCCACCTCTTGGGTGGTCGGGACCTCCTCTCAAAGCCCTGGCGTTGACCTGACCGTCTCCAGCCTGAGCTCAGGCCTCCTTGGTCTCTCCTCCCCAGGGGCCCTGCCAGGCTGCCAGATACAGCTTCAGGACCATGACAGTGAGTCGGGGCTACTGGCAAGCCACTCTGCTCCGCTCCCCAAGCTCGGCGACTGGCCTGGGGCCAGTCCCCGGGAAGAAAGTCACACAGGCATGACCCACACTGCTCTCTCCTGCCCCACACAGCCCTCCCTGCCCCCACCTCCCCTCCCTGCTCCCTGGTCACCGCCTACCCTTCCCTCCCTCCATTCTTCCCCTCCTCCAACTCTTCCAGCCACTGTCCCACCCTGTCTGGATCTCTCTGGCTTGTCCCCTAGACTCAGGCTGGCACTGGGTCCTTGCCCACCAAGGCCTGAGACAGAAGGGGGAGCCTGGGAAGGCAGGCAGGCCAGGCCCTTTCTGACACGGGCCACACTGGCACACGCTGAGCGTGGGGTGTGGGGGTTGGGTCCCGGCTCCCCCATCTGCCTGGCTCCCAATATAGGCCCTGCGCAGCCAGGGAGCTGGGAGCAGAAGGCAGCTCAGGAGCTGGAGGGTGGCAGGGTTCCCGTCTGTCACCCGAGGCAGGCAGGAGGCTCCTTGGGGGCACTGTTGATGTCACTGGCTTCCCGGGAGGTTTGCTAGTGTCTTGGGGATGGTGGCAGCTGAGATGCTGCAGCGCTAGAGCCTCCCCTCTGCACGCCCCAAGAGAAACGCCTCCGGGCCCCTCCTCCTGGGTTACTCTATCTCACCCCACCATCCTGTTGTTACCACAGACAAACCCAGGCACCTGCCCACCATAGGCTCCGCAGACACCTGCCCGTGGATGCCAGCCTCTCTGCAATTCCTACAACGGCCTTTCTGTGACTCACGCAGAGACAGCCTGGCTGTTCCCAGCCCTGGGTCCTTCCTCCCTGACTGTCAGAGGCTGCCTGACGCCTGTGGCACATGTAGACCCTACCTGTCCTAAGACAGGCCCGTGCAGTAAGTACGATTTTGAGGGAGACACAGATGACTCCCACTCTTGCCAGGCTGGCCTCACTACCCCAGCTGGCCCACCTGGGTGTGGGCGACCTGGCTGCACCTAACCCCGCCCCAAGTCCCGAGTTCCCACCTGGTGTCTCCAAGTGTGGCCCACTCTGGGCTTGTCCAGAAGCTGGAGGACACAGAGCTGGCAGACTGCAGGTTATAGGGCTCTGCTCCCCTTTTCAGACAGGATCTCAGGGTGCTCCTTGTCCCCTCCACCCTTCCCCTCAGGGCTACCTGGATTTGAACCTAGTCTCAGGGCTCGCCTCTGGGGAGTCCAGCTAAAGAGTTCAGCTCTGTCCTGGTGGCACAGATCTGTAATCCCAGCCCTCTGGGAGGCTGAGGCAGGAGGAGAGCAAGTTTGAGCCCAGCCTGGGCAACTTAGCAGCTTAGTGAGACACTGTCTTAAAATATTGATAAAAAACCAAGGGCACTGGGGTATAGCTTGGGGATATGGTTCAACCCTTGCCCACAGAAAAGAAAAGGTAAGTGTGGCACACCTGGGAGCTAACTCCTCCACAGCCAGGCTGGTGCTGGGCAGAAGGAGCTTCCTCCAGCTATTCCATGAGACATTTTATCACCAGGCCTTGCAGCCTTTCTGTTGCTACGGCACTGTGACATCTCTTATCCTTGACCCACAGTCGATGCCTTCCTATTGACCCTACAAAAAGAGGCTGTGCGGCATGTGGGAGGCAGAAAAATCATGCCCAGATCCTTGGGGGGGGGGGGGGGGGGGGGGGGGGTTGGTTCAGACACCGCAGGGAGCAACTAACAGGCACTGGGTATTTGCTGTGTGACCCGTTTACCCCCATCCTAACCCTGTAGACCGGGCTGCCATGTGCGGTCGGGCAAGGTTTCCACCGTGCAAGGTCATCTGGCCAAGGGACAACCACCAAGTTCTTGCCACTTGGTACTTTTCTGTCCCTCAGTGGGGACAGTAGGGGGGCTTTTCTTAATTTATATGGGCCATCCCCAGCCCTGCAAATGCAGCCTGTTATCATCTCTGTTACGTGACTATAGAAATCAAGGCCCAGAGAGTTTGAGTAACTTGTCCAAGATGTCTCCTGGGAGCTAGTCAGTCCTAAGTCACAGTGTCTCCAGGGAACCAAGGGAAGACGGTCACCTCTCTTCCACTGGCGCGGCACCCAGGAGCCCAAGAGTGAGCTGTCCGCTGCGAGGATGAGGCAGAGACTGGCTTTGAGGGATTCCGTGGGATCCTGAGCCAGCCACCTGCCTCACGGAGCCTCAGTTTCCCCACCTGAAAGGCGGACTCTCCGGGTCCCATTTGCTGCCTCCCTGAGCAGAATTAACCCAGCTGTCAGGGAAGCAGGCGACCTGTGGGAGGCTTACAGGGAACAGGTGTTCTCACGTGGTCACGGCTCTGCACACGTGTGCCACCACTTACTGCAGTGACTATTTCCCAGCCTGCCTGAGGAGCTCTGCCCCGTCCCCCACATGCAGCCTGGAACCCAGTCCTGGCCCGCCATCCTCAGCCAGAAGCAGCCCAAATGCCAGGGTGCTTGCTGATGACTCAGCCTCCTAACGAGCCCCAACATCTGGCCGACAAAAGGGCACGCTCAGCTCCCGAAACAGCTCCTTCTGCACAAATATGTTCTTAATATTCAATTAGTATTTATCCACCACGAACAACAATTACGCCATTGACTCTCAATGAAGTGTCTGGTTAATTAATTACCGCAGTGTTTAGCGCTGGCAGCATTTCTCCATCGCTCGAGAAAGTGTAACAGCATGGCGGTGCCAGGGGGCAGCAGGTTGCGGGTGGGGGTGCAGGGCATGGGGTTCCCCAGCTCCAGATGTGAGGCTGAGGCCACATCTGGAGCTGCCTGCCAGTCAGGCAGGTTTTCCCCGTGGTTGAATGAGCGGTCCCCTAGCTGACATTCTTTTCCCCCCCATTTTATCAATATGTGTAAGTGCAATACATAAAGTATACGTTGAATTTGAGTATTTTGTGCAGATACATATCGTGGCCAAGTTACAAATCCTTCCCTTCTCTCTTTTTGACCCTCCCACTCCCTCCCCAACCTCTCCAGTGCCCATAATTCCCCACATTAAGTTCTATGAAATAATTGTTATCTGGGTTTCTCCCGCCACTGCCAGCCAACCATGAGCAGGCTGAGACCTCTGACCTGTGAGCTGCAATAAACCTTCCCGTCCGTATGTGGTATGTCGGGTACTCTGTCCCAGCAGCGAGAAAGTGATGAAGACACTCACCTGCCAGCTGCCTAGGCAAGCTCTCAGCTGCCTCTGGGCCTCAGTTTCCCTGCTCCTGGAATGGCCGTAATTGTGGTCTCCACTTGCACTGTTGGGGAGGGGGCAGACCACCATCTCAGACCCCAAACGTCACAAGGCAAACTCATCAATGGCTCATCAATCCCGCATCAGCCCGGAAGGGCTGTCTACCCCGCCAGCTGGGAGTCTCTGCTATACCAGGAGCTCTTCCTGCCAGATTGCTCCACCTTCCCCAGGGCCCTGGCCTGCTCCTCATGGTCCCCCTTTGCCCCCCAGTCCTCATGGCCCCCTCGGGTCCTCACGGCCAGGGTCCTCTAGTGCAAGAGAAGCACCGGGCATAAGCTGAGTTACCATCTGGAGGCCCCGGCTGGAAGTGGCTCAGTGTCCATCCCAGCTTCCATTGGCAACAAGGGGATTCCAGAGACACACTTACCCTCAAAGGAGGCCAGGGGATGTGGTCGGTCATGTTCCTGGGAGACCGTAAAGATAGGAAAGAGCGGGCACTGGTAGATGAGAGTGGCTCCACCACGTGCCCTCAGAGGGTTGTAAGAAAGATCAGATGACTTAATCAATAAATACAAAAGCCTGAGCCAGCCCCAGCGGTGCAATCCCACAATCCTAGAGCTCTAGGAGGCTGAGGCGGGATCCCAAGCTCAAACCCCGCCTGCATAACTTGGCAACTTAGTGAGACTCGTCCTCAAAATCAAATGTACAAGACAAGCCAGGGATGTAGCTGAGTGTAGAAGCCCTGGGATCAAACCCGAGTGCCACAAAAATAAATAAAACCGAGAACTCCTGTCACACGTCAACTTTTGTATCCATTATTGCTATTAGGTTGGTGCAAAAGGAATGACAGTTTTTGCACTGTTGAAATTCGCCATTTGATATTGAGATCCATTCTTAAATAAGTGCAATGTTCTATATCACTTAAGGTGTATTTCACACCTTATGGTTTTTGTTAATTACATTTTCTTGAGACAGGGTCTTACTCTATAGTTCAGCAGGTCCTGCACTCACTGCATAGCCTAGGCTGGTCTTAAACTCACAGCAATTCTCCTGCCTCAGCCTCCCAAGTGCTGGGATTACAGGTGTGCACCACCACACCTGGCTTAAGTTGCTAATTATTGATTACTTCCTGCTTATTTAGTATTTTGGGGGTGGGGAGACAGGGTCTCATTTTATAGTCCAGGCTTGTCTACCTTGTAGCCCAGACTGGCCTCAAACTCATAGCAATGCTCCTGCCCCAGCCTCCCAAATGCTGGGATTACAGGCACATGTGACCACACCCAGCTCATTTTAATGTGGTGCTGGGGAATAGAACCCAGGGCCTTGTGCATGCTAGGCAAGAGCTCTAACCATTGATTTATGCCCCCCCAAGCCCTATATTTATTTTCAATTATGGAAACAATGTTAGATAAAAAGCAGAATCAGTAATTTTCTCATTCCAGCTCAAATATGTGGTAAAGTGGCGGCTGTAACTCCCAAATCAACCACGCAGGAAAGCTGAATTCACAATACACTGGGACTGCAGAGGTTTCACAAAGCAGATGAGAGACTCGGAGGTGGGGAGCGTCCTGACTGGCGTTGGAGATTGACAGTGACCAGCAGAAAGCAATCACCAGGGCTGACCCTCTTACACGGCAGCACAGGAAGCTGCTGCGGACCTCAGTGTTGACTGGGCGGCACTCACCAGCATCTGAAGCCAACGCGAAAGCCGGAAAAGCTCAGTCAGTGTTCACCTCAAGGCCTGGCCAAAAATTAAAAGTGTCATCGCTTCAAATCGTCACCTTCTCTTATTCTACGTAACAAACAGCAAACCATTTCTTGATAGGATCATGACATGTTACAAAAAGTAGTTTTTATGACAACAGCAATGACCAAGAAGAGGCTCTGAAACATTTCCCACAGCCAAATTTGCACCTATAAAAAGGTCACAGCCACCATGTGGTGGTCTGCCGCCAGCTCGATTCACTACAGCTTCCTGGATCAGCAAAATGATTCCAAGAAGCGAGCTCAGCAAATTGCATCAAAAAACTGCACAGGCCGGCAGCTGGCATTGGGTGACCAGTTTTTTTTCCATGGCAACCGTGTGCAGGTCACACAACCAACCCTTCAAACGTTGAACAAACCAGGCTGTGAAGTTTTGCCTTGCCACAGTCACCTGACCTGCCGCCAACCAACCAGCTACTGCTCCTTTAAGCATCTTAACAACTTTTTGCAGGGAAAACACTTCCAAAGTCAACTAGATGCAGGGACTGGTGTCTGAGAGTCAGAAATCCCAACACGCAGATTTTTACACCACAGGAACAAACCAACTTATTCTCTCAGGCAAAAATCTGTTGATGGCAATGACTCCTATTTTGATTAGTAAAGATGTGTTTCTGGTTATAGTATTTAAAGTTCACAGTCCAAAATCACAATTCCCTGTGCATCAAATTGCACAGACTATTAGGACTCTGTGAGCCCACACCAGGTCCTGTGGACATGAAGACTAACCAGGCCACAATGTCACGTGTGAGGTTGCCATAGAGGTGGGTGGGGAGAACCACCACCACCGCTCGGGAGGTTGGTCACCTGAGACCCCTCTGAGATGCACAGGCTGAGTGGGAGGAAGTGGGGGCTGGGAGGGGCCGTGTTGGCTGAGGAGGGGTAGAGGTGGCCCAGTGGAGAGGGGACTCCGGGGCCTGGCTCTGCAGGACTCTGCGAGGAATCCCATGTGACCACGGCAGGACCCGCGCTAAAGCCACACTGTATGGTTTTAACTTGCACCAAATCTGCCATTAGTCACGCCTATGGGTGAAATCTCCATTTTTTGGCTATGGTAAACTCTCTTCTTTTTTTTTTTTTTTTTTTTTTTTGAGATGGGGTCTCACTCTGCAGCCCAGGCTGGTCCTGAACTCACTACGGAGCCCAGGCTGGCCTTGGACTCACAGGCAATCCTCCTGTCTCAGCCTCCCGAGTGCTGAGATTACAGGTATGCACCACCACGCTCATTTTATGTGGTGCTGGGGAATCAAACTCCGGTACTTAGTGCTTGACTGAGCACTTGCTAGGAAAGCACTTTAAACACTGAGCCATTCCTCCAGCCCCAGCTCTGTTAAACTCTTAAGCACTCTTGACAGTTTCTATTTTTCCCCAAATTATTCTTTTTTAGCATGTATTTGCGATACACAACAATGACATTCAACTTGAGGAACTGGTGCATATACATATCTCATCCTGATCACTTTTACTTTCCTCTCCTCCTACTTGTCCCTCTCCTTGTCCCCTCTCCCTCTTCATAAAATCTATCTCGTTTTCTTCCTGGTGGTTTCTAAATTGTTGGGATGCAAAGGATCCCAGCCCTTTGAAAAGCCAGACTAGAACAGGCAAACAAGGTCCTTCCTGCTGGCCCAGGAGACCCAGAGAAGCCAGACCCCACTCCTAGGGTCACACAAGATTGCCACAGCCAATCACAACAAGCTTCTTGTTCCCTTTTGCCAGTGATTGGTTCAAAGTGTCCATGTGACCCAATTTGGGCTAATAAATCAAAAAGAAGTCTGCTGGGAGGATTCTGGGAAAGATTTTAGCACCTGATAAGAACAGAAACAGGGAGCCCTCTCTTCTTGCTTTTGGGTACTGTGATGTGGGCATGTGACGTGGCAGTTGCCTTATGACCACGAGGGGAAACATGGCTGAAGGGAGGGATGGCAAGGTGGAGGGACAAGCAGAAATGAGGCTTCAGGTAATGTATGGAGATGCTGGCAAGGCCCAGGATCTACCTAGCCTCTTAGCATCTGGCTAGGCAAGCTACCCCAGCTTCCTCCTCTGCTGTAGAGTATTGTTATAAAAATAAATGTGAGCTATTTTTTAAAAAGCCTCAGGATACACCTGGAAGTGTTGGAAATAAATAATAGATAGAAATAAAACTGAGTGAGATGGTGCAGGCCTGTAATCCTAGCACCCTGGGAGGCTGAGACAGGAAGATCTCAAATTTGAGCCCAGCCTGGGCAATTTGGCAACTTAGAGAGACTTCATCTCAGATTTTAAAAAATAGAACAAAAATTTAAAAAGGGCTGATACAGCTCAGTGCAAAGACCCTGGGTTCGATCCCTCGTTACAAAATCACAAAAAGAAAGAGAAAAGAAAAGAAAAAAGAAAGAAAAAAGAACTAATAAACACTCCTATTGGTAGGCTGCTCTGGGTCAGCCTCCTGCTCTGCATAGCTCAAAGCATCCTTGATGGGCCTCCAGTGAAGAGGCGACACCCTCCCAGAGGGCAAGGCAGATAGCGGGCCCAGAGGTGCCCATGCCCAGCTGGAAGGACATGTGCTGGTTTCTAACAGACCCCAAGAGCACTGGCCAGTGAATGCAGAGTCTGGACGGTCAGGGCCATTGGCCCTCTCACCACTCATTGTCACCCAGCAGTCTTGGCTCAAAGAGCCAAACAGATGCCTGTCTGAGGCAGCAGAGTGGATGGCAGCACTGGGGCGAGAGGCAGGCTGACAGCCCTTAGGGAGGTGGGAGGATGGGCTCTGTGTGGCTCAGTACAGCCTCCAAACCAGGTACAAGCCATTTCTCTAACTAGACAGGCCTGCCACTACTTTTGATGTGAATGTCTGTGCCTTTATCCTTAGAAAACAACAGCAAACTTCACATCTCCAGGAAGTTGGCCTGGATTAATCTGGCCTCATGGCACTGTGCGTCCTGTGTTCTACACTCACCCTGAGGCATTTGCGTCTATGATACTGTCCTGGGGCATGCTATGTCCTGACTCTCCCATAAACTCAGAGCCCCCCCCAACCAGGAGATGAGGGTCTCCTCCAGACAGCACTGCCACCCCATTACAGGGAAATCCTGAAAGCAAGTCTAAAGAATCCCCACACCTCAATCTCAACTAGGAGCATACAGACATGCCCCCACGCTGGTCCCCAAACCTGACGTGTTAGCATGGATCCAGTTTCTACTTGGGCTCCATCTACACAGCTAAATCTCTATGGATAACTTCCTGCTCGCCTGGGCCATGTGTGGGGAAACCCGGGGCTCTGCATCTGCCAGGTGCCTGGTCAGCGGCCTGGGGATTCCTGCACCCCAGGGATCAAATAAACCAATGAAGAGGACGCTTTCTTCTGGTCTCTGCCACCAGGAGATAGGAACTATTTCCTGTCTTCTTGTCACCGCCTGAAATCAGGGTGCAGTTGCCGTCTGTCCAGTTGGACTCCCCCGGCTGCCTCCTGCTCCCCCCCGCACACCCCTGTTCTGTGGCCAGGGCCCCTGTCCCTGGATTGACTCCTCCTACCTCTACCTAGCCACAGGTGAGGGCACGGCCATGCAAAGATGACAGTTAGGTAGAAGAAGTCACAATGTAGTGTTGGTGGTGGCCCTGTCCCACCATCGTTCCAGTTTCTTAATTCCGGCTGTCGGTCTGCCCTGTTGGGCCCCCGGGGCACCTGGACTTGGCTTCTGCCCACCACAGATTCTGGGCCCCCCAGTGTGTCAGTTTTACCAGTGCAGCACTGGATGTGGTCCAGTGCTCTGTTGCAACTGTCTTAAAATTCTTAATTTTTAATGAGGGGCCCAGTGGGTCTCCCAAATTATGCAACCAGCCCTGCTGTTCTCCCAGGCTGCCTGGGCCAGGGCTTCTGTTCTGACCCCAGAGACCTGAGCCCGTGTATGTCCCTTACCTGGCTCACAGGTGCTCATCTCCAACAGGAGCACACCTGGACACCCTTCCCACCCAGAACAGAGTTTTCCCTACACTCCCCCAACTTCCACCTTCCCCCCTCTCAGCCCAGATGACCAGCTGCAAGGGCTCTGGACTGGTTTCCCGGCTCCCAGGCTCTCCCGCCCTGAGCACCAGCTGCCAAGATCGTCTCAATTACCAATCCGATCATGTCCCAGCTGCTTATAACACTTCAGGGGCTCCCCGCGGCTTAAGTTATATATTCTGAGCCCCTGTGGCCCAGCGCACTAAGCACTTCCTGATCTAGTGCTGCTCGGGTAGCCAGAGATCATCCCGGCAGCCTGCCTGCCTCGATGTGCACACGCACACACACCCATACACATAATACGTATACACACACACCTGTGCACACACATACACACAGTAAGCATATACATAGCACAAACATAGAACAACACAAACATGCATACTCACACAGCACACACATACACATAACACATATATACACACGTGTACACACACAATAAACATACACAGCACACACACCTAAATACCCCCCCACACAACATGTGTGCATACTCACATAGCACACACACACGTGCATGCGTGTGCACACAGGTGAGCCCACCCACACCCACCGAAGTCCCAGCAAGAGCCCAGCTCCTACCCGGGCCTCTGCCCAGCTGCTATCCCAGCATTCTGTCCTCATTCCTTGGCCAGCTAATTCCTGTCACTTTTAATTCAGGTACCACCTTCTCTAGGCCGCCCTCCCTCAAGCCCATTGTGGGCCCCATCCAGATCACCACCTCCTGGGGCAGCGAGGGCACACGGACCCCTAGGGACACAGGAGTCACTTGCCACACCTGGCCCTCAGTTCTTTTCTCCAGGAGCAGGGGCTGGGCGCCAGCAGGGCATACGGCTCCCCCAACAGGGGGAGAGGGAGGAAACGGACAGCAAGACCAGAAGTCGCAGGGACCTGTCAGGGACAGTGACCACGGTGCTGTCCCATGTCCAGTGGCCAGAGTCCCCTGTGACAGGAGGGACTGAGGAAGCAGCCTCCGGTGTCAGAGAGGACAAGGTGAAGCTGAGGAAAGAGACTGGCAAGGCAGGAGCAGAGAGGCCATGCGTGTCCGGGAAGCACGAGCGTGAGAGAAAGGGCAGGCAGCGGGGAGCTCAGTGAGGCCCTGGGGGAGACTCACAGCTGGTGCCTCTCCGGAAGCTGGTGTCCTCCGCCCAAGGGAGCCGCTGCATCCAACTCATCCTCGCCACACCTCCCAACACTGGGACTGCCCGAGCGAGGAGCTGCAGGGCCCAGATGGTGCCCTGGCCTCCAAGTCGGGCGATTCTCAGGGTGTCCCCATCTCCAGCGTGCCCTGTGAGTCCGCTGAGGCCGTGGCTGGCACTGTGTCAGAGGCCAAGGGCCCTTGGCCCAGCCCCACAACCATGCGCATCCTGAGTCCTCATCCAGCCACAGGGAGCTCGGGCAAGGCTGGTGGCAGCCGGGGGAGAAATATTCTGAAGGTTGGGACAACTCAATTTTCCAACAAGAGAGGTGGGGGTGCCAGACAGTCCCTAAATCCCCTTCTAGCCCCTGATTCACCACAGCCCCAGGGTGCAGGGAACGTGATGGGGTAACAGACCCCTCACTAGCAACGCCACTCATCACAGCAGGAGGGACAGTCTACCTCAGGCCTGGCAGAACCCCAGTTTCTGGGATCGCCATCTCCTTCTCCAGGCTCCTTCTGCCAGAGACAGACTCAAGGTTCAAGGTCACCAGCCCCAGCCAGCCTCAACCCTGCTCTAAGGTCCACCTGGACCTCTCCTGCAATGGACGGCCCCTCCCACCAGGCCTCTGCCCTCTGCCCTTTGATCCCCACCATCTCCTCCCGACTCAGCACAGCACCTGCCTTCTACCCAGAGCCAGAGAAGCCACCACCAGGGACCCCTCAGCTTCCTGACCCCTGTCCCTGTGACAGGAGATGTATCAGGCTGCATGTCCATCAGCCCTTCTGGGGTCACGGCCACACTACACAGCAGACAAAGGCCCCCCAACTGCAGCAGCCCTCCCAGGGCCCAGCGGGGGGGTTGGTTAGACATGGTAGCCAGCCTGCCACTCACTGCCCTTCTAGTCTCTGGAGCTCATCTTCCCCACCTCTGGGGTGTACCTGGCACTACTGATCACCCTCTGCACCTCAAAACCCTCTGCTGGGTTCCCTTGTCCCTCTGGGGAGCCTCTCCTCAGCCTCCAGGCCAGATTCTCCTCCTTGTGGGGCCCAGGTACGGCCCTGTGTCCTGCTACTCCGCTAGTCTCCTGTTCCCACAGGGAGCACTTTCCTCTGCCTCCTCTTCTCTCTCTCTCTCTCTCTCTCTCTCTCTCTCTCTCTCTCTCTCTCTCTTTCTCTCTCTCTCCCTCTGGGGCTCTGCCCTTGCTGGCAGCTTCAAAACATCTGCATCCAAGTGTCCAACCACATGCCCTCCACCTCCACCACTTGGGCATCTCAAGGGCGTCCTGGAATCTGCACATCCTACAGCTGCTGCCCCAGCTCAGCCAGGCGCCAATGCCCCAAGCAAAGGCATCCTCAACACCAGTGTGTGGTCATCCTGGACCTCTCACCCGTCCCAGTGACCAGTCTGTACCAGGGCCTCTGGATTTGGCCTCCTATGTCTTCTCCAGACTTATCTGCCTTTCCCTGGCTCATAACCACAAGCCCAGTCCCGGCACCTTCGTGTGACCCAGGAACGCCCAATATCCATAACCTAACAGGAGGAGGATTATTTTGGTTCATAGTTTCAATTCATGGGCGATTGGCTCCTAGGCAAAAAGAGCATGGCAGAAGGCGTGGTGGGGGTGTGGCGGGGGACAGCCACTCACACCCTGGCAGCCAGGATGCAGAGCCAAATTCCATGGGCGTCAGGGACAGGGGCACTCCCTCCAGCCAGGCCTGCCTCCTATGGCAATTCAGCTCTTGACTCATCCATGGAGGAATCCACATGTGAGTGCAGTGCCCCACGGCCCTGCCACCTTCCAACACATAAGATTTCTAGGGACACTCCAGATCCAAACCTTAATACCTTTGAAATACCAGTGGAACAGACCTGGGGCCTGGTCAGAAGGGGGGTGTCTTTGTTACTTTTTTGTTGCTGTGACTGAAGACCCAACACCCTCAAATTTAGGGGAGGAAAGGCTGATTTTAGCTCACAGTTTCATAAGGTCACAGTCCACTCAGTGGCAGCCGGGAGCAGTGGAAGCACATGGCAGAGACAGAGGTGGAGGCCACTTCTCACGACATCACACACAGGAAGCCAAGTCCCATCAAGTCCAATCTCTTCCCAGAGGAAGGTAGCAGCATATAGTTTCCCAGTGATCCACCCCTCCTGGATCCAAGTGTGAAAAGTGTGATAAGCCTCCATCACATGCCTGTAATCCAATCTACATACCTACAATCTATCCCTCCAGACCAGGCCCCAATCTCCCAACAGTACATGGTTCCATAGACAATCTATAACATTCAAATATATGAGACTTTTGGGGAACATTCTAGATTCAAACCACAATAGGGTGGGACACAGGGGTTTGACCCAGAAGTGGCAGATAACTGAGACAGGACCTGGAAAGAAATCTCCACCCTTCCTCCCTCACCTGGCTTTCTGTGTGCCATGCTGTGAAGGGGTTTTCTCTACAGTAACATAATTATTAAGTGGTTTATAAATAAAATAGGATAAAAAATGAACAAAATCCAGAATAAAGCAGAAAAGAAACAGAGGAACTAAGATCAGATAGAAATCAAATAATAAAATCAAAGCATATTCATACTTACATATGAATTATCTCAATGCATCAAGTAAAAATCAGATAAACTGGGCCTGGTGGTGCAGGCCTGTAATCCCAACACTCTGGGAAGCTGAGGCAGGACAATCACAAGCCTGGGCAACTTAGAAAATTAATGATATTCAGTCTCAAAATAAAAATAAAATATAAGTACGTGAGTACATGAAAAGATGTTTCAACATCCTTAGCCATTAGAGAAATGCAAATCAAAACATCACTTATATACCACCTAACCTCAGATAGAATGGCGTGTATCGAGAACTCAAGCAGCAGCCAATGCTGACGAGGCTGTGGGGAAAAAGGAACCCTCCTGCCCTGCTGGTGACAATGTAAACTGGTACAACCACTATGGAGGGCAGTATGAAAATTCCTCAAAAGGCTGAAAATAAATACCCCTTCGATCTATTGATACCTTTTCTGGGAATCTTTTCAAAAGACTTAAAAGCATCATATAAAAGATAGATGTATACCCATGTTCACAGCAGCACAACTAACAATAGCAAAAATATGGAAAACCCCAAATACCCATCAGCAGACCAATAGACACACAAATTGTGGTGTTTATACACAATGGAATACTACTTGTCTGTAAAGACAGAGAGGTTGGAGGCTTTTGTAGGTAAATGAAGACAACTTGAGACCATCATGCTCAGGGAAGTGAGTCAGACGCAGAAAGTTAAATATGGAATGGTTTCTCTAATATGAGAAACCCAGGATATAGTCATTCCACAGAACTAAATGTGGGTATAGTGGGAGCTAGTGGGGAGGAGGAGGAGGTGGGAGGATCAAAAAAGGAGAGGGGAGGGGTCTGTAATTTTGACTATATATATATATATATATATATATATGCACAAAATAATCAAATTCAATGTAAACATCATATATACATATCAATAAAATGGTAAAAGAAAAGTGAGTTGGGGATGTAACTCATTATAAAGGCCCCGAGCTTAGCACCAAGTACCACCAAAATATATATATATATATATATATATATATATATATATATATATATAATATGTGATCATATATATAATATAAAATCAGATATTATCAGTATGGATAAAAATGAACAAGACTCTTAATATTATGCTGTCCATAAGAAACCCACTGTAAGTATAGTGATATTGATAAGTTAATAGAAAAGATACACCTTCAAGGAGTAATTTTTTCAAAAACTAGAATGGTTGTTTTTACAACAGATAAGTTAAATTTGAGAACAAGAAGTGCCCAGAGTCAACAGGGACGCCCCTCTGAGGATGTTAAAAGGGCTACTCTCTGGAGCACACCCAGTGCACACCTAACAACAGGGCTTCAAAGCACCTGAAACAAGAACTGTTAGATTTAAACGAAGAACTGGACATAATCTACGATCATACTGGGGCATATCTCACTCCTCTTTCAGCAACGGATAGAAAAGGTAGACACACCGGCCAAGGCTGCAAGAGGCCAGAACACCACTTTTGGCAAACTGGATCGGATTAGCACCAATAGAGGGGTCCACACACATGGGTGGCAGAGTACACATTCATGTAGAATATTCAACAAGACAGACTATGTCCTGAGTCATTAAAAAAAAAAAAAACTTTTTTTCAACATTAACGTCTTTCATGTTTTGGATCTGGAATGTCTTCCAAAACTCTCAAGTGTCTGGATAATGCGCGTGCCGTTAAGAGGCGGGGCCTGGCTTGAAGGGGCGGGACCTGGGTGTGACCCGGAAGTGTATGTGGTAGCTCAACCCTTCCTCCCTCACCTGGCTTCCTGATTGCTATACTGTGAACAGCGTCCCTCCATGGAAGCCTCTGTCCTGGGCTTCCACCATTGCTGGCTGCGCACAAATGGACTAAAACCTTCGGAAACTGAGCTAAAATAAATCTTTCCTCCCTTAAGTCATGGATGTCAAGTATTCTGTCCTAGCAACAAAAAACTAAGACATGGCTTGTGTTCTCTGGACATCATGGAATTAAATTAAAAGTCAATGATGAAAGAACAGCCAGAGAATCTCCAAATACTGGAACTCAAACAACACATTTATTAAAAAAAAATGCGTCAAAGGGGAAGTCTCCAGGAATTTTAGGAGATACTTGAATGGAATGAAAATAAAATTATAGCACATCAAAATTTGTGATGCCTGGCTTATGTGGTGCTGGGGATTTAAACTCAGGGCCTTGCACTAGCTAAGGCAGTGCTTAAAGGAAAATTTATAACATTAAAATATTCCTGTTGGAAGAAAACATAAGTCTCCAAGAAGCAATTCGAATTCTGTCGTGAGAAACTTCAAAAATGGACACAGTGAATGGGGAGATAAAGAAATGTAAAGCAAATGGAAGGAAGGAAGAAAGAAAGGAAGAAATTAAGAGCAGAAGGCAGTGAAATTGAAAACAGAAAAACAATAGAGAACATCACTGACACTAAAAGTCGGTTATTGGGGCTGGAGGAATGGCTCAGTAGTTACAGCACCTGCCTAGCAAGTGCTAAGTCTAGCACTATGTATCCAAGTTTGATTCCCCAGCACCACATAAGCTGGGCATGGTGGCACACACCTGTAATCCCAGCAGTTGGGAGGCTGAGGCAGGAGGATTGCCATTAAGTCTAAGGCCAGACTGGGCTCCACAGTGAATTCAGGACCAGCCTGGTCTACAGGGTGAGACCCCATATCAAATAAATAAAGATGGTTATTTAACAGGATCAATTAAATTGATAAACCTGTAGCCAAATTGACAAAGAAAAGAGAGAGAAGGCACAGATCATTAACATTAAAAACAAAAAGAAGGCAGATCACAGATTGTGTCTCTAGAAGGGTCCTGAAGAAAGGCTACCACATCCACACACACACAAATTCAACCACTCAGATGAAAAAGACCAGGTCTTTGAAAGACACAAACTACTACCAAAACTTACACAAGAAGAAGCTGACAACCTAAGTAGTCCTGTATCGAGTACCGACATTAAATGTGTAGTGTAGAATCTTCCAAAAAAGAAGTTTGCCAACTCAGATGGCTCCACTGACAAATTTAACCAAACATATAAGCAAGAGGCCGGCATGGTGGCACACACATGTAATCCCAGCTACTCAGGAGGCTGAGACAGGAGGATGGCAAATTCTAGGCAAACCTGAACAATTTAGCAAGACTGTCTCAAAACACGAAATGAAAAGAGTTGGGGATATAGCTAATCTGCAGAGCACACTGGATTCAATCAGCAGTACAGCCACACGGAGGAGGAGGAGAGATGGGGTGGGGGGTGGGGGAAAACAGTAACACATTCTCTTAGCTGTGAGTCTGGTTTTGCCTAACTACCAAGACACAAAAAAGATAATGATAGGCCAATATCTCCCATAAACATCGATCGAAAAATCCCCAGCAATTGATTAGCAAATGAACCTGTAATATATAAAATAATTGTATGCTTTCCCCATATCATCCCAGGAAGACAAGGCTCTTTCAATATTTGAAAATCCATCAATGTCATCCACAATATTAATAGACCAAGAAAGAAAACCATATGATCAAACGGATCAAGACAGAAAGGCAATTAATAAACTTCAACATCCATTTGTAATAAAAGCTCTCAGCAAGTCAGGAATAGAAAGAGCTTCCTTAATGTGATAAAAAGCTTCTACCAGAATGTGTGATGGAAACAGCCCAGACTATGGGAGGTTAGTGGTTTGCTGTTTTTTTGTCTGTTTGTTTTGTTTTTTGAGACAGGGTCTCGCTCTGCAGCCCAGGCTGGTCCTGAACTCACAATGGAGCCCAGGCTGGCCTTGGACTCACAGCAATCCTCCTGCCCCAGCCTCCCACGTGCTGGGATCACAGGTGTGTGCCACCACGCCTGGCTTATGTGGTGCTGGGGAATCAAACTCAAGGCCTTGCACTAGGCAAGCACTCGAATCTCTGGGGACTGTTTCTTGAACAGCCAGGCATTTTCAGATGCTGACTACCTGGCTGGGAACCTGAAGAAAATTTGGGTTAATCTTTTTTTTTGTTTTATTTTTTGCAGTACCCATGACCTATCCCAGGACCTTTGCATGACACTACATCTCCATTCCATTTTTTTAGTTTTAATTTTGAGAGGGGATCTTACTAAGTTACAAATTGCCCAGGAGTGTGGACTTGAACTTGCAATCACCCTGCCTGAGTGTCCCAGAGTGCTGGGATTACAGGCCTGTGCCACTGGCCTGGCTTGGGATATTTCTTAATTCTGGAGGAAAAAAAAAGTAATGGAAAAGATGGCAGAAAAAAAAAAAATCTTCACCTGTCAGTGAGCATTCTATTAGGGAACCAAAGACAGGGAGAGGCGCTGTGGTCAGATTTGAAGGTTGCACAAGGCCCGGGTCCTGCTGTTGCTGCCAGGTGCACATGTGCCCACGAGGCAGCATGTGGCCAGCAGCAGGATGAGGGGGAAGGGGACACCCATGGGAGCTGCTCTCCATGGCAACAGGCTGATTTGGCATCTTTGTCCAGGAGATGAATTTCTCTAATTGTTGGCATTAATATAAAATCAGGGTCCTGGTGTTTTACTTACTCGTGTGAATAATTACAGTCCAGCAAAAATCAAGCTTGATATATTGGTTTTGAAAGTAGCACTGGGAGAGCTGCTGGCTTTTGTTTTTGTATCAGTTGTGCTAGTTACTTTGAATACCTAAAAGCTTTCTGCAGTTCCTTCCTTTATCAGATAAAAAGAAAAAAATTCAGTCAAGATCTACTTTAGCTCCAAGATTCAGGAGGTCGCAGGCCATTCATGGGGGCGCTGGCGATGGAGGAAGCAGGTTGGGGAGAAGAGCTGCCCACAGCAACATGAGGAAGGATCAGGGCTGAGGGAGAATCCGAGGCAAGAACGCACCCTTCCAGGCCATGCCCCCAGCGGTCCATGCCCCAGCCAAGCCCCGCCCCCTGACAGCACTTAGATCCATAGATAACAACATCCAAACACGTGAAGCTCTGAGGGGACATTCCAGACCCAAATTGTAACAATGAAACATATAAAATCTCCCCCACCCCCAAAGGCCCTAGGACTAGCAAGTGAGTTTAGCAAGGCTATAAAACACAAATCCAACACCCAAAATTAATCCTATTACTTCTCATTAGCAATAAACAGTTGAAAACTGAAACATATAAGCAAAAAACATGGGGGATGCTGAGGATCAAGCCGAGGGCCTACATACCGAGTTGCATCCCAAGTCCATATTTTTCAGTTTGAGGCAGGATCTCACTAGGTTACCCAGGCTGGGCTCAAACTTGCAATCCCCCTCTGTCTCAGTCTCCCAGAGTGCTAGAATTATAAGGCTCCCTTTCCACCAGGCCCAGTGGAAGGGAAATTTTAAAAACAAAACAGTATCATTTATAACAGTTTCCCCAAAATGAAATACTCAGGTATTAATAAAACAAAACATATGCAGGGAAAATTACAAATATTTGACAAAGAAGTCAAAGCCCTGGGGCTGGAGGAATGGCTCAGCAGTTAAAGCACTTGCCTAGCAAGTGCTAAGTACCTGAGTTCGATTCTCCGGCACCACATAAACCGGACGTGGCAGTGCACACCTGTAATCCCAGCACTCGGGAGGCTGAGACAGGAGGATTGCCGTGAGTCCAAGGCCAGCCTGGGCTACATAGTAAGTTTAGGACCAACCTGGGCTACAGAGTGAGATCCTGTCTCAAAAAAAAAAAAAAAAAGAAAAGAAAAAGAAAAAGAAAAAAAAGAAAAGAAAAGAAAAGAGAAGAAAATCAAAGCCCTGAATAAACAACCAGACATACCATGTCCACTAATTGGGAAAACCAGCATAGAAAATGCCAGGTCTCTCCTCGCTGATCTACAGATTTAATCCAGTTCTACTCACAATGCAAGTGGATTTTTTTTTTTCCTTGTGGGACTGGAGTTTGAACCCAACACCTTCAGTCTGAACTACTCAGTTTTTATTGCTTATGTGTAATGGGGTCTCGCTAAATTGCTAAGTCTCCAGGCCGGGCTTGAATTCGCTATTCTCTGCTCTCAGCCTCCCGTAGGGCTGAGATTCCAGGCCTATGACACCTGTTCGTCGCGGCTCCCAGTAGGGCTTTTTTTCAATCTGAGCAAGCTGATTCTAAAACGTATACAGCAAAACAACAGAGTGGCCAAAACATTGTTGAAAAAGTTGGAGAATCCAGGCTGTTCAATTTTTAAGACTTTTAATAAAGTTGCAGTGATAAAGAACATTATTGGCGAAAAGATGGGGCCACGGTGGCAGAGAATAGGCCCTACCCAGACTTGGCCAAACACAGCCAATTGACTTGTGATGCGCAAAGGCAATTCGGCAGAGAAAGGATCGCCTTTCAGCAAAAATGAACATCTGTATTAAAAAGAAAATGTAATCTCATCCTAAACCCCACTCCTTCTACCAAACCAAACTCCAAGTGAATCATAATTCGATGTAAAACTGTCAGACTTTTTGAACAAAACACAGGAGAAATCGAACGACCCGGGGTGAAGGCACAGAGTTCTCAGACAGGACCCCAAAAGAGCAATTCATAAAAGATGGAATTCACAAAGCAGATATCACTAAAAACAAGAATCTTCTAACCTGCTAAGGGGCCCTGGGAAGCCCACAAAAAGACGGAACAGAGAGCCTCCGGATGGAGGGTATCTAGGACGCATAAGGAGCTTTCAAAACTGAGGGAGTAAAGGGCAGAGAGAAAGAACCCACACCACTGAATTTTTAGAACAGGTAAAAGACTTAATTAATAAATACGTCACCACATGAGATCGAAGAGTAGAAAATGAGGCCCGAGTCTTCAGGATAAATGCCAAGTATGACACGGGGACACACGGTGACACTCAGTCCTCCTGCAGGGTGAGTGCGAGTCATCCCAGGCAAGAGGCGGGAGGACCGGATATCAGACATGGCTGGGGGATGCAGACAGGAGGGCAGCCCTGCTAGGAAACAGGCTGCCAGTTCTTTAAATGAAATTAAGTATACAAATCCTACTTTTAGTGTTTATTCTAGAGAAAAGAAAACTTAATCACATTTAAAAAAAAAAATCTAGACGGAGGTCTACAGCAGCTATGTTTATAATCACAAAACAAAGGGAAACAGTCCAAATGGTCTTCAGTAGGGATAATAAAAAAATAATGAATAATTTTAAAAAGCTGGTACACTCTGCTGTGAGCTAGTACTCAGCCATGAAGAAGGACATGGAGCAACTTAGCTACATCTTAAAGACATTATGCAGCATAGCAAAAGCCAGTCTCAGAAAGCTACCTATCTCACCACTCCATTCATGAACAGATTAGGAAACATTAGTGGAAAACCGATTTGTGGTTGCCAGCGGTCAGGGACAAAGAGGGAGTCACTGAGGATCAGGGCAAAGGAGGGCAGGACTGGTGGAATCCAAAGTTGGGGCTACTCAAATTTATGTGTGTTAAAACTCACAGAACTGTCTGCCCTCCCAAAAGTTAATTATACTTACATTAATTTTCTTAAAGATTTTTAAAATTCAGCCATGCCACTTGCTGCTAAAAACCTTTTGCAGCTCCGAGTGGCCTTGGAGGAAAGGCAAACTCTTCACCTCAGGGTCCCTCACACACCTGCCAGCCAGTGTTCCCACAGCAACCCTTCCCTCTGCCTCCCAGATGCACCGTTTTCAGGTCTTTGCTCTGTCCTGCCTCAGGGTCTTTGTCCATGCCTAGCCCCCTTCAGGGGCACACACTACTTCCCTACCCACACACCAGAAGTCTCACCTGGGGAGTCACAACACCCCCACCCAGGTCCCCTCCTCCAACTCTGGGTAGGGTTTCCTTCTGTCCCCAGTCCCCAGGGCCAGCCCGGGGCACAGCACGGTGGAGGAGGAGGGAAGGTCCCTGTGGAAGATCCCAGGCCCGGGAAGACTTCCAGCCCACAGAGACTCAGAAACAGGAAGAAGGTCCTGTCACTCAACAAGTCCTGGGCCCCCAAGGGACAGGGAGGGCAGGCTGGAAGGAGGATCCTGTTCCCAAAGGCTGGGCAGGGACATGGGACGCCATCCCAGACTCCGCTGGTCCCTGCCTCCTGTCCAAGACACTCTCCAAAAGGCTGGGGTCTCCACTTTCTTGGTCCGGGCCCCTCCCCCTTCCCCTTCCACCTGCAGGCAATTTGTTCTGGAATAGGACAGGTAGAGCGGGAGCCCCCAGGAGCCCAGCTCTGTCCCCAGATTCCCATTCCCCTGTGTAAGGTGGGCCTGTTCCCCTCCAGCGCCCCAGCCCTCTTCCCAGGGGCCGCCCCCGGGACTGCCTGGCACATGGTGGCAGGCACAGGCGCCTCAGGACGACCCCACGAAGTCAGTGCCTCACCCTAAGCGACTCACCCAGGATCCCACAGGGAGCAAAGTCCTCCCCACCACCGACACCCCCCACCACCGACACCCCCCACCCTGCAGCTGATGGTGGATCCGAGGAGGCTCTTGGCCTGATACCACATGCCCAGGCCCGTGGACCCAAGCCCGTGAGCGCACAGCCCCACGAACCTCAGGCCGGGGTCCTGTAGTGGCTGCGTCCTTCCCTGTCCTCTCATGCCCCACCCCCCCGCCACCCCAACCAGGTTGCCGGACAACAGCACACGAGGCCTGAATATTTGTGACGGCCAGGGAAAGACCATTGTTTACTGAGTTCCGGCACGGGCTCGTTATCATGCCCAGCGCCCTGCATACGTCGCCTCTGTGATTCTCTCATGACCCCATTACGCGGATGAGTGGACCGAGGCCAGCCAAGTTATGTAAGGCGTCCAACCTGCTCACCTGAGAACTAGCAGAAGTGTGGGCTCACGGGCCTGGGCCATCTGCAAGCTTCCAGCCTGGCTATCCCCGCAATCCCGCCCCCAGCAGCGTGGCCACCAGCCCCGCGTGGGCAGCAGAGTGAGAGCTGGCGGGCCGAGGGCGGCGGAGAGGCCCCCGTGTTTATTAATTTTCTGCCTCGGTAGGTCTGAAGCCACAGCCCAAGCCCCACAGTTGCCATCCAGTCTATTAAATAATTCTGTCTGGGAAGAACCTGCCTTCCAGGGACGACATTAGCCAAGAGAGAGAGAGAGAGAGAGAGAGAGAGAGAGAGAGAGAGAGAGAGAGAGAGAGAGAGAGAGAGAGAGAGAGAGAGAGAGAGAGAGAGAGAGAGAGAGAGAGAGAGAGAGAGAGAGAGAGAGAGAGAGAGAGAGAGAGAATGCAACAGAGAGAGAGAGAGTGACAGAGACAGAGAGATACAGAGAGAGACAGAGAGAGAGAGAGGAGGGGCGTGCTAGAGAACAGGAGTGGAGACAAGAGTGGAGAACAGATCAACCAGCCAGTGCAGACCCCCAGCCACACCCTCTGGCCTCAGACCATGCCCCCTCAGCTCAGGCCAACCCACAGAGATCAGACCACACCCATTGAGCTCAGGTCATACCACTGAGCTCAGGCCACACCCGTTGAACTCAGGGCCACACCCCCTAGCCCAGGTCACATCCGTTGAGCTCAGGTCACACCCAATGCGAGTGGAAGGAGGCCATGGATTTGCTGTCCTCCCTTTACCCCTCCTTCGGTTCCACACAGAGGCAGGAGGCTGGGTGGGCAGCTCTGCGGTGGGCACTGGCCCACCGTGGAAGAGGGCCCAGGTGCCCAGCACCACACGCAGACACACCAAAAGGCGCAGAGCTGCGGGCCAGCCTTCCGCCCCGGGCCTGCGCACAGCTGCCCTTCAAGTGGGTTCAGACTTGCGTCATGTGATTCTTGTTTTTAACTGCAATTTCAACTTTAGGAAACGGTATCAAAGACGAACTTCGAGTCAAACATTCAAGGGCCCTGAAATGCCCCCCAGAGCACGCCAGGGTCTACAGCCATAGCTTAGAAGCCACCAAGGAGTGACCACATCTCATTTGATGTCCCTTTACCTTGAGGCCTCAGGATTCCCGCCCCCCCCCCAAAAAAAATAACTGTTTATTTCTTCTTTCTCCTACGCCTGAAACAAGCGCGCAGTGGCTGAGTCCCAAGCCCGCCTTCTGCAGGATTTCCTCCTTAGTTCTCTGCTTGAATACCCAGAGTGAGGGGGAGCTCACCACATGCTGAGGCCACCTGGGTACCCCTAAATGTCAAACGTCCCTTCCTCTTTGAACCTCTTTTCTTATCTGTTAGAACAGGCACAGTAGCGTTTACCATGCTGTGCCCGGAGGTGCAATAAGGTGACGTGTGCAAAGCCCCAGGATGCAGAGTGGACACGCCCCCGTGTGCAACAGTGCGCCCTTCCCTGCCCTCCAAAAACCATCTTAGAGGGGTGGACAGCTTTAAGTCCCCAGGGACAAGGACTCAGAGTGGAGCGGGCTGTGTGTTTGTGCAGGGGGTAGGAGAGGCATGCTCCTCTGGGGGTCCCTGAGGGACAGGCCTAGGCACGCAGCCCACCAGAGCAGTGGGGGTGGAAGGACCCGGCCCGCTCTCCCGCTCCAGGGCCCCCACCCCTCCCTGCCCCGCTGGGCTCAGAGCCTCATCTGTCTTCTCTCCTGTCAGCCCTGCGGAGGAGGTGAGGGGATTAAATCCAGGGCTGCGCGCCCCCGCCTAGGAGCTGGCACTTCATTACCCGCCTGCCCAGCTGTCTGCGGCCATCGACCAGCCCTGGCCCCCATGACCTCCGATCGATGGGCAGCATGTTATTTACTGGCTCCTGTCCTGGGTGGCAGAGAAGAGGGGAAGGGGCGGGATAGAAGTTCTGCAGCCCCCAGCCTTCTCAGAGGGCCTGGCACCTGAGGCAGAGAGGACAAGTCCCCAGTGAGCCCCGAGTGGACCCAGGCACTGTCCCAGGACCTCACCTGCAGACCTGACAGAGCCAGGTGCCACCAGGAGCAGCGCTGTCCCCCAGCTCCACCTCCAAAGGCCAGAATTGGGTGGCCGCCAGGATGTCTGTTCCAGCCCAGCCTGTGACCATGGCCCCGGGACAGGGAAGGACAGAGCTGGTTGGTGATTCTGAGGTGTGGTCTTCGGTTACTCCAGGGGATGGGGCCCCAAAACCCCCAAAATGTCCCCTACTTTGTGACTTCCCCTTCTGTCAGCTCTCCCCAACCAAATCTCCTCGCTCCTGTCCATCCCCAGAAAAAGGGGCTGTCCCCACCCCAGGCTCTGCTTTGGGACCTGAGCCAGTTTGTGCAAGGGAAGCCACCAACTCTGATTTCTAAGGAAATCAGTCCAGCCAGGGTCCCGGAGCACAGACCTGTAATCCCAGTACTCTGGGAGGCTGAGGCCGGAGGATCAAAGTTCAAGCTTAGCCTGGGCAAGTCAGGAAGTTAGGAAGACCCTGTCTCAAAATCAGTAATAAAAAATGGGCTAGGGATGGAGCTCAGGGCTTGATTGCTGGTACCCCGAAAAAGACCAAAATGCAAACTGGTCCAGTCTGAGAGCTACTTGTGAGGTCAGCTGAGATGGTCTGTGGCAGAGCAGAGGACTGGAGAGGTCAGCACAGGGAGACGAGGCTACAGAGACCAGGTGCCACAGGGACCAGGTGCCACAGGGACCAGGTGCTGCAGGGACCAGCTGCTGTAGGGACCAGGTGTTACAGGGACCAGATGGTACCAGAACCAGGTGCTACAAGGACCAGGTGCTACAGGAACCAGATGCTACAGGGACCAGGTGCTGCAGACTCCATGAGAACAGGGCAGACACCTGACTGAGGGCAGTCAGGTCTTTATGACACAGGCATCCTTGGCCTGGGCCGTGAGTAGGAACAGGGCAACGACCAGCAGATCCATACAGGTGGGATGTGGGACAGGTGAGGTACAGAGAGAGACCATGTGTGAAGTCGGGAGAGGTGGACCGGAGCCTGCCCTCTGCCCAGGTGCAGTGGTACCCAGCACGGATGTGGGGGCAGAGAGAAGCAGGTTTGGTGTCTACCTCAGATGACCCAGAGGAGCTCGTGCTGAGGTGATGCGTCAGGCCATGGCAGGGGAGTTGGAAATGCTGCTGTGGGAGAAAAGCTGGGGCTCAAACCAGGGTAGAAGGTGTCAGCTTCGAGGGGCTACAGGGCATGTAAGTCCTCCCAGAGAAGCGGCTGTCCCTTCAGGAGGCTAGCTGCCCACTCACTACCCACTTCATGTGCCCAGCCAAACAAAGCCACCCTCCCAGCCTCCCTGGCAACCAGATGACTCGTGACGTTCTTGGGGCCCTGGACCAGCTCTTCGCTCCCTGCGATGTAGTAAAACTGTTCCCTGCCCAGGCCTCCTGGCTTGCAGTTGCACTCGTTCCTGCAGATTTGGGGGTACAGGACAGTCTCCAAGGGCATCAGACAGCCAGGGGACACCCTGGAGGCAACCAGGAAGGGTGGTGCACACCTGCTGTCCCAGCATTCAGGGAGCCTGAGGCAGGAAGATGGCAAACTGGAATCCAGTCTGGGCAACTTAGCCCAGGCTAAAAATTTCATCTTAATAAAATAAAAAAAAAAAATTTAAATGGACTAGGGATATAGGTCAGCTCAAAGGCCCTGGTATCCATTCCCCAGTACCAGGAAAAAAAAAAAAAAAAAAGAGCTGGAGAGGCAGGACCAGAGAGGCAGGCAGAGGCCCTGGAAGCACCAGGAAAGGTCTCTCCACCTCGCGGCTCCCCGCGCCCTCTCCCCTCCCCCACCTTCCTCCCACACTGACATGAATCCTACCCAGCCGCAATTAATCCTAAACCAGGCTCCAGACCCCTGGGTCTCCCACTTGTAGGTACCAGGACCCGTTTAACCTCTTAAATTACTGGAGGTCCCAGAGTATTGGCTTCTGTGGGTTTACTGATGTTTATCATATTAGCAAGTTATTGTGGTTTAGATCTGGAATGTTTCCCAAAAGTCCCATGTATTTGAATGTTACAGATTGTCTACGGAACCATGTGCTGTTGGGAGATTGGGGCCTGATCTGGAGGGGTGGATTACAGGCATGTACATTGGATTACAGACATGTAAGTTGGATTACAGATGTGTAGTGGGGGCTTACCACATCTTCCACACCTGGATCCAGGAGGGGCTGATCACTGGGATGAGACCTGGAAGGACATATAAGCTGCTTCCTGCCTTCCTTGGAGGACGAGTCTCAACTCGCCTTGACTCAGCTTCCTGTGTGTGATGTCCTGAGAAGCCGCCTCCACCTCTGCCTCTGCCATGTACTTCCATGGCTGCCGGCTGCCCCTGAAAGGACTGTGACCTTCTGAAAGTGTGAGCGAAAATAAACCTTTCCTCCCCTAAATGTGTGGATGTCGGGTATTGAGTCATAGCAACAAAAAAGTAACTGAGACACAACAAAACAGAGAAATCTTTAAATATTCATCTGTTAGCTCATTTAAAAATAATAGGGCTGGGGTCATAGCTCAGTAGCATGCACAAGGCTCTGGGTTCAATTCCCCAACACTGCACAGAAGTTAGCCAGAGGGTGGCAGTACACAGCTATAATCCCAGCACTTGGGTGGCTGAGGCAGGAGGATTGCTGGGAATTCAAGGCCAAGTCTGTCTGTGACTTCAAGACTCCTGGACTACACAGTAAGATCCTATCTCAAAAAATTAAATAAATAAAAATAATAAACTCAGTTCATGCGAATACAAAGTAGTACATTTTGTGAAAGATAACTATTTTGGAAACAAAAGTGAGGAACGTGGTGTTTGTTTTACATTTTTGCAAATCTCCCAAATGTCTGGCTTAATAGAAGACAGCTGGACACCCTTATCTGCCGCTCCGCGAGTCTCCCGCCATATGCTGTTTTGGTGGAAGCAGATTAAGAAAAATCTGGCCTCCCCCACAGCTGGAGCGAGTGACAGCAACAGGCTCACGCGGCCTTTCCAGTAACTGGGAGGAACCCTCTTTGATACACCAAACCTATGCAAATAGTAGGTTTGCAAAGATTACTTGCAATCTAGAATCTAAAAACTTGTTGATGACATTTTGGTGGTCCCAGGCCTTTGCCTTGAGCTAAATCCCTAGCCCCTGTAAAGAATTTTATTGGGACAGGGTCTCTCTAAGTTGCTAAACTGTCCAGGCTGGGCTCAAGCGTGAGATCCTCCTGCCGCAGCCTCCCTGCATACTGGGATTCCAGGCCTGTGCCACCTCACCCAGGTTCAACAAACCCAAGTTCAACAAATACTCGTCTATCTTCTGTTCTCAATGGATCATCTACCTTCTGTCACCGTGCTTGTCTTAGCCCTTTGGAAATAAGTCTTCGAAGGATGGAAAAAAGTCACCCAGCTCATAGTAGCAGAGAGAAGTTTCCTAAAATTCTAGAGATCTCTCAGTTGGTAGCACTGGCAACAAACGCTGTCACGGTTTCCCTTGAAACAACATCCTGTCGCGGTTCATTTTCGAGAAGTTATGTGTCCAGGAGGCGGGGCTGGAGTTTGTCTACTGAGTTAACACTGGTGCTCTGTTGGCAGGGGGCAGAGGGGAGAGAGGTTCCCAAATGCAATCCTCAGCTGTGCTCTTGGCATCTCACCCCCTTGCCAAGCTTTCTAGAACACTAAGAAGACAGGTGTGCAAAAAGAGAGATTTGGCTGGGCCAGGTGGCCCAGGTCTGTAATCCCAGAGGCTGAGTCAGGAAGATTGTAAATTCAAGCCCAGCTGGGGCAACTTAGCAATTCAGCAAGAGCCTGTCTCAAAATCAAAAGTAGAAATGGGCTGGGCTTGGTCCCTAATATCAAAAAATAAAATGAAATAAAAAGGATAGAGATTTAATAAAGAATAACTGGGTCATCAAAAAGTCAAGGGACCTGGTTTCTCTTTCTTTCTTGGAAGTGTATGGTGGCCCCAAATGCCATGATCGTCAGCACAGCCCAGTGCCAGCCACCTCGACTTGTGCCAAGCTGCTGGTATCCTTGAGGTGCCAGCAAACATGTATGATGGCAGTCACCATGCTGAGGAAGGGCTGTCAGTTTTCATCTACTCTTACAACACACCTGGAGTGGGTACTTATATTACTGTAACCATTTCACAGGAGAGGAGACTGAGGCACATGTGAAATGGCACAATAACACATCATCATCCCTATTCTGTGGCCAGAAAGACAGAGGACCCTAAAAGGTCGACAGACTGGATCCTGAGCAATACAGTGGCACCAGACCAGCTGGAAACTGAGTCTAGGGCTCCCAGCAGCTGGCTGCCATCCAGAAATACACCAGTGTTCCTTCTCTTAGGCCTGGGCCTGGGCCAGTCTGGTTGGGCTGTTGAGGCAGAAGAGGGAGATCACCAGGGCTTGACCCAGAAGGGGCAGACCACTGGCCAGGATCTTGAAGGACATACGCCAGCTCTACCCTTCCTTGCTCACCTGGCTTCCTGTCTGCCATGTCATGAACAGCTGTCCTCCAGCCAGGCCTTCACCCACTGGCTTCTGCCATTGCCAGCCACCCACGAATGGACTGAGACCTGAAAGCGTGGGCTACAATAAATCTTTCCTCCCATCATTGGCGGATGTTGGGTACTGAGTCAAGCAATGAAAAAGTAACTCAGACAGCTGTGTGACCCTCCATGGAACAGCATCTGCTTTCTGGGCCATGTCTTCACTGAGACAGTGGGGCTGTGGAGGTGGCACAGCTTCTCTGGCTGCCACAATTCTCTCTGGCTGGCGTGCTGGGCCCTCCGCGTTGTCACCAAGGCTCCTCAGGCCTGCCGCGCATGCCAATGGCCTGCATCCCGGCAGACTGACAAAATCAGTTAGCACACAATGCCTCTCCTCTGTTTGCTGAGGCCCCTTGAGGCTTGTACTCATTTCTCCCCTCCCAGAATCGTGCAAAAGTAAATACCCACTGAGCCGCTGCAGTGGGTAAACAGCGCAGAGTTGCTCCCGGAATCGCCAGCCTCCCCACCTCCAGCTTGCACCTGACGGGTGACAGGCTTATCCGTAATTCACTTCCCTCATGCGGTCCACTGCCACCCACTGGAGTGCTGGCAGCGGAGGCGCCCGGCCAGGGTGGCTGGAAAGGCGTCTACAGCCAGCTTGCTGGCACAAACCAGGAGGCTGAGGCAGGAGGATTATAAATTTAAATTCAAAATGAAGATAGAAACTAACAAACAGGTAAAGACTACACCTGAAGACCCTGGGCTTAGCAGGGTCGCCAGAAAAAGCAGAAATTAATAAGCTTCTATATGTCCTCCGGGAGCCCAAACCAGCCAAGAAGCTTCCAGAAACCAAGAAGGAAGAGCCCCGGCTTATGCCAAACTTATGCCCTACAAAGTTAAGGGTGCCAAGTAAGATTTACCTTTAAGAATTAATGGCTTGCGATTACCCAGTAATGTTGACCAACACCTGTGGTGAGGGTATCTTTTTTCTGAGCCCTTTTCTGAGCCCTGTGTGCAAGGCAGTCCATATGTATGAGGCTTATGTCCAGAGAATTTAGGATAATTTTGCTACACATTTTTATTTAGGGTGAATTTACCGGTGCATGCATGTTCCCAGAATTCTTTGGGTTTCCATATGGATGAGGTCTTAATGAGCTCAGACCCTCCCTATAGGAATTGTTTTCCTGCCAGTGAATAAAAAAACTTGCCTTGTTTCTCACATTTCCTGGCTGTCTTCAGTCACCTCCTTCTCCAAGAGCTCAGAGCTAGCCTGCCTCACGCTCTTCTTGCGGTGTGCCACCCACAATCCTCCGCGGCCTGCCCTGAACCCCTGTACCCTGCTCTAAAATCCCTCCTGGCTCTGCCACCAGCCCCTGTGCCACCCCACAGCGCCCAACCCCCTCTCTTCTCCCTCGGTCCCAGCCCTGCCCACCCACACTGGAGACCACCCACCACACCTCTCTCCCTTTGGATCCCATCAAGGCATGGCTAGTGACAGGAGCACTAACCGGTCAGACCCACTTGGCCTATCCTGGCAGGGGTCCTGGGTATGGGAGTGGCAGGACCTGAGGGGACACTGTCCTAAAGAGCCCAGAGACAGAAGGATGAGAGAGAGAGAGAGAGGTCACAGCATGACCAAGAAAAGGCTCCATCAGGTCCCCATGCCCACCTTCTCGGGGGAGTGAAGGGGACACTGGTCGTCCACAGCAACACAGCAGTGAAGATCTGAGCCCCACTGAGCTCCAGGCCTTCTTCAGGACTTAGGGAGGACCAGGCACAGTGCACGGGAAAGGCTGAGAGGCCAGCCTGGACTCCAGCCCCAGCCTGCTCTGTGGCCTGGAGTGACTTCCCAGCACTAACACCTCTGAGCCTCAGTTTCTTCCTGTGTAAAATGGGAACAAACAAGCTCTGCCTCAGAGAAGTGTGAGGACAGAGCTGTCACCTACCTGGTAGGGGGTTAGGAAGCCCACATTCTCATCAGGCCCTGTGATGCAGGCCTGTAATCCCAGCAGGAAGCAGAAGGATTGCAAGCTCAAGCCCAGTCTGGGCAATTTAGCAAGACCCTGTTTCAAATCAAAACTAAAAAAAGGGGCTGGGGACGTAGCACAGTGCAAAGGCCCTGGGCTCGATTCCCAGTACCACCACACACACAAAAAGAAAAAGCAGAAGTTATTTTTTTTGAGACAGGCTTTCACTCTGTAGCCCAGGCTAGTTTTGAACCCACTGTGTAGCCCAGTGCTGGCCTTGGACTCAGGACACTCTGCCTGCCTCAGCCTCCTGAGTGCTGGGATTACAGGCGCGTGCCACCGTGCCCAGCTTATGTGGTGTGGGGGAGTCGAACTCGGGTACTTAGCATCTGCGTAACGCTTGGCTTTAACCGCTGAGCAATTCCTCCAGCCCAAGCAGAAGTTCATACTGCTGTTGCTGTTACTGCTGACGTCATGATGGTTACCAGGCCAATGAGAATCCCATTCCAAGTATGTGCTGGGGGGTGATGGTTTTGCCTCGGCCCCTGGATGGCCCCAGACTGAGCGCATCTAGCCATGGCCCCCAACTCCTGCCACTTGGCTGGGGGAGCAAGACAAGGGTGCAAACATGACAGCCTGAGTCTGAGAGGGCAGGCAGCACCAAATCCGACAGCTGCCAGGGAGGACAGCCTAAGAAGATTAAGGTCTGGGGTGTCAACTCATCCAGTGTCAGGCAGAGGGCAGGAGGCCGGCTGCTCCCTGCTGCAGGGCCAGATAAGAGACTTTCCTCCAAATCCTAGGTCCAGGTGGGGGCGGAGCTGTCTGGGACAGAGACCTTGACTTAGAGCCAGGGCACAGACACTTCACTATGAAAACTTTCAAACATACAGAAAGGTCAAAAGAATTAGCCAGGCCAGGTAGCTCCTGCCTATAATTCTAGCCCTCTGGGAAGCTACTGTTTTGGATCTGGAGTGGCCCCTAAAAGCCTCATGTCCACTGCGGAACGGGGTGCTGTTTGGGGGTAGGTGGGGCCTGGCTGGAAGGGGTGGATACTTGGGGCTGGACCTGGAGAGATGTCAACTTACTGAGATTGGGGTTGGGAGGTGGGGCCCAGGGCAGAGCTTTCAGGTGTGTTATTGACTTGTGGGCCAAGAAGTGAGGGAAGGGCCCCCATCCAGTATGCTGGGGTCCAACTGGCAGCTTGAACTAAATAAAGGAAGAGGAAACACAGTTACAGCTTCTTTCTGAAGGGATGGTGTGAGGCCTTCTGATACCATCATCTAAAAGAAATCCTTCCTCTCATAAATTGCCGATGTAGGGTATTTTCTCTGAGAACAAGAAAGTAACTAAGACAGAGGCCGAGGCAGGAGAATCACAAATTCCAACCATGAGTTGTCCCATGCTGGGAGCCCTTGCCGGAGGACAGGAAAGTCACAGAGGGGTTGCCCAATGAGCTCCAGAGGGCTATCTGTGTCTCCTAGAGGCTCTCAATGTCCCCTGGCCACTCCAGGTATGACTCCCCATATCTCAGCTCCAGGCACAGAAATCCTATGGACACAGGCTTGCTATGATGACCTCACATGGGGGGTGGGAGCCGGATCACTAGTTGGTGACACTACTGGCTCCACTCTCATGTGCAGGGGAAATACACTTCCCAGCCACTGTGAACCTGAGTCCCTGCTATGTGACGTCAGCCTACTTCCTGAAGTCACAGGATCTGCCGTGGCTCCTCCTCTGGGTGGGAAGGGCAGGCACAATCTCTGTAGCAACGACTTTTAATGAACTCTACATTGAATCTTGGATTCCAACATCCTTCTTGAGTAGGTACTACACGCACATGGCACTTTTAAAGCTACAGAAGTTTGTTACAAAGACCCAGTCAGGCTGCAATGGAGACTGCCCTGTGACAGTCACTGAAGCAAGGAGGGTGTTTCTCTCACAGAAAGAAAGAAGTGGGTGACCCATACAGTGCTTAGAAACTTGGGTCCTTCCAGCTCCCTGGCCCACCGTTCCCCAGTGTCCCTTCTTTGTGGCTCATGATAGCTCTGTTCCAGGCAACAGGCAAGAGGAGAAGAAGGGTCCACGGACACTTCAATTGTCTTATAAGGACTTTTTTTTCCCCATTTTATTGATATGTATACGTGCAAAATTTAAGGTTTACAATGGAGTTGAGCATTTTGTGCACATACGTATCTTCTCAAGGTGACAAGGACTTTCCCACTCTCCTGTCCCTTCCCCTCCCCTCCCCTACCTTCCTTCTCCCCCACCCTACCCCCCTGTTTCACTCTGTTTTCATTTTAAGTTCCATAAGAGTTGTGCTCTGGGACTCTCATATCAGAGACCATTCGGTGTTTCACCTTCTGCTTCTGACTTACTTCACTAAGCATGATGTTCTCAAGTTTCTTCCATTTGCCTGTAAAAGCCTCCACGCTGTTGGACTTTTTTTTAGGAGCTACTACATAATGCTTCTATTTATACTCTAAAAAAGCAGCATGGCACCCAGCTGCCAGGGAGTCTGGGAAATGTAGTCTTTACCTGGCAGCCACGTGTTGAACTGCCCTATCCCATGAAAGGAGGGAGGACCAAACACCTGTCCTACAAAAGATTACAGCAACAGCTCCTTGGAAGGGGCCACAAGGGAACCTTCTAGGGTGACATGATGCTCTTTATCTTGACGGAAATTGAATTACACCCATACGTATGGTTTTCAGAGCTTTTGGAAGGATTGGCTTAAGATTTGTGCATTTAAGTTTGTGTAAACATCTCTACACATATCTGAACACAGAAACAACTTCAAGAGGGCAGTGAATCCTAGTGAGGGCTGAAGTGTTTCAAAAGTGAACTGATGTCAGCAGCCAACTTTGAAACCTATCAGACATGAGAAGGGCAGGGGGGCAGGGAGGTGTGAGGCAAAACTGGGGATTGAACCCAGGGCCTTTGCCTTTACCTATATCTCCAGCCCTTTTTTATTTTTTATTATGAGACACAGTCTCACTAAGTCACCAATTTGCCATCTCCTGCTTCAGCCACCCAGAGCGCTGATATGATAGGTGTGAGCCACCACACCTGGCTAACTCTTGAACTTCTTGTGTGTTTGAAAGTTCTTGTAGTAAAGTGGTTAAGGAAAAACTTGTCCCCAGCCAATCCCCAACCACTCATACTCTCCTTTCTGCTTCAGGGTCCCCTGGGAGTCATCCAGGCATGTACACAGCACACACATGGTAGTCTTTGGCTTACCCCAGACACTAGCCTGTTCCAGGTACATTGGCTCCCAGTGGAGCCAAAGCCCTCCACTGACATCCCCCAGGGCCTGGCTGGTGGAGCTGCCCCAGGCAGCCAGAGGAGACATCTCCTCTGTGTTAGTCACGTTTCCATCAGTGGGACAGAATACCCATTGCTCACAGCTTACAGAAGGATAGGAGCATCTGGCTCACAGTGTCAGCGTGCTCAGTCCATGTTTGGCTGGCTCCAGGGCACAAGCAGCCAGTGGGGGAGAGCTGCTCACATCAGGGCAGCCAGAAGAAGGTGGGGGGAAGGCGTGGGGAGAAAGCCGGAGCACCGAGAACAAGGATTCACCCTTCTAGGTCACATTCCAGGGGCCCACCTCTTCCCACCAGGCCACACCTCCTAACAGCAAATCCTGCAGTGAGCCAACACATGGAATATGGCACTGCATGATTCAGTCACCTTCCAGCCCCACTTTTGAACACAAGGTGGTTATCTGTTTGTTTGTTTGAGACAGGGTCTCACTCTACAGCCCAGGCTGGTCCTGAACCCACTATGGAGCCCAGCCTGGCCTTGGACTCACAGCAATCCTCCTGCCTCAGCCTCCCAGAACACTGGGGATAGCAGGCCTGTGCCACCAGACCAGCTGAAGGGGAGATCTTCAAACACAAGCAGGTCTTGGCAGGTAGAAATGAGGCCAGCATTCCAGGCTGAGGGAAGGCTGGGGGTGGGAGGGAGCAGTGACTGACCTGGTATCTGCACAAGGTCACCGAGAGAGGTAGGTAGCTAGGGCCTAGAGGCCAGGCAAGGGACAGTGCCATGTGCCCTTCTCAAGTCGGTGGTCTATAGATGAAGAGCTTAGAGATGGCTTGAAGAAGATTCATGCAGCCTCAGGTTCCCAGGCCTCAGGCACAGGGCGGCTTCCAGACATGGGGGTGTAGACACTTACAAGGAAGCTTTGCTGTTCTTCCCTCCGAGCCCTGTGGTTGCCACTTGGTATCATGGCGGCCCTGTCTGGGAGAGCTCTGTGCGTGGAGGAGGGGGACAGCCACACAGATGGCTCGGTGATCGTCTTTCCCAGTCAGGTCCTGAGTTTGCTGACACCAATTCAGCCACCACACAGCTTTGCCTCCTGCTGGCAAAACAGTCTGTCTCCTGCTTCCTTTGAAAGAGGACGCAGCTGTCCAAGCCAGGATGCTCTGCCCCTGGGGGACCAGTGGTGGGGTTCAGTTTCTAGGTGCCAGATGTGTGGAGAGGAGGGAAAATCTAGGAAGGCACAAGGTACGGAGACAACAAACCCCAGAAGGGCCACTTAGCCAAACCCAGGGGCACAAGCGTATGAAATCCCGGCACCTAGGAAGGTGCCTAGGAGGATCACAAGCCCAGCCTGGGCAACTTAGTGACTTGATAAGACCCTGTCTCAAAATCAAAAAATAAAAAATGGGCTCGGGGTGTAGCTTGGCTCAATCCCCAGTACCACCCACACACAGACAGACAGAGATCCAGGTGTTTAACAACCCTGTGTCTTACTCACTGTCAGTGTCTGTCACTGGGAACAGGGATACACGGGACCAGAACCCAGCCCTGAGGTTCTGGGGTGGCTTCTTACCTGTGTCAGTCAGGTCCTGTTACTGTAGCAAATTGGTGAGGTACCCAATGTATTATAAAGAAGACAGGTTTATTTTGGCTCACGGTTTTGGAGGGTTCAGTGCACGGTCGTGGGTCTTGTTGCTTTTAGACCTGTGGTAAAGGAAGGTACCATGGTGGCAGCACGTGGCCAGGCAGAGCTGTCCACCTCCTGGCCAGAGGTGAGAAAGAAAGAGGGAAGGGCCAGGGACTCACAGTCCCCTTCAAGGGTATGCCCCCAGTGGCCTGCAGATCTCCCATGAGACCCTGCCACAGGTTCTAAAGGCTGAGGACAAGCCCTTGACACACAGGCTCTGGGGGCACCATTATGAAACCCACAGTATCATGGCTGCATGACCCAGCCTGTCCTGCACCAGCAGACAATCCTAGTCACACGAGACAGCAGCCCTCGTCTCAGATGAGGATACAGGAAGGCGGCACTACAGCCGAGTCAGTCCTTCAGCACGTGCTCACCACGCACACCCTGCGTGGCCTGTGCCCCAGGGCTGGCCACACGGCGGTGGATGGCACTTAGAGTCATAGTCTTGGCAGAGCTTGCAGCCCAGCATGGGGGGACAGAAGGAAACTTTAAAAAGCTATAGATGCATAGAGTATCTTTCAGCACTGATGAAGAAAAAGCATGCTGGTTGCTGGGCCCAGCACCTGTGACCCAGGAGGACTGGGAGTTTGAGCCCAGCCTGGGGAACTTAGGGAGACCCTGTCTCAAAATCAAAATCACATAAAGTGAGATGGGGGTATAGCTCAGCATGAAGAGAGGAAGAAAGGAGGGTGGGAAAGAAGACAGGAAGGGGAAAGAGAGAAGGAAGGAGGGGTCGAGCCAGGAGCAGAGGCAGAGATCTGGAGCATGAGAGCTAGTTTGGACAGGCGGCCGAGGGAGGTGTCTCTGAAAGGTGGCATTTGGACAGAGCCTAGAAGAACGTGAAAGGGTGAGCCAGGTGGCATCTGGGGAAGTGCCCCGGGCAGAAGTGACCGGAAGTACCAAGCCCTAGAGCCGGAGCTTCTTGGCATGGGTGCTGAATGCTGCACTGAGCTGGGGCGCTCCGTGCTCTCTCCCCCCAAAGCAAGCAAGGAAGGAGAAGAACCGAGCCCCCCTCACTTGCAGCCTCACCCACCTGTGGGCCCCGACCAGCAGCCACGGGAGCTGCCACGTGCCGGAGCCCAGAGCACCATCTAGTTTGGTGCCAGGCTCCCTGATGTGTTGACTCAAAGCCAAGTTACATAAAGCCTGACTGCCTGGAACGGGGCTCCCTAGCTCAGATCCTGTGGGTGGGAGCCCCGCCAGGGCGAGTCTAGCTGCTGCCCACCCTCGGGCAGGAGGGAGGGAGGACCTGGGAGTAGCATGATCCTCCCCCCAGGTCCAGGGGCAGCTGCCTGCCAGGGCTCTTCAGGGAGCTTACAGGTGCAGCCACATGCCAAGCTGCCTCAGATGGAATCCAGCTGCCCGGCCCACCAGAGCTGGGTGAAGCCGACTGTCCTTGCCTGGTACCCCTAGCTGCCCTCCACAAGCAAATCAGTCACCTCCAGGGCACCTCTCTCTTGGAATATGGCCTTGGTCATAGCAGGGTCAGTGTGAGGGTTAAATGAGATAAGTCTGTGAGGGGCTTAGCCAGTGTCGAGTGCTATTAAAGTGTTTTTTAAATAAAAAGGAAAGTGCTTAGTGAAGTGTATTTGAAAATCACTCCCTTCCATGTAATTGTATTTTAAATGTTCGGTAGGAAAGGGTTTGCCCCCTTTAAGAATAATCAGGGAAGAAACCACTCCGTCAGCAGAAAGCCAGCGATTAAGGAAATAAAGCTGGAGTCGCCAAGGGTTTAATTAGTTCCTTTTAGCGGTGGAGGCCCAGCCCAGAAGCCTGAGCACGTGGCCCTTGTGACCAGCCCTGGCTGGGACCCAGCCATCAGCACCCCCACCCAACCACGGGCCATGGCGACACAGCCTCTATCTAAGTCCAAGCTTCCACCAGAGCCAGGCCTGTGAAACAGGGACTCAGCTTGGTGGCATCTGCCCCAGTGCCCAGAAACAGAATGGGTGGCCCAGAGGACAGGGAGGAAGGACAAGGACTGCACGCCAGCCAGCACCCTGGGCCGGCCTCGCCCCCAACTCCCTGCGGGACTAGTCCCCATCACCCAGCACTGCCAATAGCTGGGTATGGTGGCACACTCGGGAGGCTGAAGCAGGAGGATTACTGTGAGTTCAAGGTCAGCCGGGCTGCATAATGAGTTCTGAACCAGCGTGGACTACAGAGCAAGACCCTGCCTCAAAAATCAAATAGAATCTTCTGGGCCTGGTGGCGCAGGCCTGTAATTCCAGAACTCTGGGAGGCTGAGGCAAGAAGATCACAAGTTCAAACTCGGCCTGGAGGAATTAGCAACTTGTTGAGACCTTGTCTTGAAATCAAAGTGAGCTGGGGATTATCGCTCAGCGTGAAAGCCTTGGGCTTGACCCTCAGTGCAAAACAAAACATTAGCCTGCTGTAGTTGGTAAAACAATTATTATATATAAATAATTTACCCCTAATGTGATGCTTGCCTAGGCCCAGCTAAACAAAGTGTGTGTACACGCTCCCTGCCCATGCAGGCCTGATGGGTGCCCTGCTGTGGAGGGATCTAGGGGTGCCCTGCTGTGGATTCTCACTGTGTGCAGAGCTGACCACGCTCTCGCTTCTCAGACATGACAGCCAAAGCTGCTCCGGAATGCTGGGCAGGCCCACCCTGCCCTCAGTGGGGTGCCCGGGGGAGGACAGCGGCCAGGGTCTTGCCATCTCCTCTAGATCTCTCTAGCTACCCCTCTCCTGCCACCCCTGGGTCCCCCACCCCCACCCCAAGGGCTGCACCCAGATGACAAGCTCCCTTACCGTGTCACAGGGACACGAGCTAATTCCCCCTAAGTGTGCAGAGTGAACTCTTCCGAGGTCAGAAGCCACCTGATCAAGTCGCCAGAGACCCCGTGGGTCGCCTCCAGCGTGATCAATGCATGTCTCGCCTATAGGTCACGAATGCGGCCGCCTCCACACAGGTGTCACATCCCCACACAAAGAGCCCACAGCAGCAGTCCAACCGGGTCCCCTCCAGCAGGTGAGGGCTTCCCGCAACTCATCACCTCTCTCTGTTACAAGAAAACTCCCTCCCATGCGACACCGCCTGGTGAGCACATCAGGAGGGTATTCTGTGGACTCAACACCATCCCACTCGACCCAGCAGGTGCCTGTGAGCAGTCGCAAGACTATCTCCAAGTGCGGGGCTGGGAATGTGGCTTGGGGGCACTGAGCGCTCAGGGGGACAGGGTGCTGGCTTCCGTCCCCACCCCCTGAATAAAAAAAAAATGTGAAAATTCAAAGGACATAAACTGGGCTTGATGAATGGCACCGCGGTCAAAGGCTTGCCTGGCAAGTGCAAAGCCCCGGGTTCGATTCCCCAGCACCACATAAGCTGGGTATGGTGGCGCATGCCTGTCATCCCAGCTCTCAGGAGGCTGAGACAGGGGGATTGCCATGCATCCAAGGTCAGCCCGGGCTCCATAGTGAGTTCAGGACAATCTTGGGCTACAGAGCAAGACCCTGTCCAAAAAAAAAAAAAAAAAGAAGAAGAAAAAAGAAATAAAGGACATAAAACAGCCTAGAGTACCAGTATTTGGAGCAAAAATGAAGGATTTAACCTGATATTATAATTTCATATAAAGCTTTAGCAATTAAGACCCTGGGATGCTGGTTTCACAGTTGACAAGTCAACTAACAGAAGAAAACAGAATCAGAAAACAGAGCCATACACTTACGTTCAATTATTTAACGAAAACACGCCTGCAGTTCAGTGCACAACAGACGGTCTTCTCTATAAACGGTGCTGGACGAGTTGAGTCAATCGAATCATACAGAAAAAAACAAAGCTTGGCTCTTACTCCACAGCACAAACAAAAAATTAATTCATTCTCCTCTTTCTTCAGCGCTGAGGATTGAACCCAGGGCCTGGGGCGTCCTGTGCGCGAGCACTCTGCCCCTGAGCTACCTCCCTGCCGAGCTCCCAACCCCAAATTAGTTCTGAATGGATCATTGAGCTAATGTGAGTGATAAAACAATAAATCATCTAGACAAAAACATAAGAGAATATGTTTGTGATGTGATCTTGGTATAGAAAAAGATCATTTTTTTTCAGTACTGGAAAGTGAACCCAGGCCTTCCCATTGAGAGCTCCACCCCCAGCCTTATTTTCTTTTTTTAATTTTGAGTCAAGGTATAGCTAAGTTTCTACGTTGCCCACCTGGGCTCAAATTTGCAACCCTCCTGCCTCAGTTTCCCAGAGTGTTAGAGTATGCTGCCACACCTGGCTTGGAAAAGATTTCTTAGAACATAATACAAAAAAAAAAATGATCTACAGAGGAGATAACTGATAAATTGCTTCTCATGGTAATTTAAAACAATTGTTCTTCCAAAAACACCAGAAAGAAAGTGAAAAGGTGAACCGGAGGGGAAGGAAGGATCCGCTGCTGCCGCCGTCAACAAAGAACTCATATGCAAAATACGCACATGTATGTTCATGTACAGTCATATGAGAAAAATACAAGCAAGCCAATATTTAAAAGCCAAAAGACTTCAACAGGCACATGGCAAAGGAAGAAATCCCAGCATTCAGTGAGCTAGGGCCAAGTGCTTGACATCACCAGGCAAACGCACATTAAAACCAAAGAGAGCCATCACGGGCACCCATGAGAACAGCTCGCGGGGAGAAGACAGGTGCCAGCAAGCGCTGGTGAACGCCCAAAGCCACCAGGAGGCTTTGACGCTCAGGATGGGGCACTAACCTAGCAGCCCCTTTGGGAAAGATTTGTGCTCTCTGTAACCTACACAGGTGCCAAACCTCTAGGACTCCTATCCTTGGTGCTCACACCTGAGGGAGTGAAAATCTCCTGCAGTGGTTGAGGGCAAGAATCTTCCTAGCTGGCTTTTTTTGGCAATGCTGGAGATTGAGCCCATGGCCTTGCATGTGTTAGGCAAACAGTTTACCATTGACCTACAACCCCGGCCCTTAGCTGGCTTCTAATAGTAGGAAGGAACCCAGAGCCTTTGCACTGAGCTACATCTTCCACACTTTTCATGGTTTTGTTGTTGTTTTGTTGTTGTTTTGGTTCAGTTTTTGTTTTAGCTTTGAGATAGAGTCTTCCTAAATCACTAAATTGCCCAGGCTGGGTTCACACTCGAAATCCTTCTACCTCAGCCTCCCAGAGTGCTAGGATTATAGACATGTGCTGCCTCTGGTGTGTCTGGCACCTTGTCGTGGTTTGGGTCTGGAGTGTCCCCTAAAATCTTCACGTTCTTACGGATTCTGTCTACTGTTGGGAGGCGGGGCCTGGCTAGAAGGGGCTTGGGGCTTGGGGCTGGGCCTGGAGGGGTGGGTGCTGGTTCTCCCCTTCCTCCCAGGCTTGCCTCCTTCTGCCAGGATGCAGGAGCTGTCTCGCTGGCTCTGGCCCTGTCATGTGTTTCCGCCATTTCTAGCCCTCCACCCATGAGTACACTGTGATGTTCTGAAAATGTGAGCTGAAATAAATCTGCCCTTCCTGAAGTCGTGGATGCCATATATTGAGTCACAGTGACGAAAAAGGAGCAATGCAATACTACTTAGCAATGAGAAAAAGCAAGCCACAGATAATGGGGCAATAACATGGATGTTATCATAAATATTTTTACTGAGTGAAATTATCCAGACACCAGTTAGTAAAGACTGTGTATGATTCAATTTATGAGAAGTTCAAACTCAGGCAAAAATAGCCCGTGACGATGGACATCGGAATGGCGATCACCTTGCAGGGAGGCTACCTACAGGCTTTAGGGAAACCAAGGGAGCCTCTAAGATCTTGCACGTGGGGGACCAAGGGCTCCATTGCCAGCACCAGTCACGATCTGAATCATAATCATAAAGAAAGGAGAGAAGTTTTGGGTGGAAGGCTACCCGGGGCTTTGGTCCTCTCCCCACGGAAGCCCAGGGAGATGGGACACACAGATAAGCCTTTGGGGACCAGGTTTGTGCCCCTGAGTAGCCTCTGTCCCCCCTTCTTCAGACCCTCTTCCCATTTCTAAGCTACATCCCCATTTCTCTTATTGGACTTTCTTTCTTTCTTCCTTTTTCTTTGAGGCAGGGTCTCATTCTGTCTGTAGTTAAGGCTGGTCCTGAACTCACTATGGAGCCCTCAGTTGTCTTGGACTCAAGGCAATCCTCCTGCCTCAGCCTCCTGAGTGCTGGGCTTACAGGCATTTACTACCATGCCAGGCTTATGTGGTGCTGGGGAATTGAACTCAGGGTCTTTGGCTTGCTAGGCAAGCGCTCTAACCGCTGTACTATTCCTCCATCCCTACAGTCCATTTCTTTTCGTTTGTTTGTTTGTTTGTTTGTTTGTTTCCTTCTTTCTTCAATTTTGAGACAGGTTCTTACTAAGTTGCGCAGGTTGGGCTCAAACTTGGAATCCTCCTGACTCAGTCTCTACAGTGCTGGGTCACCGACCTGCCCCACCTAGCAGGCTGTAAGTGATGTGATTTTTATCCACATAAATGCAAATGAATTTTGTCCCGTAGAGGTGCCATTGACAGCTGACCTGGAGATACACATGATACATACCAGTTCTTGTCATCTGTTTGGAAATTCCTCTCCTCAGGCATAGATGAAGATTTGATCTTTGGTGTCTCCTTTGACCCAGCCAGAGCATCTTGCTGGTTCCCTCACTGAATAATGAGTTAAAATCTTTGTCAGGAACTCACTTTGTGTTTATTAGGAGAGTCACGATTTCCCCAACAGCCCCATCCTGGTTTCTCACCGCCTTTCTTCCTGGTGATGGTCCTTGGCTTCTCTCCTCTCCCAGCGAGGCTGAGCACCCTGGTACCCCTGCCATTAGTGAGTGCCTGCTGTTGGCTGGGCTCTGCAAGAACTTCAGAGGAGACCAAGTTCTGCCGCCCACCCCCAGTCCAGGACCCAGCTGGTTTACAGGGGTTTCAGGATGTCATCTCTGCAAGGATGGCCGTGTCTCCTCTGGTAGGGAAACTGAGGCCCAGAGAAGGGAAGGAGCTTGCCCAAAAGTAAGACCCAGGATTCAAAGCCAGCTCCGGGAGTTTCAGTACCTGATGTCCCTCTGCATGTCCCCACACCTCTGTCCCTCCAGTCAGCCTGTTCCCACAATTGGCACAGAGGAGGCCCTCACTCAGCCTTGGTGACAAGGGCTCGTCATGTTTATTTGGGGGTGTCCCATACTTGCTGAGTTCAGAGCCGGGGGAACCCTGAGGTCCCAGCACCCACCTGATCCTTCAAAGGCAGGTTCTTTTTCCAGAAGGGACAGCAGTGCCAGGCTGAGCCACCCACAACCCTCCTAGCAGCTACTGCCACTGGGAGTGCTGACCTGGGGACCCTAGATGTCTCCGGTCCAAAACCTGCTTCTTCCAAAACCCAGGCCACCTGCTCCTAGCCCATGTGCCCACAGGGATCCTCTCAGGAGACCAGGGCTTCAGCAGCAGCAAGGAGACAGAAGGAGGGGACACTTGGGGCCGGGATGCCACAGGCTGATCCTGGCAGGTGTCCCTGTGTCCCAAAAGCTGGAACACAGAAGGAAGCCCTGCCTCTGGCCTAGAACCTGGGACAAGAAGGGGCTGGAGCCCCGGACCTCCTGGCTAGGGCTGAAACAGCAGACAGAGGCTGGGGACAGGACCTGGCCTGCCTCCCTCACTGCACGGGACCCCAACCCTGCTCCTGGTGCTTATGTCCTTGAATCGAGTCTCCACTTAGCAGGTGTGAAGGGACACTCAGTGACATCCCCACTTCACAGATGAAGTAACAGAGGCCACTGACATGCCAGGTTCCCAGTGTCCATGAGGAACAGAGCAGGACCCGGTGAGCTAACCAAGGCCCCACGACCAGGACGGGGAGGCCAGATTCGAACCCAGGCACAGAGGGCCACTCCAACCCCGGGCCAACATGGCTGGGTGAACATGCAACCAGTGGGGGAGATTCTGAGGTGCACGCCTATGCACAGGTAAATCAAGCACCTCCCTTGCCTGCCCCCCTCCCCCAGGTGGGCTTGCGCCCTGGTCTTGGGAGGGTTCCGGGAGGTTTGCGATTCCCAGGAGGAGGGTTGGGTATAGACAGCTACCCTGCACGGGTGAGGCGGATGAGGAGCTGAGCTCCAGGAAAAGACAAACTAGGGGAGGGAGGGAGGGAGGGATGGGGAGGTCTCTGCGGATTGATCTTGCTCAGTCAGATTCAATCCTGAGTGAAAATGGATTTTTTAATACATCTATTAGCTGCTTTGAAAACGCAAATTGAGTTCAGGGGAGAAGAAGGCTGCCATCAGAAAACAATCTGGCATCTGAGGTGCGGTGGGGCAGGGGAGCCCCAGCACAGCAGCACCCCCCACCCCAAGCCTGAGCCTGGCTCCGTGAGGAGCCAGGAGGGGACCTCTATGTCCCGCTCCCTTCCATCCCCCAGGGACCAGAGTCTGGCCAGAGTGTGGGCCAGCTTTTCTTTTCCTTTCTTTTTTTTTTCTTTCTTTCTTTCTTTATTTCTTTCTTTCTTTCTTTTGAGACAGGGTCTCTCTGTAGCCCAGGCTGGTCCTGAACTCACTATGGAGCCCAGGATGGCTTTGGACTCACAACAAACCTCCTATCTCAGCCTTCCAAGTGCTCGCGTGTGCCATGTGGTGCTGGGGAATCGAACTCGGGTATTTAGCATTTGCTAGGCGAGTGCTTTAACCACGGAGCCATTTCTCCAGCCCCTCGGCTTTCTTTAGAAATGAGCAAATCGCTGCCACAGAGGAAACCAGCTCCAGGCCAGGGCACGATCCTGGAGGGCTGCCCAGATGAGGCCACTTCTGAGACTCAGGAATCCACGCTCATCCATTCCTGGCTCAGGAAAACTCACGCAGTGAGCTTTCGTCCAGGGCTGTGTGGTTTACCACAGGCAAGCTCACTATGGGTGGCGTCCTTCCAGTGACGGCAGGGTCTGGGTGATGGTGAGCCATTCTACAGATGTGGAAACTGAGGCCGGCGGACTGCAGGCAGGAGCCCCGTGGTCCGGGGCCACTCAAGCAAGGCCAGGCTGGCACTCCACCCTCCGTCCATGGGAGGGACTGGTGTGGGGCTGGAGAGGAGAGAAGGGAGAGAGGCAGGGGCAGGGCCACGGGCCCAACTGCTTCCTTAGGTTGTCAGTCTTTGTCTGGAGCCTTCTTTGCATATGTAAATGAGTTCATCCTCCCGCAATTACACAGTAATCAGAAGCAAATTACCTTCTTGCTGTTTACTTTCAGCATCCTTAATTAATCCGGTTATTAGACGATTAATGGAGCTTGTTTGGTGAGAAATTCATAGCAAGAATGGAGAAGGAGGTGTGGGTGCAGAAGAGGGTGGAGGAGGAAGATGGGGTGCTGACCCACCCCCAAAACAGGACTCCCCTGGGCTGCTCCAGGGCTTCCCGCCCACCCTCCCTTCCTCTGCCATCCCTGCTCACATGCGGCCCACCCCACCAGTCCCATCTTCCTCTCACACATCATCACACACACACACACACACCTGCACGCACATCCAGGAATCCTCTGTGGGTCCAGAACGGAGCCTGGACTGTCCCCCAGCTCCTGGAAAACAGTGGCCCCAAGTGGCTCTGGAGGCCCAGGAGTGGATGCTCAGCTCACTCACTCCTTTTCAAGGAGAAGTAAGCAGGCCTCTGCCCACGATTGCTGGGTGTGCCACCCACACACACACCCACACCCACTTCATATCCACCGGCCAGAACAGTAGAGCACACTTCTTGAGGAAATTCTGAGATCCTATTTTAGCAGATTCTTGGTTGGAGTGCAGTACCAGAGACAGAGGCCTGGGCCTTCACACTGAGCTAAACCCGGTCCTTGTTTTATGTTTTGAAACAGGGTATCACTAAATTGCTAAGTTGCCCAGGCTGGGCTCAAACTTACAATCCTCCTGCCTCAGCCTCCCAGAGGGCTGGGTTTACGGGCCTGTGGCCCTGGCCCAGCTGACTTAGCAGTATTTTAACAGGAACTGTCTGCACTCCCACCTGGTCAAGCTGCAAGTAACTCAGCCTTTCTGCCCAGGTCACTTCTGGGCATCCCAAGGGCAGAGTTCACAGATCCACTCTGCAGCAGCTTGGGGCCTGTCTTTGTCTAATCTGCACTATTTAAGATATTCTTCATTGGGTTTTGGAAATTTCACTGTTTTTATTTTTTTTTAGCTCTGAGTTTCTCGTTATTCTGCTTATAATTTTTTGCCTCCTTCATAAGATATGTCTTTTTTCATTATTTCCAGAATTCCTAATCAACACATCATTAGATACTGCTTCTCCCACATCTCTTAAGGCCTCTGAAATTCCTACATGAACTTCTCATTAAGTATATCTTTTTTTTCTCTTGTTCCTGTTCTTTCTTTTTTTCTTTTTTTCTCTGTGCTACATTGCGGTAATGATTTCTTCAACTCTATTTTCCAGTTCACTAACTATCTCTTCAACTGTATCTAATATGCTAACTCTGCCATCGGGCCTTAAATTTCAACATTATTCATTTTTATTTCTGAGTTAATTCTTCCATTGTCGTGTTTGCCTGGTTTCCCTGATAGCATCTTTATTTCCATAAGCATTTCATACATGCTATTTAAAATAAACATCGTCCGGATCTGATCATTTCACTCTCTTGCCTTGAAGGTCTAATTCTGCTGTTTGTTCTTTTCACTGTGTTTCTGGTTATCAGTTGTTTATTCATGGATTTTATAATTTTGTGTTGTAAACTCAAGCTCTGCCCACGGGAATCCTGCCTAGCAGAGGTCAGGCTGTGCCCCTTCCAGAATTCATTGTTGTCTCTGCCAGCCAGGTAGGTGGGCACCACCAACTTAGGTGGACTTGACTTTGCCACTTGAAACACTCAAGTGACACCAATGTTCCCATAAATCTCTATGTGGGCAGGCTTGTGATTATGAACCTAGAGTAGGTTGTTTTTCTATCTTTTTTTTTTTAATCTGGCCATGGTAACGCAGGTTTATAATCTCAGCACTCAAAGAAGCTGAGGTAAGAGAATCATCGCTTTGCACCCAGCCGGGGCTGTGTAAGTTAGTGAGACTCTGTCTCAAAATAAAATATAAAGGAAGGAAGGGCAGGAACTCTGGGAGACTGAGGTAGGAGGATTGCCAAGGTTAAGCCTAGCCTGAGCAACTTATCTCAAAATCAAAACTAAAAATGGGTTGGGGAGGTGGTTCAGTGCAAAGGCCCTGAGCTCACTCCACAGTACCACCACCACCAAAAGAAAGGCTGGAGATGAGCTTAGCACAAAGGCCTAGGGTTCAATCTCTAGTACTAGAAAAGAAAGTGCTTTCTTTCATACCGAGAACTCAGGCTTAAGTAGACAGACGTCCTTATCATTCCTCCTTGCTCAGGGCTGGCTTTTTCCCTCTCTTCTTTAGAGTCTTGCTGTGCAGCCCGTGCTGGCTTCAGCTTCCCAAGGACTGGAATGACAGGCCTGCGCCAGCGTGCCCAGCTTTATGTGGTGCTGGGGAATCGAACTCAGAGCCTGGCTCTTGCAAGGCAAGCGCTTAAACCTCTGTGCCATTCCTCCAGCCTCTCCCTCAAATCTTTCACAAGTATAGATCTTTGAGATTCTGGTTCTTATGATGGAGTCAATGACAATACCCCACAGCCCTGGGGCCGCACGTTCCCCCCGTCCTGGGGCTCTTCATGCCCAAGCCTCTGGGACAGTTGTTCTCTGCCTGAACCACTGCACAGCTCTGGCTGCCAGAAAGACATGTGGGGGACTGAGGGTGGGTTTGCATGGCAGAGCATTTGCCTGGCATGCTTACAGCCCTTGGTTCAATTTCCAGGACCAAGAGAGAAAAATAAAAATAAAAAGACATTTGGGTGCAGGGCGGAGAGGACCAGCCTCTCAGAAGGAACATCCAGTGGTGCCCACAGTCCAAGCGGGTGGCCAGAGGGATGACATCCCTGGCATAGGGTCAGCATGGGTCAGGACAGGGGGAATGCTGCAGTAAGGAATCAGTGGCACATCCTGGAAGTCGTGCCAAGCTGCTGTGGCAGAGACTCCAAAATATAAGGTCTTCAGTAAGACGTAGCATTCCAGAGCTGGAGCTGGGTGCCTCTTGGGCACAGTGTGCTTCTCTCCTTCCTTAAACTGGGCTTTGATCTCTGAACTCAGAGTGGCTGCTGCAGGGTTAAGCGAGGGCACTGCCCTTCCTCGTAAAGGCACAGCCTCGGAGCACAAGTCTTCGCCCTCCTCTTCCAGACATCTAAACCAGCATCATCCCCAACTGTGAGCCCTCAGTTACCCTCTCTGTCCATCCGGGGCTTCCTGTCAGGTCCTTACCTCTCGCCGGGATCTAAACAGGAGTCCCTGTCCCTTCCAGCCTAACACACACAGGACAAGTGTCCTGAGTCACAGGTGGCCGGGTCGTTCTGTCCTAAGGAGAAAACCCAGCTCCGCGATGTAGCACACATACCACCTGGTTCTGCCTTTCCAGCTCCTCCCAGTCCTTCCTCGGCCCTTCCCACACACACACACTGTCCAACACTCTGTCCTTGGCTGTCCCTGACCCCTCCTGTCTCCCCTGGACTGACCCGTCACGCCATAGGGATCAGCTCGAGCAACCTCTTCAGGAACGGGATTTGGGAACCTGAACTCCTCTCTCTTCCTCAGATTTCACCGTGAGTCCTTCAGCCCTGGACTTTCCAAACAAGATAGACGGTAGGTAGCCACCACCACATTCAGATCCAGCGCCGCCCTACTGGCTGGGCACACCAGGGCAGCTCGTGTAACCTCTCTGCACCTCAGGGTCCTATCTCTAAAGTGGGAGCAGGAACAGTACCACCCTCATAAGAGTGACTGCAAAATATGAATGCATACAAAATTAAAAGCAGTTCCTGCCGCTGAGTGGCCCTGGCGGCTGCTGAGCTGAGAGCAGTGAGGCACCTCAGGGACCTGGAACCCTGCCAGACTTGCGTCCTGTCCTAGGAGACGCTTCCACCTGGAGCTGAGATGAAGTAGCAGTGCGTCTCAGCCCCGCCAGAGGTTGTAACAAATTGCCACGGACCAAGCAGCTTATAAACAATAGAAATATCTTTCTCCCGGTCCCGCAGGCCGGCAGTAGGACAGCAGCGTGTCACGGAATCTAGTTGTGGCGAGGATGTTCTTCTGGGCTGCAGCAGCTGACTCCCCCGGATCCTCACACGCAGAGAGTCCAGGGGAGCAGCTCTCCTGCGGCTGCCGGGGCCCTATTCTATCCCAGGGCTCCAACTGGAGACTTCACTGGGTCCTAATCCCAAGGCCACCTCTCTGAATACTGTCCTATCGCGGGACAGAGCTCTAACCACTGAGCGTCACAGACCCTCAGAAAGCCCCAAATTACCCCGATATCTGAAACAACTAAAAAATTGATAAAATACACAAAACTTGGTTCTCAAGACAGCGAATATTAAGGATGACAATCTGCAAGTGATGGGGAGCAGACGGTACTCTCTCCCCACTTAGAGGGGGCCTGCCCGCGGGAAGCTGGAGCCCTGAGCCAGGGCCAGGGGGCCAGTGCAGCTGGAGTTCACAGGTCAGGGCCTGGGCAGCAGAGGGCCTCGTGGGAGAACCCCAAGAGGCTTCCCAAGCATCGGGTTCCAGGCTGGTGGAGGGACCCAGCAGCCAGGCGGGCACCCTGGCACAGCCAGGAAATGTGGGTTCTTCCTCACTCGTGCACCCTGGTCAGCACGCTACTTTGTCTGCTCAACAAAGCCACAAAGGCAGGCAGCCATTTCCAGTGACATATTCTGGACAAAGTTCAAGATTTCTTTATATCCAAACTTAACCAGCGCTTGCTGGGCTCAGGATCACAGGCCTAGAACCCAGTATGCTGGGAAGCTGAGACAGGAGGATCGCAAATCCAAACCCAGCCCAAGCAATTTAGCAACTTATTGGAGACCTTGTCTTAAGGTCAAAAAAAAAAAAAAAAAAGGTAGGATTAATGTCAAGGGGAAGGTCCTGGGCTTAATCTCCAGTCCAAACCAGAAATCCCACCAGCGCTCAGGGAAGCAAATGTCCCAATGCAGAGCTGCAGATCAAATGTCACCAAGTTTACAGAGGAGGGTGGGGCCCACCAGAAGAAGAAAAATCAACCCAGAAATGACACAGAACCTGGGCCGAGTGGACAAGGACCCTCTAAGGGCCGTAACCATGGGCTTCTGCACCTTCAAAGGCCAGAAGGAAAGTGAACCAGCCACCGGAAGATGCTAAAGGCCCACTCACGGGCCTGAGGACGGAAGCTGCAGTCCTGAAGGGTTTTTTTTTTTTTTTTTTCTGTTTTTGTTTTCTATTCGCTGGGTACAATTAACACCACGTTGGGTGCTGGAGAACAAAGGGTTCCTGAAGTTGAAATCGCTGTAATAAAAAAGATACAAAGTGAAACAGAAAGGGAGAGGAAAAAAAAAAAAAAAGACCAAGAGCCTCCCCGAGCTGCCAGGCGACTCTGAGACCGGAAAGATCCAGAAGGTAGTCTCGGGAGGAGGGAAGATAAAGGACTGAAGCCTTTTTGCAGAAATAATGGCTCCAGATTTTAAATAATGGAAACTGTAAACCCAGAGATCCAAGGAATTTGGCAAAACCCAGCCGGCTGGAGTGGGTGCCCAGCTGCGATCCCAGCACACGTGGGGAGGCCGAGGCAGGAGGCGACGTCGTGAGACCCTGTCTCAAAATTGAAAATGACGAGGGACTGAGGGTGCAGCTGAATGGGACTTGTTTAAAGCGCTGGAAGGTGACGGGGTGCCCAAGAGTGTGACACATCAGGGGAGAGACCAGGAGCCTGGCCAGCCCCAGACAAGGCTGTGGGCAGCGGGGGGTGGGCAGGGGAAGCAGCTGGCCTGGCCGGAGGGGCAGAGGCTGGTGATGACAGCGGGTCTGATTTGCATACTCAAGCCCCTCCCCACCTCTTCTTCTGGGTACAGTTGCTATAGCAACTGGCCCCAAAAGAGACTCCATCTCTACAGTCACCACCCCTTTCTGTACTGCTGGAATCCTGGCTGCTTACTCAGGTTCTAAGATCTCAGAGCTCAGTTTTTCCTATTAAGGATAAAGAACCAGGCCCAGAGAGGGAAAGCAACTTGCCCAAGGACACACAGCGACGCTGGTGCCAGAGCCTTACCTAGAGTCCAGTTTCTTGATTTCTGCTGCAGGGTGCCTAGCATTCCTGGCGGGAGAGAGGGTCCGACCCTGGAATGGGTACGCTGCTCCATCCTTTCCCTGCCCTCTCGGGAGGGTCTGGGAATGTTCCCCCACTGGGCTGGGGGGGCGGGGATGCGGCTCAGGGACAGAGCTGAGTCAGGGATCCAGCGGAGGAGGTCCCTCCGGGTGGCCAGGGCAGCCCCACCCCGTTCGCTTATTCAATGAGTGTTTGTCATAATTCAGCTGTAACTAGATGAAGGCCCCGCCCCGGCCCCTCCCCGGCCCCGCCCTGGCAGACTGACACGTGGGGCAGGTGGGAAAGATGTGATAGGATGGGCTTGCTTGTCAAGGGCTGCCCGGGCTGCCCAGGTGATTTCAGAGAACAAAGGGGAGCAGCTCCTGGAGTCAGGGCGCTCTTGGGGCCCTGTCCTAACCTTCAGGACCTCTAACGTCCTCTTTTCTGTTTTCATTTGTTTATATATTTATTTATTTTGAGACAGGGTCTCGCTCTGTAACCCACCCTGACCCTCCACTCGCTGTATAACCCAGGTTGACCTCAAGCTGACACAATCCTCCTGCCTCACCCTCCCAAGGGCTGGGATTTCACAGATGTGCACCACCAGGCCCAGCTAACTTTTAGATGGTGCTGTGGAATTGAACCCAGGGTCTCCAGTATTCTAGGCGCATGGCCCGCAGCTGGTGGCTTGATCCCTGCCTCCAACAGTCTGCAGGCTGTTGGACACGCCTTGGCCCAGAAGCCCAGGGTTTGATCACGAAATTTTAGGTCCCGATTCTGGAAGCTGTTTTGAAGTGGTGGCTCCCCCAGACAGTGGGGCGGCTGACTAGCTGTTCCCAGCCGGCCTGCAGGTAAAGAGTGGTTGGCTGGAGATGCCTCTCCCCACCACCACCACTAAGCAGCTCCAAATTCATGACAGAAATGAACTCCTGGTGCATAAAGACAGCCCTTCGCCCCGTAGTGAGAAAAAGCAAGGCCCAGAAAGCAGATACTAGACCTTGCAGTCAATAGAAAGAACCCCCTTCGGGAGAGTGGAGAGTCATTTAACTATTATGGAAATTTCCCAACATGGGCAGAAGTAGAGTTGCATAAGGAGCCCCGGGTGCCTGTCCCCAGCTGGAGATTCACCGCATCATGGCCGCTTTGGTCTCTGATCTCCCTACCTTACACTGGAGCAGGTGGGGGCTGGTGTCACGGGGACAGAGGGGACAGAGCAGTGGGAGGGGAAGCCACAGCAGGGGGCTTGTGCAGGAAGGTTCTAGCAGGGAGCCTAGGAGTGAGGTAGATTCCAGGAGGGCATGTAGCTGTATGCAGAAGTGGGGTGGGGCTGGCTCTGCCCACGGAGGAGGATGTACTAGTTGGGGAAGCCAAGCCCTGTTTCCTGCCTCCCCCCAACCCCCAACTTTCAATAAAAACATAATTACGGGGCTTTATAAAAAAAAAAAGGTAAATTATGGTGACATGTTTTAATTATCTGCCAAGCAATGGCGGGCTGAGTTACACAGGCAGGGCCTCGGAGGTTACCTAAAAATAAAGCAAGAGCCTCATTAGATGCTAATTGCTGCTTTTGCTAACTGGAGTGAGATTTGGGCACCGCGTGCCATTCAGGGCTGGGGTGGGGGTGGGGGCGCGACCTGGAGGCCTGAGGGTGCAGGCCAGGCTGCACATGGCCACCAGTGAGGAGCAGGCCCCGAGAGAGGGCACAGAGGCGCTCTCAGTGCCCAGCCGGCCTGTAGAACTAGAGACTAGGATGGGGCCCCAGTGAGAGTGGCCTGAGCATTTTTGGGGTGTCCCCTGGGGGCCAGCTGGTACAGTGCTGACAGGACCCTCCAGCCAGGCCTGGCTTCCCATTCTCCCAGGTCTGGGCCATGCCCAGCACACGTGGCCACACGGCTTGTCCTCTCGGGAGCTCTGGGGGCTCTTAGCCTTGCCTGAGAGGTTTGTTCCTGCTGCTCTGGGGACAGGTCCCCTGGGGGGGCTGGAAAACAGTCAGTGGGACAAAATCTCTACCAATAGATTCCTCAGTGCCAAGGTTTGTGGCTAGGGGGAGCACAGAGCCTACCGGGACCCCACGGCCCCTCCAACAGGCCAAAGGCTGCGGGAGGCCAGCTGGGCATTTGGCTTGTTGACAGGCAAAGCCCTGAGTACTGGTCTAGCTCTCTTGGGTGGAAGGCAGCCACCTGGGCGGGAGGGGTCTTCTCCACCACCTTCACCAGAGGGGCCCCCCTTGGCTCCACCCACCCAGCTTCATTGTCCTCTACTGTTCTGTTGTGGTTTGGGTCTAGAATATCCTCCCCAAAACCCCATGCACCTATGAACACTGTGTACTGTTGGGAGGTGGGACCTGGCTGGAAGGGGAAGATGCTTGGGGCTTGACCTGAGGGGTGTTATACTGGTTCTGCCTTTCCCCTCAGGCTTGGCTCTGTTCTGCCATGCCTTAAGGAGTTCTCTCTCTCTCTCTCTCTCTCTCTCTCTCTCTCTCTCTCTCTCTCACTTTCTCTCTCTGGTTCCAGCCCCAGGCCCACCAGGCGGCTCCATCATTTCCAACCACCCACTTGCGAATGGACTGTGACCTTCTGAAACTGAGCTAAATTTTTCCTCCCTAAATTGCAGATGTGATGTTGGTATTCAGTCCCAGAAACAAACAAACAAACAAAAAAAGTAACTAAGATAGAAATTGGTACCAGAATAATGGGGTAATTGCTGTGACTTTACCTGAACCTGTGGTTTGGAAGCCTTTGGGACCAATTTGCGAGGGGAATTTGGAAAGGTTTGAGGAGGCCAGCTGGAGAAGCCTTGGAGTGCTCTGAGCCAAGCTTTATGGGAGATTCTGGTCAGAGCTCGGAAGACCAGAATGCTGACGAAGGGGTGGTTTGGGCAGGCCAGGCTCAGGAAGTTTCAGATGGGATCCTTCTGCATTGGCAACTGGTTTAAAGACCATGTGTGCTATATTTGTCAGTATTTTGCTCTTGTCCAGAGATTTTCCCTAAAACTGAAATTAAAGGTGTTGGACTACTTAATCTTGTGGAAGAACTCTCGAGGCAGCCCAATGTTCAGGCTGTCACATGGGAACTGTTTGTAGATTTTAGCCAACTCTATGGTGAAAGGCACAAAAAAATGGCAGAGACAAATGATATAAAAAATTTTCAGTTTTGCCAGAGTGACAGAGCCTGCATTGGCAGGACAGAGAGCACAGGGAGGTTAAAGAGATTGAATTAAAAGGAAGCCAGGTACTTACAATCAGGAAAGATGCCAGAAGGATATCTGAAAAGTCAACAAGACCCCACTCTTTACCAACTTAAGGGTGGAAAGACAACAGATTCTGCTCTAAGAACTGCCCCCGGGCCCAAAGAGGAAATTTTTGCCAAAGTTCATCCCCCGCAAGAGTTCACCTATCTAAGAACTCAAAGGCCTCTACAGCCTTTGTCCCAGGGGCCAGGCTCCAGCCTAAGCCAGTGGCAGACCTTAGGAGCATCCTCACGGGTCCTGGTTTTCTAGGCTTGCAGAGTCCAAGAGTTGTGGGTTCATGGAGGCTTCCCCCCGGATTTCAGAGGAAGGCCTTGGAGGCCAGGCAGTTTGCCCCTCTAGGAGGGCAGGGCATGAAGTTGTGAAGGAGAAGCCTAAGGTACAGTGAAGATCCTGGGATTTGAAAGATGCCAGAAATGTGGATCATCCACTGAGAAAAACTACAGGCTGTGAGTGGATCCAGCCCAAAAGCAAAGAGATAGAGGCTGTGTCCAATGGCCACATAGCAGGGAGGTCACATCTCACCCACTTACCCCAGCACTGGACGTGGGGCTATAAGATGTAACCCTTCCCCTGCTGGGTTTAGAACCTGCTTTGGTCCAATTGCTTTCTATCCTTCTATTCCTTTTGGAATGGGAATGGTTACCCTGTGCCATTGTATCTTGCAAGTGTTTAAGTTTTTGATGTTCAGGGGTGCTCACAGCTGAGGGTTTGCTTTGTGTCTCTTTTAACAGTGTTAAAGCTGTTAAGACTCGAGTAACTCCTGGAGAAGAAATAAATGCATTTTTGCATAAGAAGGTAGACATGAACTTTTGAGGGACCAAGGGCAGACTGTTGTGGTTCTGGTCTGGAATGTTCCCCCAAAGCCTCTTGTACTTACGGCTACTGTGTACTCGTGGGAGGTGGGACCTGGCTGGAAGGGGCAGGTGCCTGGGGCTTGACCTGGAAGCATCTGTGCTGGTTCTGCCCTTCCTCTTGAACTTGGCTCTGCTCTGTCATGCCATGACAAGCTCTGGCTCCCCACGCAGCCCTACCATGTGGTTCCACCCTTTCCAGCCGTCCACCTATGAACGGACTGCGACCTTCTGAAACCATGAGCTGATCTAAACCTTTCCTCCCTAAGTTGTGTTCTGTCCTAGCAACGAAAAAGTAACTAAGACACTTCCAAACAGTGACCCAGAGCCTCCGTGGCACTCACCCTCTTACCCTGCCAAGCATCCCTGACTTGCAGGGTCCCTCCTCAGGCCCATGGAGCCCCCACATTTCTCTGTCCCCGGCTGTGGGGGACCAACTCACACACCTTGTCCCATGTTTATCTTTCTTGGGGAACCTCTGTTTGGCTCCCTGAAAGCTGTTATCCCCATCAGACCAGAAGCCCCCAGAGGGTAGGGCTGTGTCTTCCCACTGATAGAATACTACCCACTTCCCAGGGTAGAAAGCGGGACAGGTTGGATGAGGCCCAGCCTTAGGAGTAGATGGTCCCAACCCACCCAACTGCCCTGGCCACAGCAGCCCCTCAGGCTCCTCCCTATTGCAGGAGGCCAGACCTTTCCCAGCTTCGCATGCACAAGGACCGGGGTTCAGTCTCCCAAGATCATAAATAAAGAGGGGAGCAGGCCAGAGGGCCAAAGCAGCCGGGCAGGGTGCTACCTGGATCTTCCCGGACTGGCCATGCCATCTTCTGCCTCCAATTCCTTCCAACCTCCCAGAGCTGCCAACATGGATGTATCCAGCAACCTCCTGGGTCTGGCAGCCCTGTGTTTCCCGATGAGGCCCAAGCACTGGGCAGGGTCCATTCTGGGTAGGCATCTGGAGACGTCTTATGTGAGCAAGTCAATCGTGGAGAGGCTCTCCTGGCTCTCCCGTGCCCTGACATGATGTCTACTGGGCATATACTAGGTGCTAGGCACTACCCTGGGGGTAGGGGTCTTGAGCACAGTGTGAGACCCCCCCCCAAGAGTAGGTTGGGCTCACATAGGGACACTGACACCTGGTACCTGCACTCAGTCCCAGCCTAGCTTCATCCAGCCCCTTAGCCAGCGAGACCCACAGCCCGCCAGCCAGCTGCAGAGGTGGGAGGGGTACAGAAGGGCGGCACTGAGTGCCAGCTGCTGGCTGTAGCCTCATTGTGTCACTGGCCCTATAATTTCCCCATGGCAGGGCCAGCCCCCAAGCCACCCCTGTCCTCACCACCAGAGGCCAGCTGCAAAGGCACACCCCTGCACACTCGCCGCTGGGCAGGGCAAGGCTGTGAAGTGTTGTCACACAAACAGGCAGATGCTCACTCAGCTGAAGGAGTACACCCATGACACACAGCTGGACAGACGGACACACACAGGGTTGGGGTGAGCCACACCCTGCCATGGGCTTGGAGGCACCTGGCCACACACTGCATGTGGTTCTGCAAGACGCCCATGCCATTCCAGGGTACAGACCCAAGGGGGCTGTGGACACTGTAGCCCTGGATCCAGAGGGAAACTGCCAATGCGGGGAGAGGAGGTTCAGGTTGGTAAGTGGGGAGCAGAGGGGACACATGCAGCCCAGAGAGGCAGGGCAGATGGGTTTTCCTCTCAGGGGCTACAGGGCAGGGACAGAGGATCTTATTTAACTAGGTGACCACCAAGTGTGGACTTCTGCAGTGTCGAGCAGTATCCCTACCCCTTCCCTGGATCCATCCCCTCCCTGTCCCAGGCCCCACCACACCCCCACGGCCCACCAGAAGCAGCCACCTGCAGCCCCCAGTCCTGCGCCCAACCTCCAAGGGCCACCCTCATTGGACGCGGAGCCTGGGTGCAAAACCATGTGTTTATTTTTATTAGAAATGTTCTTGGTATAAAAACAATCATGCTCTACACATTGTCGTCAAGAACCATCACCAGACACCCAGGCACTGAACTCCGTGTCGTCGGCAGGAGACGGGCAGGCGGGCAGGACACGCGGCAGACGGGCGGCGGGGACAGGCGGGCAGGCTGCGGGTCACAGGGACACACACAGAGGCCACCAGGAAGGTGCAGCACTTGAACACACTCAAGCTTTGTTTTTTGTTTTGGTTGGGTTTTTTTTTTTTTTTTTTGTGTGTTTTGATTTGTTAAAATTTTTTCTCTTTCGTGGCATGGAGAATTCGGTGGATTGGAAAAAGAAGGCGGGGAGAGGGAAGGGAAGGGGCAGGACAGAAAAATGCGTGAGAGGCGTGACATGGAGGGGACCCGGAGGGATGCCTGAGGGGCAGGACAGGGCAGGAGGGGGAGCAGAGGCCGCGAGGCAAGAGCGGACAGACAGACAGTACCGCAGAAGCCGAGTGGACAGGACATGCAGAGAAAAGTGACCGTGACACAGAGGTGAGAGAACGGAAATGTGGACAAGGAGAGTGCTGACACCATCAGCAGGACACACGGAGGAGACAGGGACAGAGAACGCCGGCGGAGGGCCCCACACCCAGAGCCCCTGCGCTTCGGGGCCACGGTGGGCAGCGGTCCAAGACACAGGCTCTCGTGGTGCCTGGAGCCGCCCCGGGCCCTCGGCTTCCTCCAGTCGCCCACCCAGCTTGCCCAGGCTCGCATCAGTGACAGCCAGGGTCTCTGCTGTCCTCAGCACCAAGCCACATCCGTGAGCATCCACGGGCCGGCAGGACATCAGCTGGGCCCTTGGGAGTGGTCCTGGCCCAGGGCACCATCCACAGGGCTGTCGTCCCTCCAGGTCCTACAGGGCTCCAGGAGCCTAGCTAGATTGCATGATTGGTGTAGGTGACGTAGGTCTGTTTGGTGGCCAGAGCTAGGAGGATAAAAACCGGGGGAAACCAGGAGTCAGGAGATGACTCTTTCAAGCCTGCCTTCCCTACGCTGGAAACTCTCATGGTCACTGGAACCACCCATAGCCTCTCTGAACTGAGCAGAAGTCAACACCCCCCAACCAGGCCCCAGATGCACCCCATCCAGTCCCCACCTCCACGCCTTTGCCCAGGCGGGGCCGCTCACGTGGAGGACCCTCCCTCTTCATCTGTCACTCTGGAGGTGACCCCATCTTCAAACGCTCTCTCCCAAACCCCACTGGGAAGACCTCTCCACCAAGGAGCACCACTGCCTCCCAACCCCATCACGGGACACCGCTCTTCTCCTAAACTCATCCTTTTGTGATATAACCACGTAATCTAGGATTATCAAAGGGACACCTTTAGGGGTTCAAGCAGACATGTTTGGAAGAGCACATGTGAGGTGAGGAAAACATACTAGCACAGGCCATAATGGTGCCTGGGGAAGGAGTGGGGACAGGGACAGAGTCAACAGTGACAACCACACAAGGGCCTTGCTCACCTAGAAATTCAGTTATATGATGGGTGCCATCCCCTACCCCACTCCCAAAGAAAACACAACTGCCAGTGTCCCCTCTGAGAGTGACCCTCTTCATTTCTCATTCTTCATGTCTTCATTTCCCTGTCACCCTGGCCTCTACCCACATACCACTGGGAAGAAAGATTTGGTGGCCTAACACGTTACACATTCCAGGGCTCTCGTCTCTGGGCATCTGACTGCCAAGGACTACATTTCCCAGCCTTCCTTGCAGCTAGGCGGGGCTTGCTAACAGCGTGAGGGACTACTGCAACCTCCACATCCTGTGATTGACACAGAGCATGCCCTCTCCTTGTACCGTCTGTGAGTGGATACCGGAGTTGGTCAGCTTCCACCCTCTGGGAGTACACGGGGCAACAGGATGAGGGGACCCTGGGTGCCGTCCCTGCGCACCCTCCCACTGTATGCCGATCAGGCTGGGGATTTCTGCGTGGCGGCACCTGCTGTGGACCCAGGGATCAGGGGGCAGTAGGCAAGTCCTGAGGACCAAAGTTTGTTTTGGCTGCGGCGAGAAACTCCCTTGGCCAGAGCTGAAAGCTGGGCTGGGGTGGCGCCCAGTGGCGAAGCGCCTGCTTGGCATGCGTGAGGCCCTTGGCTCCATCCCCGCACGGCAAAGACCGAGTGGGCGGCCTTCCGCCGCGCAGCGAGCTCCCTGCCTGCTGCAATATGAAGGTGAATCACTTGGCTGGGCAGGGGCAGCAAAATTTAAAGCTTAGGTGCCCCCTGGACAGATCCTTGATGGAAGGACATGGAGCCACACGCCCAGGAAAAGAATGAGAACGCAGCCTGATGTGTCCCTCCGGGGTGCTGGGTGACCAAGACAGCAGGGGCACCCGGGTCCCCAGCCATGGACGGCGTCCAGGAGGTGGCCTGCGCGCGGGGAGAGGAAGCCGGGTTTCTCGGCCCGTGCCACCAGCAAAGAAGCAGGGTGGCCCTCTTTTGCCTAGTCTCTTTCCCCGAGGAGCTGCCAACCACTTCCGATGCATCCACCCCCTCTGATCCCCCATGGTCGGCAAAGAGCTGGCAGCTGGCTGGGCTAATCACCGCCCGCAGGCCAGGCTGGTGCGAATCGATTCCCCAGGGCCCCATCAGCCCCTGGGTGAACCGATAAAACTGAGTTTCCAAACTATACAACCCACCCGCGGCTCCAGGCTTGGAGATGGAAGCCAGGCTCTGCGGCCACAGCTAAAGCCCACTTGCTGCCGAAGGGGTGGGGTGCAAGCCCAAAGTGCCCCGGGCCCCGGGGGTGAGGCAGCAGAGGCAGAAGAGGGGAGCTGGCCGGGCCCTGTCCCTCCAACTGGAGCTGCCTCTCCAGACAGTACAATTCGTGGGCTTCAGAGCCCACGGGGCGGGGGGGAGGGGGGGCACTTGGACCTCAGCCATGAGCCGGGGGCCCCAGACCCTTCACAACCCTCAGTCTGCCCACCTGGAAAATAGGGACATCAAGTCTGTCACCTCCTCCAGCCACAGGTGAGACCCCCAAGGACGAGTTGGGCCAGGAACAGAGACCTGGGCCCTCATCCTTCCTCACCACTGGGGATCTCGGTATCCCTGGCATCACCTGTCCAAAAACTGACCCTAGGAGCCACTGTTCCCTCATCTGTAAAGAGGATGACAACTCCCACAGCCAACTCTTGGCCAAGGTGTGGAGGGAAACCCTACCCCTACAGAATGGAAGAGAGAGAGGACGGGGCTGATAGCCGCATGACAGAACGGCAGGGACAGGGACCTGGCAGGGATATCCTCGGTGTGGGGGAGGCGGGGTGTGCCGAGGCTCCCCACCCCTGCCGATGCCAGGCCCGCCCTGTGGGTTTTCAGTCACCATCAGCCCAGATAGCAATTAGCTGGGTGACGTGAGGCACATGCTGACAGTCCCCATTTGTCGCCCATGTTTCCGTGTCCAATCTGCCCAGAATCGGACCCCTAAATTATTTATTCTGTTGTTTGTTCAAAGATACGTGGCCTGCCACTGACAGAGTGAAAAATGTCTCTGCTCGGCAGGAGTGACACCTCCCTCCTCCTGCTCACACCCCCTCGGTCAGGCTGTCCCCGGCATTAATCACCGGGTGCCTCCATGGCCCCTGTCATCAACTGAGAGACAGCAGGGACGAGAGTGCCGTGGCCCGTGGCCTTCACAGCAGGCACCAGGCTGTCATTGTCCTTTGCAGGAGGCAGTGGCCAGGGATGCCCAGCTGCCCCCACGCCCCACCCCGTGCATCCTTGCCCGGCTCAAGGGATAAGCCCGAGCAGAAGGGACAGTGTCAGTGTGGGCCATCAGAGCTGTCTGGGAAGGTCCCCTCCCTCTGTGGCTCCTCTGGCTGGTCACGTCACAGCACCATCAGTGTCCCCCTCTGGCTCTCAAAGATTCATCCAGGAGGGGCTGGTGAGCACTGGGACACGGCACACTGGGTGCTCTTACATAGCCTGAGGCTGGGGGAGGCAGGAAGACTGGCTGGGACAGAGAGGGGAGATTCTTGTGAGGACACTCTGTCCCTCCCTTCTCAGTGTGAAGGACTTGAGTGGTCCCTGAACAAAGCCAGGGGCTATCAGTGGGTGGGAGTGGGGTGAGCTGGTGCTACTGGAGGGGGAGCAAGACCAACAGACCCCAAGAGGTCATTGCGGGGAGGGTAATGATAAGGTGCTGATCAAACAGGGCATGTCAGGAGCCCGGTGTGCACAAAGGACGGGGACCCCAGAGTCACAGAGACATGTGAAGTCAACATATTGTGTGTGTGTGTGTGTGTGTGTGTGTGTGTGTGTGTGTGTGTGTGTGGTCCTGGGGGTTGAGCCCAGGGCAATTCACACTGAGCTACACACATCCCCAGTCCATTTTTAATTTTTGATTTTGAGAGCCTTGCTACATGATGAAGATGCCCAGGCTGGCCTTTAACAGAATGCTAAGATTACAGGCCTATGACACCGGGCCCAAGTTAACAGAGAGAAAGCCATTTCAGTGGGCCTCAGAGGAGGGAATAACCCTCTCATGGCCTCCACTGGAGGATAATAAACCCCAGCCATACCTGAGCCCCTCAAGCTGCTGACAGGGCCACTCCCCAAGGAAAAGGACTCTGGGTTTGAAAGCCCCATTTGGATACAGAAGGAACCCACTGCTTTTCAGTTACTGACTCCCTAACGCCGAATGGTACTGAGAAGTAGGGGAAGGCCCTGGCCAGGGGGCAGGCTGGGTCCTGCAGCCCACCCAGACACAGAGTGGGGGTGGGGACCTGGGGGGGTGGCACTCCTGGGTCTCTGATGTCATGGTGGATGACACAGACCCACCCCTCTGGTGATCTGGTGATGGGCTCTGGGCCTCCTCATAGTCCAGCCTGTATCTATCTCCCGCTGCCACCAACAGTGCTCATTTCTGGCCTATCCCCAGCACAGGAGGGAGGAGCAGAGCACTGCCTCCCCAGCCCCACGGGGTGGAGCCCCCTGGGAGACAGGCGTCCTTCTCCATTCTCCAAGACTGTCTGGGAGGGGATAAGGAAGGAGGCACGGCCATTCGAACCATGCGGCCACTTCCAGGGTGAGGGACAGAACCAGCCACCCCTTGGTCTCATCCTTCCCACAGCATCTGGAAGGGAGGTCCATGGAGGTCCCCTGCTGCTGGCATGAGGAGGCAGCAGGTGGCAGTGACTGTGACAGCCAAGGCACAAGGTAGGTTGGCCCTGGGGGCATCCCTCACCTCTTTCTGGTCCTTGTTTGCACCGTGCACAGGACAAGATTCCTGCCTTCAGGGTGCTGGAGGATGGAAGGTGACAGGGAGCTGGCCAGGCCTACAGTAAGGGCTGCAGAGCCAGAGCCACCATGCAGGGTTCTGTCCCTGCCCTCGAGGATCCCCCACCTGCTCTCCTCCCCACCTCTGCAACCCCTCCCCTTGCCTAGTCTAGGTTTGTCTCGAGGGTTTAACACTGAGCCTCTTAGGGAAGAGCGGATCTCACTCCCTGCTGTACCAGCCTCCTGCCACACCCTGCAGACCAACGCCCACCCTACCCCCTCACTCACCTGTCCTGGGTCCCCATCTCTCAGGACCCTGCAAGGGGGCTGCTGGACACAGCCAAGCTGTGTGTTACAGCTGCTCTGGCCCCAGGCCCCTCTCAGGCCCGCAGGACCAAAGGGCCAGGGGTTAGGGGCCCTTGGAGTCAAGCCCTTCTCCGACACAGGATGAGATGAGGGGCCCAGGACAGGCAGTCACCATCCTGCATGAACCAGACACCCCGGGATCTTCCTTCGGGAAGGGTGGGACCTACGCAAGAGCTCCCTCCTGCCCGTGCCCACCTGTGGGCTCTCCAAAGGACTGCCTCCCACCGGTGGGCCGGGTAGGGCAGACTTGGGAGGGCGGGATCGGCACTCACCTGGGGTCTCCAGGTTCTCGCACAGCTCCGACTTGGCCTCCCCATTGGGCCGGAAGTTGCCCTTGGGCGTGAACTTGTTGGACATGGTGGCCGCAGTGACGACAGCCTTGAGGCTGCGCTTGCGCTTGGGCACGTTCTGCTCCGGGTGGAAGAGGATGATGTAGACCTTGGGCATGTAGAGCATTCCCAGGGACACCGAGGCGCTCAGGCTCACCGAGACTGTCAGTGTGGTCGTCTGGATGTACAGCTGCGGGCGGTGGGGGGCGGCATCAGGACCTTGAGGACCTGACCCAGTCCCCAGCGCCCGCCCTGAAAGACCCACTGAAGGGGGTCATGGTGTGAAACTAGGCTTTGAGATCAAACTCCTGGATTTGTGCCTCAGTTTCCCTGTGTTGAACATGAGTACGGCATGAAGGCTGACTGGCTCACTAACACTGAGTGTGGGAACCGCTATCCCCACACGGCAGTGCCACACACATGATTGCCACTGCTGCCTTCCATCTGGGGACACTCCTGAGGAGTGGCCCTCAGGACCACAGCTGACCTGGGCAAATCCCTCTACACAGGCTGAGGGCGAGATGAGCACCAGCTGTGCCTTGGAATACCACCACCCTGTGGACCAGCCCTTCTCAAGGGCTGACCCCCGTGCACCACCTGGGCAGAGCAGCCCTTGGCAGGGGACCCACAGCACACGCAATCCGGCAGTGGCAGCACAGTCAAAGCCCATTTCACGCTTGCTCGCCAGCACTAACGGTGACAGATGCTTAGCAAAATGAAAGGCCATTAATCTGGGTGTCGGATAATCCATTCTTCAATTGTGGGGCCTTCCCGGCAGGGCCCAGTGATCCCCCACTCTGCCTGGGATTCCCTGCCTGCCTCCTCCCTCCCGCCACATCCTCTCAGCCCTGTCAGCCAGGTCAGAACCAGGACAGACCCAAGGTCTGTAGGCCTTGGCGTGGAAGAGCCAGGATATGTCCTGACCCCAAATCCCTGGGCCTGGGCCTAAGCCCCTCACCACTTCCTCCAGGAAGCTTCTCCCGACTCCCAAGGACATCCTTCATTCTGGCACTCATCCCAGCATAGTGGGACACAGGTACACACTTGCTTCCTAAGGTCCCAGGGGCCCTGGTCCCATCTAGTCCTGAGAGTGGGGTCACATGTTCTCATGGTCTTCTTCCTCCCTGTCTCTGCCCCATCTCCATAAGTGTTTCATGACCCTGTAGTAGAAGGTCTTCATTTCCAGCCACCCTCCCAGGTCTCCACTTTTGGAAAGCTCTGGACTCTAAGAAGAGTCTCCTCCGGCCCAGAATTCAGGTCTGGCTGGAGGAATGGCTCAGCGGTTAAAGAGCGTGAGTGCCCAGAATTCAGGTTTTCCACTGAGACAACGGGATGATAGCATGCCTTCCCTCAAAGCATGAGGTGACCCAAGCACAGCCTGTCAAGCAGTGTGAAACTTGTGTTCCATGGTTACAAATACTAGACTAAAGCTGAGAGGTGACGCAGGATACCAGCTCAAAAGCCATGATGTTCCAAGCCCTACAGACAACAGTCTCAGAGCCCAGGCCCACCAGAGGCCCATGGGACAGAAGGCTAGGCATGTGGACGGGCTGATTCCCTTGCCACTGTGACCCAGGGAAGATGAGCCTGTCCCCCAGAGCACATGTGCTCCCCCAAACACAGACAAGCCCAGTCCTCACACAGCCAATGCTGTCACCCAGGGCCACAGAGCTTCTCTCCCATAGAAAGAGAGCAGAACAGCCCAAGACAGGGGGCTGGTGGGGCCCGGGGAGTGGGGACAGGATCCACACTGTCATGACAGGTTGCTGTAACAGACGCCAGTGGCCTGGGGAGCCGGGAGTAGACTTGTCATCTGGTCCCCACTGCTGGATGGGAGGTCCCAGGGATACTGCGTCTCCCTCATGAGAGGGGGGTTCTCTGAGGGCAGGGGCTGTCTGTCCATCCCCACCCTGTTAATGGGAGCAGTGCGCAGCCAGGCCCTCGTGGAGCTGCTGGCACCCAGGACGCAGGCCTCCCTTGGGGCACGGGACATCAGCTACAGACACAGCCCTGTGTTAGAGGTCGGGGGCCTGGCTTCCAGATGCCACTGTGCCCTGGCCATGGTGGGATGCTGGGCAAAGCAGCTTCCCTCTCCAGGTGTTAGGGACCCCACCATTAATACAGGAAGAGCCGGCTTCGCAGGGCCCGTGCTTAGAAGGGCCCACTGTCACCATGTTGAATTTTGGAGAACATCTGGACAAGGGGCCACTGTGAGAAAGAGGGCACCTGTCCTGAGCACAGGCACAAGCGTAGTCACTGGTGCCCTGAGCTTTTCTGTCTTGTTTCTACTTGGAGCCTTTCTGCAAGCAAAGCACAAGGCAGGATGCCAGCAAATGACACTGAAGCAAGGCTGTGCCCGCCTTCCCGGCACAGCCCTGGGGACACTGCCAGCCATCCCCAGGCTAGGAAGTGACAGAAATGGGGCTATCCACCTCTGGCCTTCAGGGTCTGGAGCTCCCACCCCACCTCTAGAGCCTGCCTCTAGCTCAGCCGTGGTTCCCGGCATTGCAAGTGAAGGCGCACACGGTCACCAGCAGGTGGTAACAAGCGACCCCTTCTTCAGGTCCTCTAAAACCTGGCAGGCCCCAGGAAGGTCCTTAAAGGCATCACAGGGAGAGGCAGCCTCAGGATGGCTCCGACCTTCTCTTCCGTCGCCCGCCTCCCAGCCTGCTGGTGCCTGACTTCCCACCATTCCTGCTCCTGGGTGTCCAGGTCACCACCACAGTCCGTCCCCTGCGAGGACGCCCTCACGACACTTCATTCTCCCTGCTAGGCCAGGCAGGCACAGGGTACCAGAGCCTAAGGACAAGGGTTGAAGACCAGGCTACCCCTGATGGGGACTGAGATCCTTAGAGTCTGTACAAATCAGTCAAATGACTGTTTCCAACCTGACTAAACTCTGTGCCCTGCTGGGTGAGAACCCCACACCGTGGAGACAGCCCATGCAAGACGGCTCAGGCCAGCGCCACACAGCAGCGTGCTAAGCCCTGGAAACCCAGCTTATGCCGGGAAATCCATCCGCCTGCTCACCAGAGCGGCACAGACAGCTTCACTCCGCACCCGCACCCGCACCCACACCCAGGGATGGGCACAGCAGAGCGCACAGAGTGTGCACCTGCACACTTTTGAGTCAGACACACGCTTCCTGTAGCTGGGATTCACAACACCATGTCCAGAGAGGCATTCACATACAGCCACACACACCTGTACACACTCACCAACACATGCACACACACATCTGCTCACCATACACGCATGGGCACACGCACTCACTCTGCACACCCACACACACCAGCAGCTAAGATCCACTCAGCGCATATACCACCCCACTCACTACTGGATGCACGTGCCCCAAAGGGCATGCTCACACCTGTGCACACACACTTCCATGCCCACGCATGTGCCCCAAAGGGGACACTCACACATGTGCATGCACACATCTGTGCCCACGCATGTGCCCCAAAGGGTGTGTACACACACTTCTGTGCCCATGCATGTGCCCCAAAGGGCACACTCACACATGTGTACACACACTTCTGTGCCTATGTGAGATGCCTGGCGAGGTCACCCACTCATTCTACACACACACACGCACACACACACACTGCCAGCCACACTTGCAGCTGGTCTTGGGAGTTTCTTGCTCTGGCGTGACATAGCCCAGAGTCAACCCATGGGGCCTGAACCCCTCAGCAGCCTGGCAGGAGGACTGCAGGAATTCCAGAGCTCTTCTGCTCCACAGCAGCTTCATCTGGAGGCCCAGAGAAGCAGAGCGCATGCCCCGTGTCCCATACCACCAAAGGCAGAGCCACACTGATGGGTCAGCCTGTTGTGTGGCCAGGGCGAGACTCTGCCCCTCTCTGGGTCTCTGGAGGATCCCCTTTGGCCTCTCTGTGTAGTCAGTGCTGGGTAGGGGAGCCTCCTAAAGAGGGAGCCATCAGGAGAGTGGGCCACCAGGACAGGTGGGGGAGGGGATGCACCTGCAGATGGGAAGGTCTGACACCCTGGGCCCATAGGAGCCCCACTAGGAAGGGGGTGCTGGCATGCAGCCAGAGGGAGTTAGGAGGAACAGGGAAGAACTTAGCCGCCATCCTGTGGACGCCCCTCTGCCAAGCATGGAAGTAGCCTCCTGGTGCTGCCATCTTCCTGGGGACTGTAACCACCACCCCTCGGGCTCCAAGGGCCCCACAGTGCCAGCACCCTCCTTCAGCAGACCTGGCGGGGCATGTGTACTGGGCAGGGCAGCTGTTTGGTTCAGGCATGGGGGTGATGGTCCCCGCGCCAGGCCTGGCCTTAGACCTCAGGCCACTCACTCCCTGCCAGCCCCAGGGTCTGCTTCTTGGAGCACCCTAGCCCACAGAACCAGGCTAGAAGACACCCCAGGCCTCTCAGGACCAAGCCCAAGAGATCCTGAGTAGACGACTCAGCTCCTGCCCTCAAGCAGCTGTTGGGAAAAAGGGTGCACCCACCCAGGAAGTCTCAGGGCACATGAGATGTCCAGCGCTACAGGATGGGGCCAGATGGGCCGGGGTCAAGTCCAGCGGTGCCATCTGCTGGCTGTGTCACCTCACTTCTCTGTGCCTCTGTGTCCTCATATGTGTGGCTGGTGACACCTACCCTCAGCAGGTGCTCTGGGGCCTGACAGTCATCAAGCACCTGCCAGCACCCCAGCCACAGCAGCTTTGACAGCTGCCTCACTTTCCAAGGAGCTCAGCCACAGGCTGACAACTCCCCAGTGAGGCCTCCAGCCTGGACCTCACCCCTGAACTCAACACACGTATTCGGCCATGGTGGTGACGCTTCTGCCCCGCACTTAGGCTCCCCCACTGCCTTTCCCCACTGAGCCCTGCGAATTCCTTTCTCTCCACGGCTCAGACCCAATGCTGGAGTCACCCACCCCTCCTCTCTCCCTCATCCCCCTGGTACAACCTGCCACACACCTACCTACCACCCCAAACATGCCCGGATGCCCCACTCCTGCTGCCAGCACCTCTCGTCTAGATGACGGTGGTACCAACCACAGTGCTACTCCCTGGTCCCAACACCAGAAGGAATGCAGAGAAAGGAGCAGATTCCCAACCTACTGGTGGAAACTGAGGCCACAGAGGCCAGCTGACTCCCCCGACACAGTGCCAAAACCAGGAGCTAGGGTCCCTCAGAGACTCCAGATCCTCTAAGATAAGCACCACCCCAGCCCAGGCTGGCACACAGACAGAGTCCACAGGGCTCAGGCTGCGCAGACCCTCAGGCCAGGCACTACTGGGGGCCTGGCCGCCGCTTCACACTGGGGGAAGAGCCCTCAGCTGGCAGTGCCAGCCCCAGGCTCTGAGTCCCATGGCAGCTGGAGGATGGGGAAGCAAGAGCGAAAACGGGCCTGATATATTTCATGCCACAGAGACCCAGGGGGACATTATAAAGGCAAGAAGAGAGAGGCAGACCCAACAGAAAATAGCTGGTCAAAGAGGGTAGGAAACCCAGAACCAAAGGAAACCCTGGCAATTGGGAGACAGCAGGCCGGGGAGGGGGGAGGTGGGCACTGGCACCCGGGGGGCAGCGGGTTGGGGCAGCCCGCCCGCTCCCGGCCCCACACACACCTTGTCCGCGGACTGCGAGGTGCCGAAGAAGATGGGAATGAAGGCGAGCCACACGATGCAGGTGGTGTACATGGTGAAGCCGATGGGCTTGGCCTCGTTGAAGGTCTCGGGCACGCCGCGCGTCTTGATGGCATACACCGTGCAGGTGACCATGAGCAGCATGCTGTAGCCCAGCAGGCAGATGAGCGACAGGTCCGAGATGTCGCACTTGAGCACACCCCTGGCAAAGCGGGGGTCCAGCGTCCGCTGGTCCTGGAAGTCCACCACCGAGTGGGAGGGGTCCACCACGAACCACACGCAGATGCCCAGCAGCTGCAGGGAGATGAGGCTGAAGGTGATGCCCAGCTGCGAGGCGGGGCTGATGAAACGCGGGGCGCTCACCGAGCGCTTGCCCTGCTCGAAGATGCGGTAGATGCGGTTGGTCTTGGTGAGCAGGGCCGCGTAGCTGATGCTCATGCCCAGCCCCAGGAAGACGCGGCGCAGGGAGCAGGTGCCCAGGTCCGGCTCGGCGATCATGAGGAAGGTGGTGGCGTAGCACAGGAAGATGCCCGCCAGCAGCACGTAGCTCAGCTCGCGGCCCGAGGCCTTGACGATGGGTGTGTCGTTGTAGCGCACGAAGGTGACCACCACAAACAAGGTGGCGGCGATGCCTGCCACGGCCAGGAAGAGCGGCAGCACGGCCCAGGGCGAATCCCACTCCAGCTTGATGATGGGGATGGGCCGGCAGCCCGTGCGGTTCTCTGTGGGCCTCATGTCGTATGGACACGTCTTACAGGTGTAGCGGTCCACCTGGTACTGGTACCCCGTGCAGGGCTCGCAGTGCCAGCAGCAGGGCATGCCCTTCACCGTCTTCTTCCGCTCCCCCGGCTGGCAGGGCAGGCTGCAGATGGAGCGGGGCAACTGCTGCCCGCTGCCTGGCCAGTGCATCCGCTCTATCTGGCAACGACAGCACCGCACAGCAGCCTCAGGACCTGCCACTGGTGCCCTGGACCATCCCCTGCGTGTGTCCCCTCATCCCACCTCAGAACCAGCCAAATGCAGCCTCAAATCTGACTGCTGGCTCACCCAGCTCCCCACAGATTCAGACGCTAATGTCCCCCATGGGGGTCCTGTGTGAACCCAAAACTCTCAGGGCTCAGGGAGAAACTGAACACAAAAGGCAGCAGTGACAACGTCGCAACCCAGAGCACCTACCTGCGCCAGAGCTAGAGGACTCAGGAGTCCTGAGTCCCAGCCTCGGGAGGCCTGGCTGCTCAAGGGCGTCCCACAGTTATCTAGCACCCTGGAGTTCGCTGGAAATGAACATTTTGGCCACACCAGGACTTCCAGCAAAAAAGACGGTTTCACCAACACACACACACACACACACACACACACCATGCTCCTGGGGCAGGAGCAGGTCACAGGGTGCCCGGGGCTTAGCATGCTTTTAGGTCTCACTCTAGATTACTGCTACTCACAGCCCCTTGTCCCTGAAGAAATGAACCCTGGGAGCAGAGGAGCCACCCCAGTGTCGTGGTGCCCTACTGAATGTGTTACAGTGTTTCAGAAAGTCAGGGCGTGGCTCCCAGGACAGCCCAGGGAGCCTGTCTGCCCCCAGGACCCCGCCCAAGGCTCCAAGCTAAGCAGCTGGCAGCAAGAGCTCCCGCCCAGCTCCTGCCTGCGGCAAACCCAGTGGGATTGGTGAGGTGTGAGTCTATCTCGCTCCATGGGAAATGTCCCGGTGGGGGTGGCTGCCGGGAGGGGACAGTCTGAGCTAGGAAATGGGTTGGCGGAGGTTGTCCACAGATGGTCTCATGGTAAGGTGGGAGAGAAACCCCAAAAGAAGGCTGCTCGCTGGCTCTGGGCATTACAGGATGTGCCACCCTAGCAGCCAAAGGGTGCAGAAGGAACAGTCTCGGCAGTCCCTGTGAGCCATGGCTGTGGGGGGCCAGGGGCAAACGCTGGTTCTGGCTTGCTTCCTGACACCCCAGCGCAACTGCTGGGGTCTTTGCTGCCTGACCTCTATGGCTTTTGTTCCACCGTTTGATCCAGCAATACCAGATGTTTTTTTCCTTTTGGTAGTACTGGGAATCAAGCCCAAGGCCTTCACACTGAGCTACATCCCCAGCTCCTTTGTATTTCTGATTTTGAGACAGGGTCTTGCTAAGTTGCCCAGGCTGAGCTTGAACTTGCAATCATCCTGCCTCAGCCTCTCAAAGTGCTGGGATGACAGGCATGTGCCATCTGTCCTGGCTCAGCAATAGCAGATGTGAAGCCACTATGTTCTGATTACTGAGGGTGACTTCCCCTGAAGCCATCAGGGGACACTGCATTGGGACTTCACTAGAACGACAGCTCCTGCAGGGCAGGACTTTTGTTTATTGCCTGATGAGTCTGTTGTCCCTAGCACAGGGCTGGGCTCACAGAGGCCCAGGGAACCCTGGGAACTGATGCAGAATATCTGTGCCCAGCAATGACCCTTGGGCACCTGTGACCAGAGGGTCCTCCATCTCCTACCTTATAGGGGCCGAGCAGCTAAAGGCCTTTCCAGAGCCTGGCTCTAGCCCTAAGGTGACGCCCAAATGAAGCCGCCACTCAAGGAAAATGAAGAGGGTCCCACCCCAGCTGCTCCTACAAGCTGAACTCCATCCTGGCCTTACAGGTGAGGAGGATGGAGGGTCAAGGGGAAAGAGTGGGCGGCGCCATGCTGGGCCACTGAGACGGTGTGGCTGGGAGTTCTTGAACCACTGGGGAGGGAACCTTCTAGGCCACCCACATACCCACCCCACCTTCAGCCCCCTCATCTTTGAACTTGAGACGAGGTCAGCTCCTGCCTTGACAGCCACCCTCACAGTACAGTGGCAGGCTCAGACCCACAGCTGGTACACAGCAGGGCTCAGGAAGAGCACACCACAGCTGCTCCTGGAGCCCAAGTCAGGCCTGGGCTCTCCCCTCTGCACCCACATGAAAAACCCCTTCACTGTTCTACTATGGTCCCACCTGGCCAAGTGTGCCCACTTGTGGCTGTCCCTTCACTCAACAACCAAGGACCTCCACCCCACCAAGCTATGGGGCTTCGGGAGAGTCCCTTTCTGTCCCCAGGGCTGGGTTCTGGAGATATATTCTCTGGTTCAGGGGGATGCCCTGGACTTGTGGAGATCTCAGGGGACAGTGCCTTGGGGGCTCACCATAAGAGACCATCACAGGGGGCGAGAGCAGGGCACAATCAGCGTCCCCAGGACCCCAAAAGAGGCTGTAGATAAGTTGGGACCTGGCCACCTGCATCAGGCCTCCAGGATGCCACCCTGGGCACCATGAACACAGCTCACCCTTCACTCTGGCAGGGCAGACACCAGACCATAAGCATTTTCCTGGGGAGCCAACCGCAGGCACCTTCTCCCAAAAAACACCTGTTCATACCGGGGACACCTAGAACCAGAGGGAAGTCCACACCTCAGCCTTGGGACAATCTGTGAGCAGAGAAGGTAGGGGTTGGGCCACCCAGAAAGACAATGCCTTCTAGTGTGATTTGAGGGAACCAGGGGGCATTAGCTCCCTGGCTACCAGCTAATGCCAGGACGAACCACCACCCCTGTGCCTTAGCCTTGAGACTTAGTCCAACATCCAGAGCAGTTCCCCCCATGCTCCCTTCCTCCACCCACCCAGCTCTGGCGTTTCCCAGCCATGTGGACTTGGCTACACAGAGCATCCACCCCACTCCGAGCAGCAGCAGAAAGACCCCAGGCAATGGGAGAGGGTAGGGACCAAAGCAGGCAGCAGAACTTTGGCCACCTGTCCTTCCATTTGGGGGTGGCAGGGGTGCAGGGAAGGAAGTCCCAGTCCAGCAGCTGCATCCTGGTTCAGTGTCATTCTGCGGCCTTGCCCCTCCTCAGTCCCCCTCCCATGTGATGGGACAGTGTGACAACCCCCCTCCTGCAGCCCACCCCCCACCCTCCTGCTTACTCTGAGGTGCAGGTGGTCAGTCCAGGAGCCGATGACCTTGTACTCCGCAGAGCCATTCCGCAGCTGGTACTGGTAGATGTCGTACCGCCCAGGAGCATCTCCATTCTCGTTAAAGGTCACAGGGTTCCCTGCGATGCCTGGGGAGGGTGGGGTCCCTGCTAAGCCTTTATCCAGAGGTGAGCCCTTTATCCAAGGGCTCAGGGCAGAGATGCCACTGGGGGGTCCCTCCAGAGACTGTCTAGCGGGTCTGGCTCCTCAGAAGCCTCTGAGGAGACCCCATTCCCACCCCACAGAGCCCCAGGACTGGGCCTCCCCGGCCACATGGCCAGGACAGCCCAGCGTGGCGCAGGGGCCTGCACTACACCCCCACCTGAGAAGTTGACGTTTCGGATGTACTTGAGGAGCTGGGTGCCGTCCACTGGGTCCATGCGAGGGCAGAGCCCCACCCGGCCAGGACACAGGTCGCGGTGCATGGCATGCAGCGCGTGGCCCATGGCGTACACGGCGTCGATCACAAACTGCACTTTGCCCTCCTGCTCGTAGGCCGAGTCCTGCCCGATACGCTCACGGTCTGCAACAGAACCCCCGGCCCAGGGGCCCCGTGACCCCACTGACCTCACAGCTGGCTGCCAGGGCCATGCGGAGCAGTAGGGAAGGGTGTCCTGGCCTGTGCCCACCGGCCCTGTGCCTGCTCTGAACCTCCAGGGGAGGGTCCTGTGGGAGTGCTGGGGTGAGAGAGACACCCCAAAGACGTGAAGGGGAGAATCTGCCACCCCCACTACGCCGCTGACTCCTGTGCTATACAAGGACGCAGAACAGCCAGGGCTAGCTCCCGTATCACCACCAGGCAGGGGCCCTGGGGCATCTCCCTGTGGGTGTGGTTCCTGCTGCCTCCTCCTACCCCTAGCTGGCCTGGGGCCCTTGAGGGAGTGGTGGCCACACTGGCCGACTGGGGACAGCCAGGAGAGGGGTTATGCTTCTCACTGAAGGCAGTGGTGTCCCTAACGCAGCTCATTCACAGGCAGCCACTCCAGCCAGAGGACTCTACCATCAGCTTAGAACACAAGTGGGGAAACTGAGGCCCAGAGGGGTTGAGATCTGTCTCCCTCGGTAATTTCTAGTCACCCCAGACTCCAAAAGTCACCACCTTCCTCACCCACCCCACCCCAGCCAGGGTCCCCGCAGCTTGTGTAGGAAGCAGGACCCACGTGGCAAAAGTCACCACCTTCCTCACCCACCCCACCCCAGCCACCCACCCCACCCCAGCCAGGGTCCCCGCAGCTTGTGTAGGAAGCAGGACCCACGTGGCTAAGAGCTATTGGAGGAGATAAATTCCAGACACAGCGTGCCAATGACAGCAGCAACAGTTTGAAGATGTCCTAATTGTGTCCGGGGGCACAGTGAGGCGGAGACGCGTTTGGCTCTGCCTGGGGTGACAGCCAGCCAGGGAGCCATCGGGAGGATTTTCTCCCTCAGAGCCCTGAGCTGTGGTTACTACGGTGACCGCAGCCTTTGTCTGCAGGTTGTAAATTGTAATTGAAATGAGTTTTCAAGGTTGAAATCATCAGAATCCTCCTTGTCCCCTCGGCACCTCTGTGCCCCATGATCCTGTGCATGCACACGCACACACACACACACACACACACACGTCTACACCGGCACGTGCATCTGAGTTCATGGCCACACATTTAACACAACACAGCCCGGCAGGGTCATCAGGTCGTCCACCGCACTGGGCTCCTCTGGGCTGCCCCTCAGGGGTCTGTCATCTCAGACTGAGGGGACCAGGCATAAATCTACATACAGGCCACACGCAAGCCTATCAACACATATACACCGAAGCAAAGCCCTGGGGAATAGGCCAAGGGGCCCCCGGGGTCGCAGAGAGAGCTGCCCAGCGTGACAGGCAGAAAAACGCACAACAGGCTCAGCCACCAACCAGCTGGGTGACTCCAGCCCCCCTCCAAATAAAAAGTCTCCTGGAGCACCAGTCTCGTCAAGGTGAATCCAGGTGACACGACCCTGAGGATCCGCTGAAGAGGACACGGCATGGTCCACCCAGGACCAGGCCTCGTGTGCAAAGGGCTCCTTTCCTCCCCAGCACCCCCTGCCACATGACACGCCAGCCCCGCTGTGGCTGGCACGTGACGGCTCTGACACCGACCCCAGCCCTCACATGCCATGGGGCAGGTGCCCACAGCGCTGGGCTGGGCTCCAGTCGGCCACGCAGGCGGCACAGAAAGCTGCCTGCCACCTTCCGCTCTTCCCTCCTCTCTCCACCTGCCCGCACCTGTGGTTGGGCCTTTCCTCCATCACCTTCCTGAGCCCGGCTCACTGCCTGGTCCTGCCTGGCATTCCCGGGCCTCTTGGACAGCTGCTGCCCTGCTTCTGCCCCTGGCTGCTCTGCCCGCCCACTCTCCTCCCTGTCCCAGCCCTGCCGCACCCAGGCTCAGGTCTGGCCCCTCTTCTCTAGCCACTCTGCCTCCCCGGTGCCCACCCCGCCCCTGGGCACCCACACCTGCCGCACATCTGGGCAAGCCCGCCTTGCCCCTAACAGGCTAGTTCCTCCTCCCATCCACCCCATCGCAGGGGCGCAGCCACCCTTCCATCCTCCGCCTAAGACCAAGAACCTTGGTGCCAGCCCAGGGGCACAGGCCTATAATCCCAGCCCCAAGGGAGGATGAGGGAGGAGGATCACGAGTTCAAGTCCCACATGAGCAAGATACTGTCTCCAAAAATGCAAAGGGGTGGTAATGGGGCACAGTGGTACAGCACCCGAGTTCAATCCCCAGTACCCTGGAGCTGTCCTAGAATTATGTCATCTTCTCCTCAGCTGAAATCCCTCTGCAAACTCTGTGGCCACACTGAAGATTTACAAAGAACCTGACCCTTCTCACCCTCCCCCACCCACATGCTCCCTTCCTCCAGCTCCATCGCCTGGCCTCCCAAGCTGCCTCCCATGTTTCCCTGTCCCGGCCGGCACTCCAGGCAGAAGCAAGACCCACCAGGCATGAGCCCACCTCAGGGCCATTGAACATGCTGCTCCCTTCCTGGTACACTCTCTCCTAGATCTCTGCATGGCCCTCTGTCTCTAAGTCTTTGTTCAAATTAATCTTCTCGGTGAGACCTTCTGACTTAAAAGTGCAATGCGCCCAGCATCCCGGCACCAGGAGTCCTCTTTCTTGGTCCTGCTGTCCCGTGCCTCCTGGTTACTGTGGTTAGGTTTTCCCTGGAGCCTATGGTGCTGACTGCCAGGCCACGTGACCTATATACCCCCTACTCTGGAGGCCAGATGGTCCTCACCTGCAGGAGGGCGCCCCAGAGCAAAGGTGTCACCGAACACAGCCCGAACAGGCCAGGCGCACAGTCAGCCTCTTAATAAATGTGGGTTTGTTTCCTGGTTAAAGTGAAAGGGGGCACTGAGGAGGAGGAGGAGCCAGCCCCGAGTGACTGTGACTGTGATTCCCCCAGTAGGCACACCGCTGGCACACAGGAGGTGCCCTAACACCAGCCCTTCTCCTTTCTCCGAGGGAACCTTCCGCCGTCCCTTCAGGGTGCATCGGTGGGAGAGCCTGCAAGGAGACACCACTGAGCCTGGGGCAGGACGTCGCTGGAGGCTGGGCTCCCGGCGGGGTTCAAATCCTGGCTCTGCTACTTACAGTGTAACCTTGAGGACCTCCTTAACCTCTGCAGGCCTCGGTTTCCCATCTGCAGAATGGGTGACCCTAAAAATGACAATGCAAAGCCCGGGACCAGCGCTGGATCGTCGATGAGCGCTACGGAGCTACCAGCTGTGGTGCGTCCCGTTTTATTGCAGTTGCTATTTTTGCTGCGAGGACAGGCCAGGGTGACAGGTCTCCCGGCCCACCCCCAGCCATCGCGCGCTGTCCGCCCTCCCTCTCCGAGCTCCCAGCCCCGGGGAGCAGCAGGCAGTAAATTTCTCCCACCTCCTCATAAACCGAACCTTCCCCCGCTCAGCCATCACCTGGCTGGCAGCACTGTCAAAAAGACAGATGCCACATCTGCCTTGTTTATGACTTTAATTCCCAAACTCTGCTCTGAGAGCTGTGGGGGCGGGGCCTGGAGCGGAAGGGGAGGGGCGGGGCCTGATGAGGCGGGGAGGGGCGGGGCCTGGAGCAGAGGGGCAGGGATGGGGCCTGGAGAGGTGGGGGCGGGGCCTCTAGGAGGGGAGGGGCGGGGCCTGTAAAGGAGGGGCGGGGCGGGGCCTGGAGTGGAAGGGGAGGGGCAGGACCGTCCTCCCCCGGTCCTGACAGCCACAGAGACGCTCCTGCCCCTCACTGTAACCAGGCCTCTCAGGCTGCGTGAGCGGCCCACGGGCCTCTGTGAGTGTTTCTGCAGCCTGACTCCCGCGGTCCACAGAAAGCCAAGGTGCGGGAGCAGCAGGGGTGGGCTCTGCCGGGCCAGTGAGGGGCTAGCACTCCCACGGCACACGAGGCAGCCGAGGAACTTGGCAAGGGCAGGTGGCTGCAAGAAGCGGCACAGGACGCATAGCCGGGTCAGCATGCCTGAGAGTGTGTGCCCCACGCTGGGTCCCCAGCTGTAGCACCGGCTGCAGCCCTCTTTGCCCGCGCCATTGGGCAGACTGAGCTTTGCAAACGGCTCCAAGGACCCCCGTAATCAGTGCCACCCCTCCAGCCTCGTCTGCCTGTTGCTGTTCTCAGCCACACTGTACCCTAGCCCCACCAGGCCTGAGCCCACCTCAGGGCTTTGGCACATGCGGCTCCCTCCCTGGCACACTCTCTCCTAGATCTCCACGTGGCTCACTGTCCTTAGGCTTTTGCTCGAGTTAATCTCCCCAGTGAGACCTGCAACATGCCCACCCTCTTGAGCACCAGGGATCTCTTGCTACCCACTAGCAGGGCTGGTGTCCACCTACCCTGGCTCCCTCACAGCCTCAGGGGATGATAGAGAGGCTCATTCCTCTCTGTCCCCAGGGTCCCAGGGGAGAAAGCCTGAGTGCTCACATCAGTGACTGGATGCCGCCAGGTGACTGCAGCCTCCTCTCCTGCTTCCTGGGACCCCTTTCCAAACAAACTACACCCCTCATCTCAGAGAAGCCATCTAAGGCAGCCCCAGAACTGATGGGGCCTTCCAGAGGATTCGCCCCAGAACCACAGGGTTCTTCCCTCCCTCTCTAAAGGTCTCCGGGCTGTCAGATTCCCCAGACCTCTGCGTTGGACCACAGGTCAGAAAACACTGAGGAGTGGGCAGGGGGAAGAAGGGAGCACACGGGCCCCGGAGCCCACTGGACTGGGTCAGCACCAGCCATGCCAGCACCACACCACACCACAGCCCTTCAGTTTCCTGTGCTGTGGAACGGACGCTGCTCCTGTGACAGACTAAACCCGCCTCAGGCTGGCACGCTCCCTCCTCTGGGGCATCCCAGCCTAGACAGATTTGGTAACCACAGACTTGGGCTGTTAAGTGACCCAACGGGCATGTAAATTCCACCCCCGGCTCCTCTGTGTCCAGGACAACCCCGCTCGGGGACCTGCTGTAAATGTCATGTTCCAGCAACCCCATCCCTGCCATGACGCACAGGTGGCGGTGAAGCCCCAGTCCTACAGACAAGCGTCAGAGACCCAGACGGGTTCAGTCACTTCTCTTAGGTCACACAGCCTGGGGTGGGCAGAGCTGGGTCTGGGCCCAGGGCTGGGTCCTTCCTCTGTCCCTCCTCCCTCTCACGTCCCTGCAGCCCTCCTGGTGTGAGGCCTTCTCCTAGCTCCATCGGGGACAGAGCCATGGAAGTCAGAACTGCACCCCTCCCTTAATGTCCCACATCCACACACTCCCGGCCATCGCTGGCCCTCACCTCCCTTTGAGGGGGGCAGGGTCACTGCATCTGACAAGAACACTGATCGGCCCTGGGGCGCTGGCTCTGCATGTAGACAGAAGGGCTCCAGTCCACGGTGAGGCGCCGTCCTCAGACCCCTCCCCATGTCCCTGTGAGCCCCAGCCCCTCGGCTCGGGCCCCTCCTCTCCATCTCATGCAGGTCCTCCTGAAACTCACCTCTCCCTCCACCAGCAAGTCTAGATTCGTGGCACTGGGGAACTATGTGGGAGGCCTTCTTATGAAATCCTGGGAGCTCAGGTACAAATTATATCAGAATGCCAGGGAATGGGAGGCAGGTGTCAATATTTTAAAAAGATCCCCCGGCTGACTCAGGGGGAACAGGTCTCGGGAACATCATTCCAGGACTAACTGCACCTGAAAATCACCCAGAGAGCTTTAAGAAAAACCCACCACCTCAGCCCCACCCCAGGCTCAGATCTGCTGCACCGGAGGGTGGAGCTGGGGGGAAGCAAAAGCTCCGCAGGCAACTCCAAGGCTCAGATGAGAGCTGCTGTTCTCCAGCTCAGGGCACCTCCCCCAGCTCTCCTAGGGGCAGCGTAGCAATGTACTATGACCCTGTCTCAAAATCAGAAGTAGACCCGGAGGCAGGGCTCAGCGGTTAAAGTAAGCGCTAAGTACCCGAGTTCAATGCCCCAGCACCACATAAGCCGGGCATGGTGGCACACACCTGTGATCCCAGCACTCAGGAGGCTGAGACAGGAGGATTGTCCTGAGCCCAAGACCAGCCTGGGCTCCACAGTGAGTTCAGGACCAGCCTGGACTGCAGAGCGAGACCCTGTCTCAAAAAAATAAAAACAAAAACAAAAATAAAAAAACTCAAAATCAGAAATAAAAATGGTCAGGGGATGTAGGTCAGTCTAAAGGCCCTGGGCTCAATTTCCAGTATCACACACACCGTACACACACACACACACACACACACACGCGCGCGCGCACTCGCCCATGCTCATAGAAACCTACTCTAGTCCTCCCACACCTGCCATGACAGTCAGACCCAACACTTCCCTCGGGACTGCTAGAGGGGATGCCACAGCCTGGAGCCCAGGCACAGGCTGCAGGACTGACCAAGGCCTTCTCCCCTCCTGCCTCTCCAGACGGCCCCGACCCTCCACATCCCAACCCGGAAGCGAGCGGCCTCCAGTCCTAACCACACCATCCCTGTCCCCAAAACAGCCCTGCCAGCACGGGGTCAGAGGGTTCCTACAATTTTTCACTATTCAGAGGAACTTCCAAGAATAAAAGGGAATGTTCTCAACAGTTACGCCAGGAGAACAAGGGGAACAGGAGCCCCCCTGGTCACCCTACTCATGAGGGTGTAACTGCCACACCTACCATCCTTCACTGCCTACCCACCCCTCCCCCCTTATGCTTCCTGCCTGATGAACGCATTTGCTGTGCAGCCTTGGCAAGCTGCTTGGCCTCTCTGACTCCCAATACTCCCGTCTGTGATCATTACAAGAGCACTTAGAGTTGTTAAGAGGGTGAATGAGATGATGCCTTTAAAAAGCCTGGAACACAGCGGATGGGTAATCATCGGGGGTGTTTGTGGGCACGAGCTCACCAGGAACCGGTGAGCCCCTGGAGAAGATGCTCCCACCCCTACCCACTCAGGCACACGACTCACACAGTCGTGTACACACACGCACACACACATGCACACACACAGGCATGGTCACCTGGGCACAGTCACACACCCACACTAACTACACAGCGGAAATGATGGCCCTAGCTCTGAGTTTGCCTGGATCCCCAGGGAAGATCCATGGTCAGCTGACAAGTGCCTACAAACTGTGGCCACCAGAGGGCAGCACACTCCCCACCTGCCCACCGGCCATCTCTTCCGGCCGTCCCGGATTCCCACCCTGGTGGACCTCTGTCCGTCAAAGTCCACAGGCAGCAAGTCCCTGGCCCATTGCCTCTGCTCAAGCTGAACCATTCCGTGTGGAAGAGCACAGGTTGTGAGATACCCAGAAAAGTGAGCCCCGAGGCAGTTTCTTTTTTCTTTTTTTGAGACAGGGTCTGGCTCTGTAGCCCAAGATGATCCTGAACTCACTATGGAGCCCAGGCTGGCCTTGGACTCAGGGCAATCCTCCTGCCTCAGCCTCCCAAGTGCTGGGATTACAGGCGTGCACCACCACGTGCGGCTTATGCGGCGCTGAGGAATCAAACTTGGGTACTTAGCACTTGACGTAGCACAACCGCTGAGCCATTCCTCCAGCCCCAAGGCTGCTTCTCCAGGGGGCCAAGTGCCCAGAGCTTAGACCTGTGTTCAAGTCCTAATCTCCCATCCCCCATCTTGGGAACTCAGGTCCCTCTGTTCAGTCTTCCCACCTACAAAAGGGACCAATTGCTGCCCTGTCACGCGGCTAATTCTTCTCAGGTCTCTGACGTGTCCTCTACAGGGAGGCTCCCCTGGTCACTGTTAATAAGTGGCAACTTCCCATTCCCCACTGCATTTCCCCTACCCCAAATTTTTGTGATAGTAGAAACTGACCCCAGGGAGCAAAACTGCCATTTGTTGAGTGACTGCAGGAAGCCCAAGAGGTTAGTTAGAGGTAGTTTCTGTAAAAGTCTAATAAATCACTGTGCATCAAGACCGGGAAAACGGGGCCAGTTTAGCTGGGTGGTTTAGTCCTAGGACGCACACCATGAACCCCAAGGCAAAGACAGGATGATGCCTCTACTGAGACCCAGGAGCTCCCCGGAGCTCCCCGACTGTCTTGAACAGCTCACCCATCAAGAGGACGCAATGTTTTTTATAACTGTATCTTGATCTAACCTGGCTCCGGCCCCGCCTCCCCGGGCCCCGCCCTCGGGCTCCTCCTCCCTGGACCGCCCCCGACCACGCCCCAGGATTACGCCTCAGGCCGTCTCCCCAGTCCCATCTCCCTGGCCCCGCCCATCCTAACCACGTCTCCCAGTCCCACCCCTAGGCCCCGCCTCCCGGGTCATGCCTCCCAAGCTCCTCCTCCCTGGGCCCCGCCTCCCCGGGTCCTATCCCGACCACGCCCCCGGGCCCCGCCTCCCCAGTCACATCTCCCGGGCCCCGCCCATCTTACCCACGCCTCCCGGCCCCCGCCCCCAGTGGCCCTCGTCCCCAGGTTCCGCCTCCTGGGCCCAGTCCCCCTTGGCGCAAGCTCACTGGTGCACTTCTTGACGTGGCCGCCTTTCTTGAGCGCGTGGCGACTCAGCTTGCAGTGGAAGTTGTCCTCCCAGAACTCCGCAAACCAGATGTTGCGCCGGTTGTTGTCCAGCGTGCGGCTGGAGAAGTAGCGGTCGAACCCTGGAGGGGACCCGTAGGTCAAGGTCTCGGCCCCACTCCCCCGGCAGGCTGGGCCACGGCCCCCACCTCCAGCCGAGGCGGTGGGAGTGCCGGCCCCCAAAACAAAACGTGGAGCTTTTCATTTCGCTCCAAATGAAAAGCTCCGGGAGTCCCAGGGGAGCTCGTGTACTGTGCTGTTTCTGGAAGAAGCACAGCGAGGCGGAGGCTGAAATGCTAGCCTCGGGCCTCCCGAAGGGGCTCCCGGGAGCCGGTTAGGAGACAGCGCGCCTGGGGTTGCCAGCATCGGAAGTGAAGAGCTGGCCAGAGAAGGCTGGGGTCACGCAGGGCGCACTACAGGGCCAGGACCTCCATCTTTGCCCTCTAAGTCCCAGTGTCCCCATCGCTGACAGGTGCCACCTCCCTTCTCCACAGGCGCTGCAAGCCTCACCAGGGGCTGGCTTGGAAGAGCAGCGCCCTCGCCTGCCCGGGTGCTCCTCTGCAGGCTGTGCGTCCCCAAACGTCAGAGGGGAGGGGGCAGAATTGCCCCTGGATGAGAAGCCGGGTTCTAAAAGCTTTCTGAAGGGGGCTGGAGAAACAGCTCAGCAGTTACAGAGCCTGCCTAGCAAGCTCAAGCTTGAGTTCAATTTCCCAGCACCAGACACAGCTGGGCACAGTGACCCAAGCCTGTGATCCCAGCACTCGGGAGGCCGAGGCAGGTGTATTCCTGTGAGTTCGAGGACAGCCTGGGCTACCCAGTGAGTTCAGGACCAGCCTGGACTGCAGAGTAAGATCCTGTCTCAAAAATAAATAAATAAATAAATAAAAATAAAAATAAAAGCTTTCAGAAGTCCCAGAGAGAAAAGGTATTTATTTTATCAGATCAGTGGTGGGTTCAAATCCCAGCTCTATACCCACTCACTGCACAGTATGCATAGTGTGTTCCCCATATCCAAGCCTCAGTGAACCCATCCACTCACTACATGTGCGTGGGAGTGTATCCCAGGGCCACTGGGATGACTAAACAAGGTGCCTGAAAGGGCCTCGCATCTGTCCGCACCAATAACCCCTAGCTATTATAATTCTGTGCTTATGATGGCTTGGGTTTTCGGGGGTGGGGTGGAAACTTCCGTTGCCTGTGCACGCTCCGCATGGGGTGAAAAGAGGACACCAATGCGTGGCCTTGAGCCTGTCCCCTTCTCTGCCTCGGTCTCCGGGAAGGTTTGATGGAGGGGCAGATGTCTGAGGTCCCTCCAGCTCCATCCACGCTGGGTTCCATTGAACAGAGAGAAGGCAGAAGAGAAGGCAGGGAGCCTGACTCCTCCCCCCCCCCCCCAAGACTCTGAGCTCCCTGCCAAATCAGGCCATTAAGGGGAGCTTCACGCCTCGCGCTCTGCAAGGTTCTGGCCAGGGCAGTCTGTTACTGCCCAAGGTGACTGTGCGTTTCGCCCTGAAAGGAGCGGTCCAGGCCCAGCTCTTTCTCACAGGAAGAGGGTGGCCCTGTGGGGAGAGCCCCTTGCACAGCACCCCCTCAGGGCCTGCTGGCCACTCCCCACTGCTGGCAGGGGAGGGCAGCTCAAACTGGCAATCCTCCTGCCTCAGGTCCTAGAGTGCTGGCATTACAGGCCCACTCCACCTGGCCCCACCTGAGTATCATCCATTTCTGTGATGCTGGGCACGGCCTGGAAAGCTCCCCAGCCTGGAACCTACAGGTACAAGAGGCTGTGAAGAGGAGCAGGAACAGAGGAAAGATCTGGGAAGCCGGGAACAGATAAGGAAGGAAGGCAACAGGGACAGTGAGAGTGGGGACAGTGACAGAGCAGTGAGCGCAGTCCCGCCTGCCACACCTACCTCGCACCGACATCCTCTTGGGTAGGATGGTGACGGCACCCTCAGCCACCTCCTCCAGGTGCAGCACAGGTGCGATCTTGGAGCCCCAGCTGTCAGAACCCATCCAGAAGAAGTGGCCCGTCTGGTTGGCCCTGCGTGCCGCCTCCAGCACACGTCTGGGGACACACACCCGCCCCACCCAGGTCACACAGCTGTCCCATTCCTGGCTAGCCCTGCCTGGGAGTTCACAGCTGACGACCTCTCATCTACACCGGTATTCCTCACAGTCTGTCTGTCCCCCACCTGACCCTCCTAAGCCCAATGCCCACAGCTGCTCCCATGCCATATCGGTACCCCAGGCCCATGGTCTCCCTACCCCTGGCCTGCACATGCCTATAGACTAGAACCATTGCCCTTGTTCAGGCCTGTACACAGGGCCCTCTCCTGCCTGCAGGTGCAGAGTGCTCCCCACATCTGACCCTGCAAGATGGTACTTGTCCCCCCAAACTCACACCTGGCCCATGTCTGACTCAGGCCCCACACTCCTGTCTGCCCAGCTTGTCTGCTCAGACCACTGCCTTTCTGGCTGAGCCACACACACACACCCTTCAGCCTAGCCTGGCACACATACCCACCATCTCACACACCTCTACCCCTGCGCATGGTACCAACAGGTCTCCAGCCACAGAACCTACCTCTGAGCTGCCTCCGGCCTGTCCTCGCCCCACCCCGGGCTCCCCACACTCCCCGCCTCTCACCAGCACTCCCCAACTGCCTCCGGCCACCGCTAATGGTAGGTAGGGCTGCTCAGAACCCACACCCACAGCCCTATTAATACCCACCTGCTTCCAGCCTGCCCCGGAGGACCAGAGCTCCAGCCCGACATCCCTGCAAAGTCACCTGACTTATTTCTCACTGTTTGCCTCTTTAGAAATCACATGTGGATTTCCAGAAATGCCTGCCTGCCCACCACACCTCCCGCACCTGCTCTGGAGCGGATCTATGTCTCCTGTCCCTTCCCATCCTGCACCCAGGGGCCTCTTCCCTGGGCCAAAGGACCCCGTTCATCCCCTTCCCCTCCCAGCATGCAGATGTCCTCAGAAGCAGTAGGCCAGGCGCACAGAGCTGGGGGCAGATGGCAGGCTCTGGGTAGGCGTGGGTTGGGGCAGGAGTCTGGTGGCTCAGAGGGGCTGTGTCAGAAGAGCTAGCTGACCTCTGGGCACTGGAAACATAATGCCAGGAT